>OZ020612.1:58881088-59481088 GCA_963971575.1 Liopterus haemorrhoidalis | reverse complement strand
TTTAGGAGGATCTTCATTTTCAGGGATATAATTTTTAAAATTTTCAGCTAATGCTCTTAAATGTTGACTTATTATGTTGAATATGACTTTCTGGTTGACATCAGCAGCAATAAAAAATTCTTCCAAAAGTGGAAACATTTCTATATCTTCCTCTTTTTTCAGCTGTCCTAGATTTTTACTAGAATAGAATAGAACTTTATTATTCTTGCCCTAAGGCTTCGAATCTTACATAATATTTTACAATATTTAAAAAAATCTAGTTATGTATGTTTTACATTTTGTTACACACACATATACATATAAATATATACATTCCATCTTCTTTCTTTTATCATTTACTCTTCATTCTTTTTAATATACTTCTCATTATTTCTTCTCCTGATCCCAGGTCATCTAATATTTCTGTCATACTTCTGCTCTGTTTTCCATTTTCGCACTCGAAATGGAATGCGAATATCTTCCTCTTATAAGCGACTATTCCAAAGAGCTGGCTTCTTCTGAAGTATGAAAAATAGCCGCGAGAGGCTTTGTATTGGGACTAGTAAATATTAAATAAATCATGGTTCAGATAAAAGTTAACTTCTGCGTCGACCAAAAAAATGTGCTATATATTCGTGAATAGAAATGTGCATCTACATGATTCGGTCGAAATATTTCGCGGACCCGCAGTAATTTCCCCGCGAAACACGGGTTGAAGAACACTGCAATAGAGGATCTGAATGAGTGGTTTTATTTATCACAGTAGCGATATACTTTTTTGTTACCCTCGAAGTTGGACAAACTAAATTTGCGATCTGACTGGCGAAACAGTGAACAAGGGTATCCATTCCGCCAAAATTTGTTCCTGGGGGAACAATATGGTGATTAGGGTGGTTACCACATCCCTTCCGAGAGATTCGGATAAAAGAAAAATATTATACTCGTATGAATACATAACAAAAAATAATAAAAATTATAAGTAACCTTGGATTATCTAAAGAAGTCCAGTCAAGATCATATTCGAATGTTCCGAACTAAGATTTTAGCCACACCTATCAAAACTGGGCATTGGCGTAGCATACATTTTTATCTTCAGGGCTTTTAATTCAGAAACATTTAACATTCTTTATTTAATTATTGGTTTCCATAAAGTGATTAACTGATCCACTCGGTTCTATTAACCTGACACTTTCCTAACCTAAGATAACGTTTTGTCATGAAACTAGAAAGTAGATAGCTCCGCTCCGCTCACATTCTACTAACCTAATTGAACCTAGCGCTGCGATAGACGTCAAATTTACGCTGATTTATAGAGAAATCTAATCTAAAATTCTAAGTTACAAAAGTTAAAAATAATGAAAATTGTGTAAAAAACTAACAATTTCCGTATCTAAGATAATTTATTATTATCTAAGAAGGAGGTCTCTACAAAAAATTCATGAAAATAATACAAATTGAATGTGTATATATATGACTCCAGAGCATAAGCTAAATTATAATAAATATTAATTCATATTTATTTACCTGCTGAACTGCATGTACAGTTAACAAAGATCCACTGTTTTCTTCCTCTCGTAGGAAATATACGTATATGTTATGAACCAATTCACAAGACTGCTTTCTTAACGTTTTGCCCATTACACTCATATTGTTTTAAATAAAAGAAAACAATTATTTAAAATAAAAATATTGTCCTGAAAAGGACAGATTTAATGAAAATCACGATGAAATAAATAGCAAAACAGAGTTTTAGACGCCACTAGTTCAGTAGGAATGACACTAGAACAGTGTTTCCCAAAGTGGGTTCCGTGGAACCCTTGGGTTCCATGAAATAATTTTGGGGTTCCGTGAGACAAGTTGTGAATTTGTATTGAAAACGCTATGTACGCGAAAATCACTCAGATATCAACACTGATGTCAACGCTTATATCTATGTCTAGAATACTACCACTAATCTAATTTATAACAGCTTTAGGTATGGCAAGGGTTCCATGATCCGTAAAAAATTGCCTAAGGGTTCCACAAGAAAAAAAGTTTGGGAAACCCTGCACTAGAAAACATTAGTAATCTCAGACAAACCCCGAGATGGGATAACCTACGGTACACGTTTGTATGTATGAGTACGTTTGTCGTAGCTATACCTGAACAATAAACAAAATATATTGACAAACGTCTTTTGTATTTCTCTAATTATCTTGCCAATGTGAGTGAGAGAGAAACACATCAGTACGTTAATTATTATTTTAGTAATTGACTAGACTTTTTTAGATAATCCAAATATATATAAATTTATATCATTAAAGAACTGTATAGGATTCCTGACTTTGATGCTTAATTTGGGCTCGGTTGCAAAGTCCTTTGATGATCCTCCTGATGAAATACGCTATTTGAGCTTACAGGATGTGTTGCTTGATTATCAATATGGTTGCTGCATAAAAAATTGTATTTTATTAGACAGATATTTCTTGTTTTTCTTTTGGAAACGGTAATGTCTATATTATTTGCATAGTTAAAATCTTGCTGCAATATTTTATTAAGGTAGTCGCATAAAATCCTTAAAGTAGGTTTAAAATATCTTCATAAAATTCTTAACGGGCTCTAACGATGCATTTAAGATAATATAATACCAACGTTAAGTCTACTATTACCTAATAATTCTATATTAAATATTAAGCATATCTATTTACGGTTTCACTTAGGAAGTGGCGTAGAATTAAGTCGATTAGTTACGATTTCACACTGGCATAGTCAATAAAAATAAGGGAATAGTATATTATGAAACGAGCATGAAATGACTATTCCATGCAAGTTTCATACTATACTTTCTCCACGACTATAACTTTATTATTTAATTAATTTTTATTCAGTTCCCTTTAAAAACTAACAATAATTTGACAGTTGCTTTCAACCTATTTATTACGTTGTCTAGCAACGACCACGTACGCTATCATACGGAATGTAAATTCAGTTAAAATAACAATACTTGCGTCAACTGATTAACTGACTGACCAAGACCAACTCTATCAAAAAATATATTTGCAAAATTCGAAAACTTTAACTATATTATTTAATTTTAATCCGGGTTCCTTTACAAACTAACAATTATTTTATATATGCTTTCAACCTATTTATTACGTTGCTTAGCAACGGTCGGTCATTACTACTTCAACCTGTTATGAAATGAGCTCAACCTGTTACGTAATGAGCTCATTACGTAACTGGTCAGCAGTGTGTAATTAAAAGGAGTGGGGAATGTTTTACTAATCACTGACACGCCTGTAATGAACGCATACCTGTATAGTCGTGAAAATATTATTTTCTACAACCGTTATGAAAAACAACTGATTCTTTTTTTGTTTGGTTTTGTAATGTCACTTTTAGGCATTTTTCATTTACGAGTACATTAGTCACTCTTAGAGTACGTACTTTTTTCCGAACTTACGATTAGGATCTTTCAAATTTATTGTAGCTAGTTTCGTAGAGTATTTTGGATTTATCTAGTATTAATGTAGAAATAACGGCTTCTGCTGCTTTCTAGATATCTAAAGGAATTTTTGAATCACTAATTTTATTTACTGCGACTTCACTTGCTATTTATTTTAGGAAATAATTTATTTCTTTGTTTTTAATAAATAAACAATACTAGACAATCAAGTTTGAATAGTTATTTACATTTTTTTTTTTAAATTAAAGTTTCTTTATGGAATGTTTTACAATATTTACAATTTATAGATATATAGTAGGTACAATTAAGATTATTATAATACTTATATGCATATACATTGGTAGTGTGTGAGTAGGGTGTGTCCAATTTTGATTCTGGTGAGGATGATTTGGTGTTTCCTAGTGATTCCACTGTTTGGGCTTGGGATCTTGGGTCGTGATGTATTCCAAGAATCTAATATTTTACTCTTATAGTAGCTTTTCAAGTCGTTGGTGTTGGGATGACTGTTTTTTCTTTTTGAACCGCTTCTTTTGCTAGTTAGTCTGCGCACTCGTTGCCACGTATATTTCGGTGTGAGGGGACCCAGAGTAGAACAATGTCCTTCCCTTGGCTGATACTCACATAGATGTTGTCTTGAATTTGTTGGCTGTAGCTATTTGTAGTGTACATTTTTTTCATAGCATCTATTGTACTGAGTGAGTCGGTCTGGATGATAAACTTCTGAAGAGACTGGTGATGTTTGATGTAATTCATCGCCTGGAGAATGGCGAAGGTTTCATCGGTGAAAACGCTTGTTTTGTCTGGCAGGTATTTTACATTTTACATGTTTTTTTTTATGGTTGTAGAAAAATACTTGCATGAAATACGCACGAAATGAGTTTTAGGCACACGATGTGTTATTTACCTCGGCCTGCAGCCGCCAGTTTTGCTTCTAGTGCCAAAAATACTCCAATTTCGCTTCTTGTTGCAAAAATAGCTATTTCTACGACTACTACAGAATTGTTTTATTGGAATATTGTTAGTTGACATGTGATACACTTTATTTCGGATGTTTACTATGACATTTATACCAATTTCGCACGGCATGTCGCAAGGTTACCATGGAAACTTGAAACAAATAAACTGCACGTGCCCTTTAATGACTGTCAACAATATTAACTTTGTATTTTCTTGATTAAAAGTTTAAAAACATTCAATAGTGAATCTTAGGAAGTGTGTCACATGCATATTTCGCTCTCGAATGAATTGTTTTACTCACCTGACGCCCATTCAACGAACATTCTCGTGCGGGATATATGGCATTACACGATAGTTGCACAATATGCTATATTGATTATTATCGCTGACAGGATTGCTTGTGGCTTTCAATCACATAAATCCATCTTCGAGAAGTATTTGTCCTGTTTGTAACAAACGGAACAATAATCCTTTGATTCATCTTAATGCCCATGCAATGCGCTTATGTTATGAATCTATTTTCAACCAGACTTTACTCTAAAGCTGCGTTCAGAACTGTTTAAATTAGTTGAATGTTCACTGTGCGTTCTGGATAAATTAAGTATATAGTTTTACCGTTCAAGGTAACGTTTACAGCTAAACCAGCTACAGCTGCACATAACATGACTACAAAAGCAGCCGAACTAATAACGATTTCCGAGTTGCTATCCATTGAAATGCTTGAGCAACTAACCAACTGGTAAATATTCGTTGTTCCCAAAGTTACTCGATGCATGGCAAATTGCGCATATCTGTTTCAAGGTGCTCGTCATTTGGAGAATACTCAGCGAACACCATCACGAGCACTTCAGCTATTCGGTGTAACGCGAATTCCGTATATCTGGCGCCACCTTAACGTAGCTCGAATCTCAACTGTTCAACTGATAGTTGAATAATGTTCTAATCTATATGAAAAACAAATATACAGCTGAGCGACGCTTTTCTTATTACAGGAGCAGTAGTAGAGGAGCGGCTCAGAATGAATGCAGTAGAAATTCCTTAAATAATAGATACTGAGGTTATGACGTTTCATAAAAATAAATTTCGTACCACGTTGCTCCGGTTTAACTAAGAAAAACAATATTTTTTTTTAGAAATTCTACTTTATTCATGAACATACTCTCCTTCAAGAGTGATACATTCATTCCAACGGTCCTCTAACTTCTCGATGCCTTCTTTGTAGAACGATTTGTCTTTGCCCTCAAAATAGGACTCGGTTTCTGCAATCACTTCATTTGAGTCAAATTTCTTTCCCTAGAGCATCTTTTTGAGGTCAGCAAAAAGCCAATAGTCGCTGTGTTTCAGATCTGGAGAGTACGGTGGGTGAGGAAGTAATTCGAAGCGTAATTCATTCAATTTAACCATCGTTTTCATCGACTTGTGACACTGGGCGTTGTATTGGTGAAAGAGCACTGTTTTATTTTACATGTGAAGTCTTATTTTCTTGATAACTATACTCAATCGATCCAATAATGCCATGTAGTATTCGCTATTGATAGTTTTACCTTCCTCAAGAAATTCGATAAACAAAACACCATGCGCGTCCGAAAATACGGATGCCATAACCTTGCCAGCTGCCTTTTGAGTTTTTGGTCGCTTTGGCCAACTTTCACCAACTGCTGTCCACTTAGCTGACGATCTTTTTGATTCAGGTGTGTAGAAGTGGATCCAAATTTCATACATTGTCAAATACCGACGCAAGAAATCCTTTTTATCTCGCTTGAATAGCTCCAAACAGTGCTCTGAATCGTCGACGCGTTGTTGTTTTTGGTCCGGTCTAAACGAACGCGAAAAACTCGAAAGCAATTTACGCATGCTTAAATTTTCGTGTAAAATTGTAAACACACTACCTTCTTATTACCAGCTATCTCACGCAACTTCACTTTACGGTCTTTCAAAACTATTTTGTAGACTTTTTTATGTTTTCTGGAACAATTGCCGATTTTGGGCCGCCAGAGCGTTTAGCATAATTGGTGTTTGTACGACCGCGTTTAAATTCAGCATACCAATCAGTAATAGTTGATTTGCCTGGTGGATAGTCTCTATAACGCTTATCAAGCCACTGTATGGCTTCAATAGATTTTTCCCATCAAAAAACAATGTTTAATCAACACACGAAATTCTTTTTTATCCATTTTTTTGAAAATTACAAAACTGGACTCACTAAAACACTGTAACCTCTAAACTAATTGTCAAAATGTCATGAAATTTTCACACGTATCATTTGAAGGTTGGTAATATCCAGAAATCATATGGGTATGTCAACAGTGTTGCCATATATATGTCAGACCAGAGACTTACTGAGTGAACTGTTATGTCTATATTTTGAACTGTTTTTACTTATTATGGTATAAACATTCGCCTTGAATCTTAGGGGCGGTCCGGACCCACTGAGCTACCCCCCTGTGTGCGCCCCTGAGCTCAAGACAGAAAAAATTGTAAATTTTTAAAGGAGGCTTATATTCAACAGGAAATCTGAATGGTTGAAGGATGATGATGAATATAAAAACTTTATTTCAAATTCAAATAAAAATCACTTTGAAAAATAGCTCAAATATGAATCTAGAAGTCCAATAAATACGTCCTCTTTTTCCCGTGTTACAATAAATGTTCGTAATAAAGATAAATAGTCGTTATTGCAGTTGCCTTCAACTGAAATAATCTTATAAGCGCCGTACTGATATGACTCACTCTTCTATATCCTTTTTACAGTTATTTTTCAAATGAGATATTTCCTTTTATTGCTATATCGGCCATTTAATAAATGTACTCGTAATATAACTCAATTAAATTGTGACCGTTTATGAAAAATCAATTTTTAATCTTGTATTCTCACGAGGGAGCTAAAACATCAATTTCATTATTTTCCTGGATATATCTTAATTGGTTTGGTTATTAAATTATAATTTAAATTTGCATTCTTTTATTTATGTTCCTTTATTAAATATTGGGATTATCCAATTTTGTTCGGCAGAGTAAAATTATTTTTTGTATCAGGAATCCTGCAATACTTTCAGATCAATAGGGCGACTAAGTCAAACCAGATTTACGTCAGGTGGAAAGTATACCACCGTAATTCAAATTTTTAAATTTTTAAAAAGATTGATACGCGAAAACCCATTTAGTACATATTTGTTACCAAAATCGGAGCGTGACGATTATTTACAGGTTGAAAGGCAGTCAGTTGACTTCTTTGTTTATTATTATAGAATCTATAATATAGATAGATAAATCTACATATTTACATTGAATAACTTTATCTTTCATAATTAAAACTATAATTATTACTAACTAAGGTATCTTCGTTTCAAATCCCTTCTTCTCTCCAAGACCTCTTCCATCCATGTCCATCCTTGATCTGAATCACACAGCACGTCTTTTCTTGTCCCTTCTTTAAATTTGATTTCTCCGCAATTCTTCAGAATGTGCTCCAAGGTTTCTCTTTCCTCTCCACACAACCTGCACATTCTTTGTTCATCCTTTATCCAGTATTCATTTTTCCTTTCCTCATTTCCGCACCGAAATCTCGCTATTATTTTTTTCTTACCTCCGTTCATTTTTGTTTTTACTCTGTGTATCTCTGGGTATCTGTGTCGTCCAAGTCTTTACGTATTTGCTGTATATCTTGAATTTGTTAGGCTCTCGCTTCTTTCTTGTACTTGGATATCCCTCATTTTATCTGTTATTTTTTGTGTCACATCTTGTCCTCCCGACCTCTTTATAGGTATCTCCCTTGTTGAGTAGCCATTATATACAAATCTTTTTCTTCTTTTTACTTCCCATCTGGATTCAATCATTCTTTTCCCCATTCTTCTTTCTATTTCAGCCCAGCATTAGTTTAGCAATTTTTTTTCTGGATGTCGTATTATACTCTCTTTAAATTTAATTGCTCTTTTTGTAGCTTCTATCCTGATCAACTTTTATTTCTTCTAATATTATGTACTGCGGTGTACATTTGTCTAGGCCTAATGTCCACCTAATATATTTATTTTGCACCGCTTCTAATTTCTCTTGGTCTTCCCAAGCCCATATTTCCGCTCCATACATCACTATACTCCATTATACTCTTGATTATGGAGTTGAACATGATTATCCTTATTTTCATATCTCCTTTAAATTTCCTCTCACCTATGCCGCATACTTGCTAGCATTGATTTCCTAACTAAGGTCCTGATATATGCTTCTGGGTCCCCACTGCTTTTTAAAACATATTCCAGGTATCTATATTCTTTCACCTGCTCAATTTCTTCTCCACACCAATCCCATTTCTTTTGAGTCTCTCTGCCCCCTCCTTTTTAAATACCATAATTTTAAATTTAGCGGCGTTTAACTTCAGTTTTTTGTTTATTATTATGCTTATCATGTATTAAGGGAAGAGCTAAACGTGAAAACTAAGTGTCGTTAACACTTTAATTGACGTAATGTTTGTCGTTGTACTGAGTTGTAAAAATCTATTTCAGTCAGAGGTTTTACGCCGATCTGCGGTATGTTGAGAATCCAGTATCTAACCGTGATTAAATTCTTCACTAATGAGTCAATTGTTCAATTGTGCATCACTCGTAACACGTTCTGGAAGCAATCTATAGTCGTTACGGGTACCTATTCGCAATTGGTTGATACTGCGCGTTCCCGTAACGTTGCATTTAAAGCTCGCGCACATTAGGACGGATCGTAGCGCATCGCATTGCAATACAAAAATCCGCACGGATCGGTTTCATACATTTTATATTTTACTGTTATTTTTTTTGTTATTTCCTCCAAAGTTTTTCATCCAAATTATTCATTTTAAACACAAGCGGTAGCAAGAGGTGTCGGTCGGAAACGGAGAGTATACTTGAGGAGAAATTAGCTGGCCAGTGAAAGGTAAAAAGAGCATATGGTTCAACCGAGGAAATTATCAAAATTAAATGATGCCATTTGTGTGGCAATTGAGAATGAAATATGACTATTTCAGTTGCTCTTGTCTCTGCTACCGTAGTAGCGCTGCATGTAAAAAAACATTGTTCAGGGAAAGGTTAACGGCAAGAGGAGAAGAGGTAGATCTCCGCAACTTTGGATCGACACAACGTCAAAAATATTAGAGACAGTTCTGAGAACTGAGCAAGACCGTGAGATCTGGAGGCTGCTCGTCACTCAGAATGTTCCTGTCAACGTTCCACCATGACCATGATGAATCGTAATATATCTATTAAGATATGATGGAAGAAGAAGAAGGGTGGTATGTACAATGAAGATTTCCATTCGTTTTCCACCAAGAAGGAAAGGGCTGAGTTGTTTCTTTTAGTCCGAAGAAGACAAAGATGTTCATACCAAGAGTCAGAGATGTAAGAAAAATTTGTTGAAGTAAAAGGAGACTATATTGAAAAATGACTCCGTCGATTTATTTCTATCACTCCCTTGAATATAGTTAAGGCGGACACTTTTAGCGTTTAGTCGTGTTTTCCGCAGTGAATGAATAGGGGATACGCATAAAATTTGTATTTCCTTAAAACTAGATTATTTTGAAATGTTAATGTTAGTTATGTCACCTAACAAAACAAAAATCACATTTTAATTAATATTATAGCCAAATTTTTGAATTAAAATATTGTAAATTTGAAATAACCCGACCACGGCGCGGATGTTGCCGAGTAAAAACGACTGAGTATGACGTCAAACGATAGGGGTTTCACGTCACAGATACAGCTACAACATAATCTTTACACGTGTGTATATTGTATTGTTCGATAGTTTTGTATTTGTTTTTAAACAATTTTTCACGTATGTATTATTAAAATGGCAGATAAAGATTTTGTTAGGGCTCAGAGTGATAATTTACCCAACATTGATGCATTTATGCTCATGGAATATATGAAAAATAATGAATGCTACAGTGCTGAAGAAATACGTGGTGTCAAAGCAGACCTGTAAGTAATTTTTATTTTATATTCTATAACTTTATGTAAACAAACGCTGCAACTCTGTAAAATGTAAATATTTATGTAATTTAGATGTCAGAATTCTACTACATTGTTTACATGAAGTTACAAAACGTTAGAGGCATAATTGACATACTGCAATATAGGTTATATATTATAATGTAAAATTTAATTCGGTAAACATGTATAAATTGTTTTTATAGAATTAAACTTTATTTTAATTAAAATCACTCTAACTTTACATAACCTATAAAAGTTATACAAATAAATAAGTTCACAACAGACTATGTACGCTGGGTAAGCTAGTAGTGTCATGCGTCAGTTAGAAGGGGTATGACGTCACACGTCGTTTTCGCGCGCTACATACATTTATGATTTTTTTAAGCCTTCAAATTAAAAAAAAAAATTAAAAACTGTTTTTTATGTTTATATGCAACAAGAGAAATATAATAAAAAAAATTAAAAAAATCATGCCTATCCCCTATACATTTTGATGAAGCTATTACTTGTTCATTAATTTTTAAATATTAATTTAAAATGTAGTTTTTTTCCGAGCTATTTAACAAGCCCCATTAAAATAAATGTAGTCTTTTATAATGTATATTTTTGATGTGCATACAAAAAATATACACATACTCTATAAAATGCATTTTAACATATTTGAATTTTCCGGAGTTTGGTTGCATGTATAGAAGTTTATTTTCAGTTGAGTGAAACCAGTATGAGCTGTAACTCACAGTGGAAATGTCAAAAATTTCCGGATAATGCATGATATATACAAACTAGAATATTATTGCAGTAATAAAATATCGATAAAATATATTTTAAACTATTTTATAATATACTGTGGAAGTAAAAGTTGTGCTTACATGTTCTAGTAGCTTCAGACGAAGATGATGAATGATAGGGTGACCATTCGTCCCGCATTTTGCGGGACTGTCCCGCATTTTGACATTTTGTCCCGCATTAAGATGCGTCCCGCAAAAGTCCCGCATTTTAACATTTTGTCCCGCATTGTCCCGCATTTTGGATTTGGGAGGTGAGGACCTTTTTACTTGCTCGACCTTAATATATAAGGGGCAAGTATTGTAATCGCGAAATTTTTCGATGTCGAGATTTTGACTGATGACTACGTTTCATGGTCCAGGGAATCCAAAAAACCTATTTTCGAAGTGCCGTCCGTATGTGTGTGTGTCTGTGTGTGTGTATACATGATAACTCAAGAACGGTTCAACTTAAAGAATTCGTTCTGGTACTAAAAATTCTCCTATTAAATGGGAAGAACCCTATTGTTTTTTATGAAGATCGGTTGACTAGAAATGGGAGTTTACTCGTGTCGATTTTAAGATTTTTGCGAATATTTAGCAACAGAAAAATATTTCGAAAAAAATTATTGAACAAAAGTTACTATAAATGCAATTACTAATAACTTTTATTTGAGACGTTTTTTGATAAAACGAAAAATTTTGAATTTTTTTTGTAAAATTATTTAAAATTTTTCCAAATCCGAATTTTTTCATACTTATATGTAAAGTTTCCATGGTCATGATAATTAATTCGTAATTAGTAAACCAAGCCTTGGACAAAAATTTGATGTACTTTTGAGATTTATCTAAATATTAAAATAAAAAAAAAAAATTAAAATTTTTTAAAATTTTTTTTATGGGAGGTCAAGTCTAGCGGAGGTTTCCCTTCCCCACTGGTTTTTTTTGCTCTTCACTTGGATTTTGGGAGATGAGGACCTTTTTTTTGCTCTTCACTTGGATTTTGGGAGATGAGGACCTTTTTTTTTCTTTTTGCTCTTCACTTGGATTTGGGAGGTGAGGACCTTTTTTTTTTGCTCCGTCCCGCATTGCCTTCTTAAGAAAATGGTCACCCTAATGAATGACAAACATTTGAACAAAACAATAGAATTTTATTTAACAAGCATATAATGGAGGCTATGTTCACGAGAATGAAGTTTACCACCCGAGCCATAGGTGAGAGTTGTAATCATCCGAGTGCAATATATCCGTTATATGCGAGTCAAATATAATATTTATATCTACAATTATATAGTTTTATCATTAAAAAATTGAAGTGAAGTGTGATTTTTCACACATTTCAGGGTATTGCAGGTATTTAATAGGTGTAAGAAGCCAACATAATACTGGATGTCTGGGTACATTTATCACATCAAAATCAACAGTTTTTTAATAATCACTTTTATTCGTTATTTGAGAACTAAGAGCTTTCATTTAATTTTTTTAAACAAAATTTAAATATTTTGCCAAATATCCCAGCGTTTTTTCTGCATTTGATTCGTATTCAGGTCTTCATTAGATTAATAAGAAATATTTTACAGTGTAGATCAGGGGTGTCCTAACTATGGCCCGCGGGACAAATCCGGCCCGCAAGAAGATATCATCCGACCCATGGGCATTTTTTTTAAGGTTTACTTACATAAAAACCGCAATTTAAAAGCAAAAAAGAACATAATTATAATTAAATAATGTTCGAATATTAAAATTATTCTTACTGGAGTTGGTGTATTTTACTGGGATTTTAGGTCATAAGAAAAAACATCAACTGAGGAAGATAATAAAGTTATCGAAACCGGTATTGAATATTCAATAATTTGATGTTTTTTCTTATGACCTAATCCCGGTAAAATACACCAACTCCAGTAAGAATATATATATTCGAGGTCATCAACGTATACATTAATATTAAAATTATTATTTTTATTAATAATATCACCATTATTATTAAGCTTATTTTTAAAATCAAGCGCCACGAGTTCAGCTGAATTCAAGTTGTTCGGCCCGCCATTTATTTAAGAAATTTTTATTTAGCCCGTTTCTGAAAAAGTTTGGAGACCCCTGGTGTAGACTGTATTATGGTGTGGTGTGAATAACTATTAAAAAAATATATTATTTTTTGTAGTCGGTTCTTGATCCAATGAGGCTAGCTGAACCTATAAGGCTGATTTAGTCCAAATTTCCAGGGCCAGAAATTTTTTTCAGTCCGCTACTGGACGGCAGCTACGTTACAATGACGTAAATTTTAAAATTTAAAAGTATTTATAATTATTTTTTGCCAAAATCATAATTTGAATTAGAATTTATTTTTTTTATATCCTTAGTACAAAATTATGCAAGTAGAATGTTACGAGTAATAATAATAATAACTTGTACAGTGGATAAAGACCCATGATTAGTCATTGTAAGAACACAAGGACTGATATGTCCCATGAGCCCTCAAGAAGTAAGAAAACCAGGGTTCTTTGCTATTGACAATTTCACATTTGTCATAAGCCAAAGTAAGCATGCGAGTATGTAACTTGGGAAGAATTAAGTCTGAAAAGATCAATGAAATTAAAAGGGCAAGATGAACCTATTAAGGTCTTATCACACTAGAGTTATTATTCAAGTCTAAACTTGGAAAATTAAAGTCTTTGCATTCGAATCGAAGTCTTGTGCGTGTGATAGTATGAAGAAAAAACCTAGGTTTTGAAGACCAGGCAAATGAAACAGGATACAATTTCTCGGTCTCTTTACCCAGGTCTTACAAAATGCGCGTGCGCCAACTGGTTTTATCTCGCTCTCAGCTGACACGTCTTTGTCTTTTGTTTACGTCTAGTGTTGTTAAATTTGTATTTTTGAAAAGTTATTTATTTAAAAAAAATGATATTAGAAGAAGAGTTGATAAATTTTGTTAAAGAAAACCCGCCGTTATGGGATCCACAAGATCCTATGTATTTCTTCCTCATTCATTATAAAAAAAACTTTAAAAACCAATTTTAAAATAACCTTTCAAAATATAACTGTCAACTGTCATAATTTCACGATGTGCGCATGGGTAAACAAACAATTTCCAAGTCTTAACTAATATTCAAATACCGTGTGATATGTCAAGACCTGAAGACTTGGATCCTGAAAAAAAACCTACAAAAATAAGACTTGGATAGCGTTCTAGTGTGATACGCCTTTTAGAAGTAACGAAACTTACACAATTAAATATGCCAATGTGTGTAAAAACGGGTTAATATTCATTAAAGAATATCGCTCAGGTCTATAACGTTGAGAAAAAATAAAATGCAGTTCAATTTTGAACCTCCCTCGTATCCCAGAGTTGGATACAAAATGCATTTATTATTTGGTTGTAGTAGATAAAACTCCCAAGTGCTTAACAAAATATAAATAAGCTACTGACAAGATTATGTTCATAGTAGTACCAACGGTAGAATATTAATGCAATTAAAATATTCACTGATATTAAAATTACATTAAAGTACAAAAAGCAACCCTCAACGTAAACAATATGGTCTAGTTATAACCTATAATGATCAAACCTTTGTGTTCGGATAGCATTCAATGAACCAATAACAAAATGGAACTTTCAAGAAAACAATTAAATAGAATCGCATCTTGTTTCGTTCAAAGACAGATGCACTTCGGAAGTAAGCTTTGAGTAAAAGGAAAATAACTACTCAAAGGTAAGATGTGTATGTACGAAAAGAATTCGATAAAGAACGAATTGAACAATGCACCTACGCGAATAATATAGTTTATTTTTGTCTATTATTTTTCTAGAGTTTATATATAAAGGGTTTCAAAATTAATAGCTTTGTGCCCGGATGAAGTTTCTAACAAGGTACCGACTGTTAAGGAATAAATTCATGAACAGATTTAATGCGCCTGTCGGACTTGAAACGTGTTAAGGTGGAAATGTATTATTGAAACACCATACCCGACGCGTCCACACACGATGCGAACCGTGCACATATGTACCTAAAGGATGGTTTCCAATTGATGTAGACGTAAAACGTAGAAATAAAACGTAGAACGGAGATTTTCTTGCTTTGGTTTCCAATAAACTTAGAATATCGTGTTAAGACTCTATAAGTTAACGTCTTTGTAAAAGAAGTGTCTTAAAAAATGTTATGCTAATTAGTGGCAAATAACGTCGTAAACACATAATATCTAAAGCGCGATGGTAGTTTAGACGAATTTTGCAACCAGGGCCACCATGTTGGTATTAACCGCCCGTGTGCAAATATATATCAGACCGGCTTTTCTAGAATCAAACCGAATGTCGCCCGTGCGCAAGCTTTTATAAGATCGCCCTCTACTAGTAGGGTTCTATATAATCGACCCCAAATTCCGCCCATTTGTTGCGTCGCCCGTGTGCAGCGCACAGGCGTACAGGACCGCTGCCTGTCGAAAAGTTTCCACAATTAGTTTATCTATTATATATTAAACAATATATATTCAATATTAAACAATAATCTAACTTAAGTCAAATTTTAGAGTGTAATTCAAAAGTAAACCAACTTTCCATCAAAATTCAAAAATTTTATTTACCTAAAATTTTGAAATTTAGATCAAAAATGTTTGTCCCCGATTTTAGCCAAAATATAGCTTATAAGGCCCTATTTCTTTTTTAGACTAAACAATTTAGGAGAATTTAAAAAATACAAACTGTAGATCCCTATCCCTAACCATTTTTTAGATAGGATGTATCAAATTTTCAAAAAAAATTTTAAATATTAAAAATTTTCAAAAATTCTTTTTGTTTCAAAATATTGTTACCAATCAAAGACCTCAAGATTTCAAAAATTTCAACCGCAGGTTTTTATTGCATTTCATTTTTGAGATACGCCTATGCGAAGATGAAAATTTCTATAAATGACGCCATATTAAAATTTGTCATAATTTTTAAATACGCACAACGAATAAGGCCTCAAATTTTTCCTAGACTAAATAAACTACGAGAAATCCAAAATTTATAACCTCAGGTCGTTTCCTCTAACCGTTTTTGAGTTGTTTTTTTTTTCACAATTTTCACAAATTATAATAATACTTTATTTAATGTTGACTTTTATTAAAACTATTAAAACCTCAAATTTTTTTAGACTAAATAAACTACGGAAAATTCTAAAATTCTAAACTTAGGTCAAGTTTTAACTAATTTTGCATAAATTAGTATCTGAACTACATGCTAAATTACTAATTATTATAATAAAAAATTTGAGATGCCTTATAGCCTATTTTCGGTTCCTGGTTTCATTCTATCACCATACCAAGTTACGTGAAAATATGTCTGGCCGTTTTTGCGCGAATTTCGAAAAACCGATATATATAGGTATATATATATATATATATATAAGGAAATAAAAATTCTTGATTACTCGTCAAAAGTTTATTAATAAAATATTAAGAGACGTTTAGACGTTTAAGTTTTTGTCTAGTTAAGAACACTTATTTTATATAACTTTTTATAATAATTTGCTTAATTTTGATTAATTTTTGTATTTTCTTAAATCTCTGTAATAAATTCAGTTTCACAAAATGGCGCCTCACGCCATTTTGATAATTTTCAATTAATATGTTTAAAATTATTTTCATTTTACTATTTATACTAATTTATCAATTTTCATTTTACTTATTTTTGTTTTGTTAAAATAATAATTTTCTTTTTTGTATTTTACAATTGTAATTTTTATTTATAGACTGAGGATGACTGGATTTACCAGTCGAAACGTCTCTTAATATTTTATTAATAAACTTTTGACGAGTAATCAAGAATTTTTATTTCCTCCTACATTTTTCGTCAAGAACAACAATTTAACTATATATATATATATATATATATATATATATATATATATATATATATATATATATATATATATATTTAATTTTAATTTATTAAAAAAATTATTAACTCTGGTATTATACATTTCACAAAAATTTTCTTAACAACACAAAACTAATACACTATCAAATTCTTTATTTAAACAATTTTCCTAGGCAGTATGCTTCATCACATCATCATGCCGGTACGTGCCTGCAAAACAGTTAAGTCACTACTGATTAGTTGAGTATTAATTCTCATTAAAATTTATCTTAATCCTTTTTATTGAGCTAATGATCCAACACGCGTTCTTTCTAGTCTCACTCCAGCAGTCTATAAGAAAATACTACGGTTTTTGACAGAAGTTAAAAGTTGTTAGTTGTTTTCCTCTTTATTAAATGTATAAAATAAAATCATTAAATTAATCTAGACGTGTTTTGTATCATCTAAAAGACGCAAACAAGAAATTATAGTTGGGTCTATTCTGTATCTTTTGTGGTTACCAAGCGGTAAGTTCTAACTTTCTAATTTTATGGTTAAAAGTATATTATGAAATTATCTACAAGAGAACGTTTTTTGCTGGTTTAAGTGTGGTTTTAAGGTAATCACGTGTTCGGGTCTATTGTGTATCTTTTGTGGTTAAAAAGATTTGGTTAAAAATGATGGTTACAGGCGTTAAAATTTTAACCTTGTATCTTATTCTGTATCTCAGGTTATAACCCAAACGTTAAGTTCTAACTTTTTAACCTTATGGTTAAAAATATGTTGTGAAATTATCTACAAGGGAGCGTATTTTGCTAGTGTAAGTGTGGATTTAATGGAAACAAGTGGTATAATCTGTCTCAATTTGTAATACGAAACTAGATCTGGTTATTTGGTGACTGTTGTGGTGTAAACAGACTTTGGCGTATCCGTGTGAACCAATACTATGATAATATTACAAATGTATTGTCAATATACAACATAAAAAATGAACTTTCCCTGTTAGTTCCGTATTTCAAAATGAGACAGATAATATGGTTGAATCGTGTATGAACAATGTTTAAATATAATAAATCTATATTGCGGAAATGTACAATATTTATATATATAAATAATTATGGGTGAAGAAAGTAAATTAATTTTTTTTTAAATTTAAAAAAATTAAAATTTATGAACGTATCACAGTTTTAAAGTTTTAAAAATTTACTTGCAATATATTGGGAAACGAGAAATATTTTGATTCTTCTCGGATTAATAAAAAAAAAAACATTTGTAAAACGAGATATTTCGTAGAAGTTTTAGAAAAATGAAAATATTTTAAAATGTTTGGTAAAGGTAACTTTTAGCTGCCTATATTATGTTTTCATTCACCTTAAAAGCACTATCTTAGGTTATTATTGATAACTTTTTATTTTATTTTTTTTATAAACTACCGAAAAATAAATTGTATTTTAAAGTGAATTGAAACATGGAAATAGTGCAAACAGAGCAAAAGTGCAAACTCAGGACGTAGTATAAGCAGCTAAAAGTTACTTTTACCAAATTCCAAATATAACCTACTGAAAATTTTAACGCCATAGAGTTACAGAATAACTAAATATTTTAAAGAGTGGTTAAAATTTTTTAACTTCGACCTTGTTAATTTTAAACTGTTACAGAATAGACTCGGTTATGGGTGTTATAACGTTCAAATGTAATAAATATATATTGCGGAAATATAATTTTTCTTTCTTTTCTTTTCTTTCTTCTATATTAAAATATTTGTGTATGTAAGTAAACATAACTACAGTTAGAAAATAAAATGGTTTCAAATTACATAAATTTATGCTATACTTTTGGAAGTAACACTAAAACAGTATATTTTAGCTTTGATATGAACTATTTTAATTTAACAATGAAAAAATCTACATAACAAAGAACATCCCTTTGCAATTTATCTAGAAAATTTTGCATAACTACCTTAATCTTCGCACAAAAATAGTTGACCGATATACAAATTGTGTCAGTGTAGTACAAATGGAAAGCAGTGTGCTTTTGTACTCTACCTAATAATGGAAGCATTGTCAATGATGCGATAAATAAGGTCATTCACATAGGTTTACATTTTGTATCGCAATATTCCACGCTGACAGTTCAAATAAAGGTAAATTGGATGCCAGTTCGAATGTTGCTAAACAAAATTGGAAGATGTAATATTGTTCCATTTCAAAATGAATGTGATACAGTAACCTCTACACTTTTATTAATTTTATTTTAGCTGAAGTACTTGTATAGGATTAAATAAAATTTGTTACAGGTGATCGAAAAAATTGCACGAATAAGCCGGTTATTATTCATTTTTAGGGTTTTATAGATATGACCAAAAAATCTTATATACTAGCGTCGGTGAATCAACGCAGTTACGTCACACGACGTAACAAACAACTGTATTGTCTGGAACAATGAAATTGTTTGTTACGTCGTGTGACGTAACTGCGTTGATTCGCCGACGCTAGTATACCGTCATTTTGTCTGTCTTTCTGTCTGACTGTTCGGTAAAAATTGCAGCCAAATGGCTAAACCTAGAGAGTTGAATTTTGGCATGCTTATACAACTCTTTGACCCGCACATAGGAAAAATACTAAAACATCTAAAAAACATATCACCCTAAAAATATAAACAAATATGTGCTCATCGAAAAAAAAAAAAACATTTTTTTTGTAAATTCTGTGTGGGGTATCAAATGAAAGCCCTTGGTACGTCTAAATTTTATTTTTGCAAGATAAATTATTTTGTTGCGATTTTTGCCAAAATTGTGTCACATTTTTGTCACACTTGTAGCCCAGATGGTTTAAACTAAAAATATGAAAAAATTCTAAGTAATGTACATAGGTGTGAACCGGAATAGTACAACAGGAATTTTTGATCAGATTATGTTAGAAGAAAATAACGCATTTTTTGTGTTTTTTGGTTGACGATGTACAAAAGTTATAGTTATATAACACACTATGCTAGAAGGCGTATTTTAGTCTAATGGTTAGCTTGCTCGCTTGCTACGGAGCCAACTAGGGTGCGCTCCCGGGCAGAGGAGACAATTTCTTTTTTCCATTTTTATTTTGTTTACATTATTTTGTCAAAATTCTAGTTATATTTTGGCAAATGTTGCATTTAATTTTTAAGAGCGTAAATTTAATAACCTGTTGGAATTATATTTTCATTCTATATGTCATGTATACGAAACCAGAGGGGCGGAGCATATGACTTAAAACAACCAATGTAAGCCATAGGCGCAATTTTCAAAATCTTAATGAACCTTGCTATATATAAAAAAAAAATACTTCACATATTTAGAAACCTAAATAATGGTATTAGTTATTCGAATTAAAATTAACAAAAAAATATTTTAACATAAAATTTGTTCTTAAAGTTCTCAAATTAACAGATGATAAATTATTATGTGTAAACATGCTTAATGTAATAACACCAATAAATATTATTATTATTATTATTATTATTATTTTAAAAATATCGTTCCTTTTGCCGTGTTTACTACAAAGCAAAATTTGTCCTACAGACTCAGCATGCCTTCACTTATTATATACCTGCGAAACCCTGCAATGTGTGAAAATTCACACTTCACGTCAATATTTTTATTCTCAAAATCCTTTGTTAAAGTAAGTGCTTTATAGTCCATTATTATTGTAGAACTTGAAATTATAAAAATGCAAAGCAAAACAGGGTGTGACAAATTGATAGTACAAACTTTAAGGGGGTAAAGTAGATATTAAATAAAGCCGATTTATTTAATATCTACTTTATATTTTTTTTATTAAGTTTGCCATTTCGGAAATATTTGACTCTGAATATGGGGGTTGATGAACGGATTATTATTATTATTATTTTTTTAATGTTAAAAGTTTTGATATTGTCATATATGGTATTCTGTAGTACCATAATATTTTACATACAAGTCTTTATGGTGCAACCCGATTTCAGAGAGGTGGTTCGCCATAACAAATGTTATGTTGAGGGGGCGTTCGTGAGTAAAAAAGGTTGGTAACTACTACTACTAGATCGTTTCACACCACCGGCAAGTACTGTGACGCTCGTCTAAATATTAATTTAAAAGTTAGAGTAAAATTTACTCTACCTTGTGCATTTTTGAACGCAAACCTATACTGAAAACTAATATGAATATATCTATATGATTTGGCGTTTAAGATCCGCCGTGAAAAAACGGATACAGATATCCGACACACCACTAATTCGAACCCGCATCCCTGTGTTCTGTAGGCAACCGTCTTACCACGGAACCACTGTAACTATACTGTACTTCTTCTTACTGGTATTTTTGAGATACGGCATCAATCTAGAATCTAAAGTGAACCTCGGGGTGTGTTTTTAATTTATGTAACCAAAATTCTAGAGTTAGTTCCTGAACTTTTCGAAATACGATATCTAGTATGCATGAATATAATTGTTATTGTGGCTAATTGATTACATGTAATGGCTAATGATTGTGTGACGATTATATGGATACTTGAGTGTAAATGAGCTGCCGGTCAAAGGTTATTGATCAAACATGACCTCTGCTGCCCGAAATAGCAGATTCTTGCTTACAAGCTGGCTGACCTTTCATAATTCAATTATATTAGGCTACCTAGTTAAGACCCATTTATCTAACAGATATCAAAGATTTTAGGTAGCAAGGGAAGAGCACAAATCAGAAGATGAAACAGCAACTGATTTAGATTGAATTATTATAAGTGTTTCACAAATTTAGATGTATACAATCTTATTAAAAAGACTGTTGTAAAGCAGAAATATTTCAAATTTAGGTTATTCGTTTGGAATTTGATAAACAGAAGCACTATAGGCGTTTAAAAAACTGTATCGGTAGATAACGTGTGATTAAAAACACAAACAAAAATCGTCAGAGCCTTTGAAGAGACAGCAATACAGGCGCGCACACAAGGGTGTGGTCCTCGTGTCCAGACCCCCCCCCCCCAGGAATGGAATACTTATTTAATACAAACTAAGCAAATGAAAATAAGATATGTTGGAGATAATAGAAAAACAAAAACTGTTAATACTGTCATTTTTGACATTTAAGCAATCTTACAGAATTGGTTTTTAATCATTTAATTCAATTAACAGAAGAATCAGAATATGTATTGATGAAGGCGGTGATCACATATCCCATCTTGTTTAGTTTATATGTTTAATATTCTGTTTATTTGAGCTTGTCTATTTGTGTCCATTTTTACTTGCTATTTTATAAAAATATAAATTAATAAATAAATAAAAGATTTATATTTAGGAAAAACTAACTGTTTAAGGCAAAATTTACAATAGCTTAATTGCTCTGTAGTGTCAAATGTTATGTGAGTATAATTCGATTCTTAGCTTCGTGCGGAACTAAATGGAATTTCAATTTCCTTAAGTTGTCACGAGCTTACTAGTAAGCGATTGAAGTGTACTTTAGCTAAGCAAAATGATCAAACGCCTTAATCATTCGTTAAAAGTTACTAGATTCCAAAATCTAGTTCCGCACGAAGCTAAAAAACGAAAAAATATACTATTCCAAACGTTTAAACCAGAGGTGGGCAAATCTTTTGGATGTCGCGCCACATTGAAGATGAAAAATAGACCACGGGCAAAAAAAAATTTTTTTCTAATTTTAAATATTGTTTTTGTTACGAAGGATATTTTATAAATTTGAAAAGCAATATTTTGAAACCAAAACGTGTATTTACTATGCAATTTAAAGACAAAAATTGAAAAAAAAAAAATTGGAAAGAATGAAAATTTGGAAGAATATTGGACAGACAGTAATATTTTTGGAGGACACAATAATTTATAAAATGCTTCACGGGCCGGATAGAATTTCAGCGCGGGCCGTCATTTGCCCAGGCCTGGTTTAAGCTGAACTAAATCGAAATTTATAACAGACTATTCTCTTATTCAATTCTTAACTTCGAGCGAAACTAGATTTTCAAATCCATAAAAATTACAAACTTTGATATATCGATTGTTACTAATTTTATTTCAGATTGTTAGTTTATTTAAGAAGTTTGTGATCTGTGGACGTTATAACTATCGTCAACCGAAAACTTTTTACAGAAGTCGTTTATATTTTCATTTCGTTATTTTACTGAATACTTTTAACTTTTTAAGACTTTTTTTCCCCATCTTATTGACATTTTATCTAACAGTATTCTTCTGTCAACAACTAAGAATATACATTTTACAATATCCATTTTTGATTCACAAATTCACAAAAACAAATTAAAATTGTATGCATAACGCAATGGTCGCGCGAAGTAAAAAACCCGTTTGAACCTTCAGCGGTAACCAGTTATTTGCCTGATTAATTCGTTTCTACTGTAATCACTCATGTTTACTTCTACATGCTTGATTTAGTTGGCGTAATACGGTAGTATACGGCCAAATACGATCGAATACGGCCAAATACGATCGAATACGGCCAAATATGGTCAAATACGGCCGAATATGGCCGATTACGGCTGAATACGCGCGTAGTTCACTTCAGGCGAATACGCTTTCACTGTAACCGCAGCCCAATAAATAAACGCGAGACGCGTTCATCGAAGATATTTTCTAACGCAGTCTGTACAATCGTTAGCTACCGGTATAATTTTCGTAAACGCCTTATATATTTTTTACTGTGTTCTGACAATGTCTTTCTTATCTTGAAATATCAACATACGACCTAACCGACCAGAATAAGTTTATAAAATAGTAAGATTTTGAAATATTTTTATTTTTTTCATTTGGTAGACGCGGTCTTTTCTTCTACACATATTACAGTACATATTTACTTTTGTAAAATATCAGTTTTTTCTTTGTAGCTGCTTTAATATTCCGACCTAACCACATAAAAATTTTCCTTTCTTTCATATTTTCTTTGTGTGGTTGAAACCTAAATATTACAATACCTTATCATGGAAAATAAAAATTTTACCTTTACATTTTATAACGTCCGTTACACATAGCTATATAAATAACCTTTTTTTAAAAAAAAAGTTGCACCAAAAAAAATTTACTGTCTTCTGTGTCAGCAAAATCTTTGAATAAAAAAAATGCTGTGTTGTCTTACACTGTAGAGAATTAATACAGATAATTTAAAGTAAAGAGATTTTGTGAATAGTAAGTGTATTGTGTTCCAAACAAGTGTTCTCCATTGACTTTTCTGTCGATAAAATTGTAGACTGATCTCCTTACGAGGCACTTAAAAGCTTTATACTTGAACTATAAAAAGTAAATAATTTTAGAGCAGTGCCGCCGGAATCCGAGGTTGCAAGGGTGCACCACTTGCAGATTTTGGGGCGAAAACATTTTTAAGAAAGTACAGTTATTAATAAATAA
This sequence comes from Liopterus haemorrhoidalis, assembly GCA_963971575.1. NCBI lineage: Eukaryota > Metazoa > Arthropoda > Insecta > Coleoptera > Dytiscidae > Liopterus > Liopterus haemorrhoidalis. The sequence continues at coordinate 59,456,782 of OZ020612.1, read as the reverse complement.
GAAGTTAACAAAATTTTATTTTTTCTTTCAAGTGTCATGTCCGGTCTTTCTGACGTTGGCTATCACTTCAGCAAAGGCAGATTTATCTTCTGCCAATCTAGGACGTTATTCTGCATTTCTTATCCTAGTCCAACTGCCTATATTATGTAGCCAATCAATTCAGGGTCGACCTTCGATCTTGCATTTCAGAATTAGTTAAAGAAATTGATATTTATTTCCTCTGATAATATGATCAAGGTAAGACATTTTTCTACACTTGATTGCCTTTAGCAACTCACGGTTTGTTCTTGATCTTTATAGAACTTCGTTGTTAATTATTCTCTATCCAGGAGATTCGGACAATTCTTCGACGCAACAACATTTCGAAAGCTTCCAAGCGGTTCATGGTATCTTAAAGTTCCAAGCTTTAATGCCATATGAGAAGATGGACCAAATGTAATATTTGGCGCAGTTTAAAACTAAGGTTGCCATCACAGAAGAATGACCTCACATTATTGAAAGTAGGGATAACATTCTCAATTCAATATTTCACATCTGTGTTGGGATCTAGCTCTTTGGTAATGAGATAGCCTAAATATTTGTCTACCGTCAAGATTTTTTTTTGAAATTTAATTCTGAAGCCTTTCTACCTTGCTGCGTATGGCTATAGTCGAGTTACTTATTTTCTGGTGTTGTTCTCCATAATTCTTTCCATCGTGTTCTGTCCTTTGTATATTTTTTTATCTCCTCCCACTTTACGCCTCTCTTTGTTGCAGCTTCTTTTGCTTCTTGGTGCCAGATTTTTCTCGGTCTTACTGGTCTATCTTTCTTCACTGTTCTTGCTTCAAAACCTTTTTTTACTATTTTGTCTTCACTCATTCTGTGTATATATCCCAGCCATCTTAGCTGTCCTTCTTCTATTAGTCTCCAATGGTTTTGTGTCCAGCTTTTCTCTAAATACTTCATTTCTTATTCTGTCCAATTTTGTTTTACCTTCAATTTTCGTTAAAAATCTCATTTCTGAGCTTTATATTTTGGATCTGTGCGTCTCTGTAGTGGTCCAAGATTCTGAGGCGTATGTCAAAATCGGTACTTTTTTGAAGATCTCTACCTTAATGTTGGTTGGTATTTCTTTTTTATTTAGGAACGATGCTTTGATGTTGTTGAACAATCTTCCTGCTGCGCCTACTCTTTCCATAATTTTTTTCAACCAATTTATTCCATCTTCCGAAAAAACTGCCTAGGTATTTGAATTTTCCTACCTGTTCTATTAATTTGTCAAGATAAAGAAATATATTATTGTGATTTTGGCGGCGGAATACCGTGAATTCCGTTTTGGCTGTATACTAACAAATTTATTTCGTGCCTTTCGTCTTTGAATAAACTGGTTTACTTTTTATAATAATTATATATAATATTCTATGATACATAATAATAATAATAATTTATTTTATTCTACTTTCCAAGACTGCTTTCATCCAGGCTAGATCTCTTCCTGAGTCTTCTGTTTTTCGTGTTTCTGGCTGCATTCCTTCACAGTTTCTTAGGAGGTCTGTTGTTTCTTGCAGATTCTACATATTTTTTTCAATTATTCCAACCAATAATTGTTTTGGCTGTATTAATATTCAAACAAAATCGATCTCCTGTTTCGCTGATTCTATCAAGAAACATCTGATTGTCTGTAATTTTCTCGGCCAGAATGACGCCTAGAATGACTAATGTGTCGTCCGCATACTTAATGTTGTTCATGTATACACTATTAACATCGACTACCAATTTCAATATATTCGAAGCTTCCTTGAAGATTCTGTCAGCGTATATATTGAACAAAACGGTAAAAATGATACATCCCTGATGGACTCCTCTTTGGATATCCATTTTTGGTTCTTTTGTATATCCAATCCTGAGCTGTGCACGTTGTTGCCAGAACGGATTTTTTATAAGTTTGATTTCCTTGCGATCTACAACTTGCAAAGCAACTCAATTAAAGAGAAGCTGTAAAAATGAAAATATCCGAGCACTGTACAAAAAGGTTAGGATATAAAACCTAATGAGGATAAAAGAGAATAGTCATACAGTGCTCAGAGGAATGACCTCTGTTTAAAGAACTTGGATTTCGAAAATTTAATACGGAAGTTCTCCAACGTCGAAATGTTTATTGGAGAACACGAGTGTCTATAAAGAAGTTGCTTCTAAAATTCAGAGTGAATGTACAGCACAGAAGAGTAAACATAAAAGTGGAGTGACTACCGTGAAAATGAGGTGATTTCAAAGCATACGTGTTTATACCTCAACTACGAATTGCAGCATTATTTGAAAATATGCGCTGTAAACATTTTTAAATAACAATTCAAAGTTATAGATGAAGATTCAATGTCAATTGTTAATTAAGAACTGGATATTCACATCTTAATCACCATGCTTTATCATCATCAACAATCATTCGTACTCCAATAGGATTATCTTAATAGTAGCTGGTTAAACAAGAGTGTCATCCAGAAATTTAAAATAAACGTTTAGTTATTACTGGTGAACGAACAAAATAAGTTTGTAAAATATGTTAAAAATATTCATATCAAGCAGTAAATATATTCTAATGTGTACTAATATTATAATGTTCAATTAAATATTCCTTGATGATGGAACAACTGTTAGTAAAATAATGCAAGACCCCAGTGAATCTTTGTCCCAGTGAAATTTGCCAGTTGTTGTTTGTTCAATGAATGTGTAATTTTGTCGTATTCATGTTAATCTCATTTTAAAGTGTATTTTTCAGTCTGTATTTTTGTGATTATGGTTTTATTATTAATTTTGCTTCAAATTGGGCTATTGAATTAAAGATGGAAAAGAAGCAATTATGATCAATTTTTTGTATGGTTCAAAACCAGTGGGAAAATAACAGAAACTGCGCGTAAACTAAGCAATGCTTTTGGAATTATGTACTGTCTGAACGTTTGGAGCAAAAGATTTCAAAAATATCGTGCTGGGGACGTGACCTTAAAAATGAATAAGGTAGAGCTTCTGTCTTCAGTTGAAAAAGACCAACTGAAAGTATATATTATATTGAATTAGAATCACGCACAATAATTCGGAAACTTGCAGAAAATTTAGGTGTGAGCCATTCAACAGTTCTAGTCTACCTTAAACCACTTAAACCCAGGGCCGGACTTTGGCCTCGGTAAACTAGGCAACTACCTAGGGCCCGTATTGTTTTGGGGCCCGCAAAACTGTTTTATTATACATTTTTTCTCGTATTTTATGATTTTTTTTTAAACTAATAAAGCCCGCAATGAGAATCTTGCCTAGGGCCCCGATTTCCCTTAGTCCGTTACTGCTTAAACCTCAGTTATTTTCCTATCTAATACTTCTTTAGAGTATTGTAAATGAGTAGTAAAAATAAGTAAGTAATTCATTTATTCTCAAAAGAAACATACATTCTGTGGAGAACATTTCAATAAATCTATTTGATTAACTGTTAACATTCTTATATATATATATATATATATATATATATATATATATATATATATATATATATATATATACATAGGCACATTAATAATAAAATTTGCAATATAATAAAATAATAAATAAAAATAAAACAATTAAAAAGTCTTAAAATTAAACAAAATATCAATTGAATTACAAAAAGGTATTAGTATTATGCAAGAAATCTGCTACATTATAGTATGTGCCATCAATTAATTCGTTTTTTATCTTTGACACATACTGACCGTATGGAAGTTCTTTTGTTTTATTGCTCAATTTATTATATAATTTGGGCCCAATGTAGTTTATACCTCTCTCATATCTAGAAGTATTATGAATTGGTATAATAATTGTATTTGCATTACGCGTATTGTAATTGCTTCCTTGAAAGTTAAATTTTTGTTTGTTTTTATACATGTATTTTACTAAACTGAATACTAAACTGAATCTTAATTAAAATAGTTTATTTGACAGAATTGTTGTTTGACAGTTATAATTTTTGTTATATTCTTATTAGGTTGTTATCCTTTTTTCATTTTCTTCAAATCCATGACAACATGATCTGTGTTATCTTGGCAACGTGATTTGGTGATGCATCTGGATTCATGCTGCTACACTTCTTTATTTGAAATGAAATTTTGATAAACAATTCTTTAACCCTTATTATTAAATTGCTATCAAAGGTAAACAGATTTTTCTCTCTCCACTGTTATACTAGAAATCACTTAGGTGATCAATGATCTATTGTACAAATGAGGCATTGATACGTCCTCAGCCTGTGACTGCGGTGAACCCTTCCAGACCATGCGCCACATAGTTAACGAATGCCCATTAAGAAGATTTCCCAGAGACATAATTGATCTGAACAATTTAAGTTACGGCGCTCTTCAATGGCTAAATCTGAATTTAGAGTTATTGTGTTAATAATTTTCCTCAGTATTTTATTTACTCATTGTATTTTATTTTATTTATTTACTGTATTTCATTTAATTATTATATTATTTTAATTTATTTACTGTATTTTATTTTCTTTTCATTGTATTTTATTTTATTTATTGCACAGTTATTTTATACTGTGTAAAGCTCTCATACGAAATATATATATATATATATATAGATATAGACGCCCATCTCTGCATTTTTTGGGTTTTATTGCTTTGTCTGCTTTACATGTAAACATAATTTAGACCAGAGGTTCCCAATCTTTTAAGATGTTGTACCGGTATGTAGTAGACAATATGATGGCGTACCAGTAGATAAATATTTCTGGAAAAACGAGTCCTAAATACAAAATTTTTCCTAAATTCTCAAGTGATGACCTTTTTTTTTCGTCGCTTGTCTCCCTCAAAAATTTTGTTGAGCAAAAAATATTTTGTCGAGCAAAAGATAACGACTAGCTCTACAATAAAACTTTCCTAAATTCTCAACCAATGACCTTTTTTTTAAGTAAATGAGGTTTGGCGAGGTATTATATAAAAAAAAACACACATTTTATGCAAAATATTGTTTTTATTATCATTTCATTCACTAATCGCGTACCGGAAGCTCTTAATTCGCATACCGGAAGCTTGTTATTCGCGTACAGATACAGATACGTGTACCACAGATTGGGAACGTCTGGTTTACAATGTAATCTATGTAGCCTATATCAACTATTGTAGACAACAAGAGTAGGGTTACATCGCGAAATCGGATAATCTGATAGGTTGAATTCAAACTTATTCAATGAATAAACTGTTATTAATCTCTAATAAACTGTTTTGAACAATAATTATATTTATTTATTTAGTAGTAAATAAAGAAACGTATACTACGTATATAATATTTTCATTTTACCATCATTTAACAATGAATTTAATAACGCGATTTGTATCACCAGGATAATTGTTTTCAAAAAGGTTCAGTTTATTGGCAGTGATAATAAAAATACAATTTCATCGTAAATTGATAATCAAAAATATTTTAAAAAAAATTCACCAGTTTAAGGTTTAGTAGTCTTAAAGATCTTGCGATCAGAGGTAAAATTATAAAAATATGCTGCTTAAACGGCATTGAGATTTTGAATTCAACATCGAATTCGATTTTCTAGCCAAAGAAGCTATTGTAAATGACTCCCTGTTAAATATACCTATAAACAGTAATGACATTGAATCTTCAAATCTTCCATAAACAACCAATGGCAACAAGAATACAAGATTCTATGCAGTTCAAAGGATCATACTATGGTAAAATTCAACCTGTCCGTCCTAGAAAGCTTTGGTTTTCTTTTCACCAAAGCTGATCTTTTAAATGCAGTTTTATCCGGTTTAGATTTAATCTCACCTTCTCTCCATATCTGCATAGAATTATTATTATTCTCCTTTCTGTCAGTGTGATAATTTTTCCGTCAGCGATTCGAACCCCTTATTGTTTGAATGCCCAATTCATTTTCGCAATCGTACCTTATTCATACAAAATTTAGTTGTCCAAAAAATATCCTTACCTACCAATATTCAGACGCTTCTTGCAACTAATTCTCTAGATATTTATGAAATTATTTATAACTATATTAAATCAGAAAATATCAAGTTATAAAAGTAATTTAAAACGCTGAATCTCTTTCTTTATTACCTGGAAAAGCTACTAAAGCCAACAATCAAAAAACAAGAAAAAGCTAAGTATCCAGTGTTGTCTACATAAATTACATTTTCTACGGCACATACTTGTACTTAAGTGATCGAAAATGTCCAACTCTCTCCTACGTCTTACATCTTCAAAGATTTTTTTTTTGTGGTCTGCTTTAATACTAATTTCACCAAAAGCTTTTAATGTTCCAATTCATCAAAACGTTTGATTAATCTACCAACCTCAAATCAAATTTTAAACCACAAAATTATTAATGCTCCGCTACTGATTGCTTTTAGGGCGTATCAAAGCTGCGTCTGACAATACAGATGGACTTTAGCAATGCGGTCGGTATGTAGTTATACTGTAACGATATTTAACAATGTAAGATTATAACCAACAACTTCGTATCGTTACAAATTGTTTAGATGCCTACAGGTATGATCTTACGCAGTGTGTATACATTAAATATTTTATATTTACATATTTCAACAACGTATTCTCATTCCTGAGATTTTAGAAGCAATATTGATTATAGTTCTATAAATATTAATGCTGCTATAAAATATTTGGGTCTAGATATATTGATCCGGGATGCTGGGGCGAGAGACTACAAAGGATTTGTAATCATTTTTGGGTGATGCTGGGCATTTAAGTTGGGCAGTAAAGCATATAAGCTAATGCTTTTAGCCTTACGCATACCATCTAATAAGTGGTATCCAAATTTATCATATTTCCATATTTAATTCAAGAACAGGAGTAAATTAAACATGTGGAAGAGGAAAGGATGAGAAATTAAGAAAATATTTTGTGAATTTGGAAGGGAGGTGATTTTATGAAAACCTTTTGAAGATGGAAGGGGAAGAAATAGAAATTATCGCTTGAAAAGGGAATTGGAAGGAGGTTGGGGTGGGGGTGGGAAGGGGGGAAAGAAAATCTATTCAGGACGAATACGTGTTGACAGTTAGTTTCAAAAATTTCATTCTGGCCGTTTAAAAATAATTTACGGACCAGCCCACGGCCCCTGTGTTGGATGTGCACTGATCTAGTTCAAGGGTCGGCAATCTTTTTCTACGTCGCTGGTCGCGTCTAGCCATTTTTTTTGTTTTGTAGGTATGACCACCCAAAAAACCGTTATATGACCCAGACACATGACTGACAATGTATTTGTTTATCTGTTTGTATGATAAAAATTGTAGCCAAACAGCTGAACATAGAAAATTGAAATTTGGTATGCTTATTCAACTCTTGGGCTCTTATACGGGAAAAATACTGAGTTAAAAAAAAAACACACATTACGAGATAAATATAAACAAATATGTATTTAATGAAAAAAAATGTTTTTTTTTTTTTAATTTTGAGTGTGTTATCAAATAACACGTCTTAATGCGTTGATAAACAACTATTTTTTTTTTATTTTTTATGGGTTTTTCTCCAAAAATATGTCAAAAAACTTTTGTCTTCTATTTCCCAGAAGGGTTGACCTGAAAATCTGAAAAAGCTCAATAATGTAAGTAGTATAGCTAGGCACGTTCTGGCTCACTTCAAGGCCATCGCTACGGATGCAGCAGATTGTTTCCAGTAATAAAATAGATTCGGTGAAGAAAACAGCTTTGTTTCGTTACTTTTTACCTATTTTTGAACTGTTTTTAGCATATTTTTAATTGTTTTGCGAGTTTTAACCAACCTGTCTTTCAGTTTTTTATCCATACTACTAAAACAGGTTAAAAGCAACAAAACAGAGCTGTTTAGTTGCTTTCTATTTTATTACTGGAAACAATCTGCTCAATCCGTAGCGATGGCCTTGAAGTGAGGCAGAACGTGCCTAGTTATACTACTTATGTACATTGATGTGAAACGAAATACTAAATGAAAAATTTTTGATCAGATTTGAAAAATAGAAACATTTGTTTGGTTGAAAAAATAATAATTTTCTTTAAATTTATTGTGTGATATCAGATGAAAGCTTTTAATTCGAAGATTAAAGAAAAAAAAGTAGTTTTTCAGATTTTTTTAATTTTAAAACAATTATTTCCAAAAATGTACTGAAAAAATTATTGTCCCGCACTCTTTAACACAAAGGAGTTAAACTAAAACAGGCGTTTAACTAAAACTTATGTATATTGATCTAAACTGGAAACGTACTAGCTGAATTTTTGATCAGATATCGTTTTTGGAATAAAAAAATAAAATAAAAATAACAGCTGAGAATCGAGTTCAAGTGTGGAAGCTCCTCCCATTGTTATGTCTTGATTTTAAGGTATTAAAGAGGAATAAATCATTTATATTAGTGAAATACTTATAAATTAAATACAACATGATTAATATTAAGAAATGTAACAAGTATGGACACAAAGCCCAGGTTTGCAGAAGCGATACATCATGCCCGAAGTGTACTGGCAATCATGAATTGTCCAACTGTCGTTGTGAAGATGCAGAAATAAAGTGCAGTAACTGCGTATATGTAGTTAACAAATTAAAGATGAGACTTGATGTCAACCACCCCGTCTGGAGCTCCGAGTGTTCAGTTTATAAAAAGAAGTTGGAAACAGAAATGAAAAAAATTGATTTTTAATTGGATTGAAGTTGGAAACCCGGACACATCACTCATTGGATCCATTAATATGTGAAGATAAGTCTCATCCGGCCCTACATTTCAAAATTAAGTATAGTATTTCACAAGAAAAACTAACACGTAACAATTATAAATACAACTTCAAAATTGCTGACTTTGAAAAATTATATAGGGCACTTATTACAACTGACTGGAATGCGGAACTAACAACTCACAATACCGAAAATGCTGATGCAGGAGTTGACAACATTTATTGCAAAATTTATACAATACTTGATGATTGCGTGCCAAAAACCAGGTCGCTGTTAACATCAAAATAAGACACCTAGATTACTTAAAAGAATGTGAGTCCAACATCTCCACAAACCCAAACCAGTTTTGGTCGTACTATCAACACACTAAAACCAGGATCCTCTTTAGGGGAAGACCTTATTCCAAATATATAATCAAAGCCTGTGCACATGCCCTAGTGAAACCATTGCATTATTTATTCAATATATGTATATTACTATATAATAACATGTAATAATTATCATTGAGTCTGTTAATTTGTTCCTTATTCTGTCCAGACATTGCGACAAGCTTCAGCTTAGTGATGCTGGACAGAATGATAAAAAAATAGTATATATAAATAAAATTGTCAATAAGTATAAAAATTAGGTCTGAGAAATTATAATAGGTTTTAGAAATAAATTTTCTTATTTAAATTTATAACATAGGTCAATGTAAAAAATGTAAATAAAGTTATTATTATTATTAAAAAAAAAATACGTTTCTGAAATTGAAAAAAAATGACGTCATTTATCAATGTATTTCTTATTAATTTAATGAAGACTAAGATGTAAGGCAAATGCAGATAAAATCCATGGATTTTCTAATTTAAATTTTATTGTGACGAAATTTTTACAAATTTAAATTTAAAATTAATAAATCAATAAAGCACTCTGTAAGTTTCACAAATATAAGTGGAATTCCCTTAATGAATGACCAGATGGATGTTTACAACTCACCCCTAATATATCGGTAAAAATAAAATTTTCCTTATCTGTTAATTTGTTTACATTTGTATTCCCTACCATTAATATTTGTTCCCACTGAATGTATCTGTTAAAAATAAGTTTAGTTTTTAATTTAAACTCCTGTAGATGGCGTCACTGCCGAAATACGTATAGAGTACATTAAACTTATATTTGTGAAACTTACCGAGTGCTTTATTGATTTATATATTAATTTTATACCAACCATGTTTCACCGAGAATACTCGGACTCCTCTGTCAATTATAAAAATTTAAATTAGTTTAAAAAAATTAAATGGAAGCTCTTAGTACTCAAATAACAAATAAAATTGATCATCATAAAACTGTTGATTTTGATGTGATTATAAAAAAAATATTGTCCTAGTCATCCAGCATTCTGTTGACTTACACTTATTAAATACCTACAAAACCCTGAAATATGTGAAAATTGACACCACATATATTTTTCATTTATTAGTATTAACTTGCAATTTTTTTATGGAACTTTCTTTTTATTATTTGAAAGAAGATTTCTTTACTACGATTGCCCTGTGGATTCCAATCTAGTGTCTCTCGTTCCTAGTTGGGTATGAAAATTTCTAAACTGAAGAGTCCACTATGTGGCTCAAGTTTTACAACGTTAAAGGCCGGTTTCTGAAAAGCCGAGTTTAATCTTTTGGTTAAACTCGGTTACAATATAGCAATCCCATAAGTAACCATAGCAACCGTTTTCTAAGTATTTGGTTATAGTTAATTAGGCTTTCAGAAACCGGCCCTTAATGTACTGAATTAAACGTTCAGAATATAATAGGATATACTCTCTAACCGGGCATGGCCTGGAAGTGACGAAGGTGAAATTTTGTAATTAAAAAGTTAAAAAACCACTTTGATCTGACTTCCCCAGATTCAGTTTTTCTTTTGTAGAATCTCTGATTGAAAAAACAATTGTTTTTATACGTCTTTGTTTTATTTTTGAGGTCTCCATTTCAACAGTGCTAAATAGAGTTTCATTTATTTTATTTAATTTTCATCTTCCTCTTCACGTTGCTGTGTCATGAACATCCTTTCGCTGTAAAACCTCTAACTAATATAAATGGTTTATATTTTTCGGTCTGTAATCCTGTTATATAATTAGAGAAACCGGATAACTTTTAAGTGGTATAAATAACATTAAAACCCAACAGTAGCTTCAAGTTTTCAACTCAGATTAAAGATGTTTATGAAATTCTTTCTATTTGAAAAATTTAATTTTGTTAAAAAAAGACAAAAAGACAGTGCTTAAACGTAAATTAAAAACTGTAGGTCATTTATTTCCAAGTGCACTCTTTTTACCTTCAGATTTATAGGTATCATTACAAAGCAGGTAAATTTGATGAACAAGAATTGAATACATTTGATTCTGAATTTGACAATTTGAAAAATATATCGCATATTGAGGCAAGGACACATAGAACATTGGTTACCAGCACTAATTATCAAGCACCGATAAGTGCTAACAAGCGAGAGTAAACATCGTATTATTTTCAAATGTAGCTGGGCATAAAGGACGCACAAAGTGTATTTGATTTTATTTGTAGTTAATGATAGTAACTTATTGGAAGAACAGATTTTATTATTTTGTTATGAACTTACTTTCCAACATTTGTTTTGCAGAAGTGATACGTTCTTATGGATATATAACAGCCCCAAGCAGGTACAGGATCATTCATTTTATACCTTGCTGTTGAGAAAACAAGATTCTAACATGGCAAATTTAACTTTGTTTATTGTTAAATTGAATTTTTGAAATATTGCATAAAATTGTAACTACATTATTTACCGACTGTATAATTTTTTAAAATCAACATAGTTTTTAATCTCTAAATAATTTGATACCTTTTAATTTCGAACAGCTTAATTAAATTTAATTTGAGATGTGTAACATACAGAAGTCTTTTGTTTTTGTTTTTATCGACCTTGATGATATTATTATCAATTCATTTATTGGGAAATATGTCATAAAATGATAATTTTGATCATCGAAATCGGTCATTGTTTGAATTATTTTATGACCTATTTCGCGATAAATTAATTAATAATTTTATTAAAATAATAATTTGGCTCTATTATTTATTTGAAATTTCTTATTTGATTAGATTATTTGAGTTTGTGACAATGCCATTTCTGTGTAACAATGGTTATCAATATATTTCATTTATTTCGTTAAATTTCAGTCGTTTAAAGCCGCATTCAGACCTCTTTAAATTAACGAGTTATAGACTGTTAGTTGTTACGCTCTGACTTCTGTTTTAATGCATTCTTTTATCGTTCCATGTACCGTTCACATCTGTTATAAATTAGTACGTTACGAATATCCCTCCATCTGTGAATTTTGAAACCACCTATATAGCTTCGTAAAATATTTTATATCTATTATCGTTCTTATAATTCTGTTGTCTTAAATTTTAACTACCTAATTACCGAAATTGATCATATTTACTGTCTTTGTAATTTTGAGCAAGATTTGTTATGATGACATTATGTTAGGTTATGTAAAGGCATTCGATAACTACGGTGTCACTGATAGAATGCGATATCCAATGTGTTTATATGTCTGTCTCATTAAAACATCTCATTAGCTATAAGTTTAGAAAATTATGCACAATCCACAACAAACAGCGTTTTAAATTTGGAGGTCTGAACGGTTTCACGTCTTATCATATGACAAACTTTCTGGTGACAGTGACAAGTCCATAAGCTACAGTGCATAAGCTATTGATTTAAGAGCTCTGAATGCGGCTTTAAATGTGCTGGCGTAAATCTCAATAAGTATCATGAGTACATTTATGGTCTATCACGTGATACTATTGCCATGTTCCTTTAACTGATGTACACGTAGCAATAAGCGTTTGAAATCTATCCTAACTTTTTACGCTCATTTTCCGGAAGTGAACCCCATAACACCTGCGGACAAAAATGTATTCTACGTCAATACTAAGTTTATGATTTGTTTATACTGTGTGGCTGACTTAAGCTGACTGGTTATGCAGTAGTGAAAAAAAAAACATCTATGTAGTAGTCGTGCAGTACAGTCGGGCTATACTTAAGCTGGTCAGTGGGACACTGTTGCCACTCGAGTACAGTAGGAAAAGAACTCATTAATACATTGTATATGCACCAGCGCTTCCCAGTTTGCCCCGAAAACTCATTTTTGTGTGACTGTAGCGCACGACTGTTACACGAATACTAACAACGCCCCCTTCTATATTTTTCGCTACTGCGCAACCGGTCTGCTTAAGTTAGCCAGACAGTAGTTGGATTATACAACATATGTCTCACTCACTCGTAATACGCAGTTCTGTGTCCCTCCGGTCAGCTTAAGATAGTCCGACAGTATATATAACTTTCTCTATTAGACGAGAAAAGGGTTTCCCTTTCCATGTTTTAAGATATTTCTACATACCCAAAATAATTTTGTGAGTTGGGTCGACCTATATTAATACGCCATCTTCACGCTATTGCAGCAACTAATTTATTAAGTAAAGTATGGAGATTATGAGTAATATGTTTACTACTTTGAAACAAAACCTAAAATGCTATTTCTCTTTGAATGTTTAATAAGTTTATTATCCTAAAACTGAGATTAATATGCGCAATAACATCTGTAAAATACATGGTTGTGTTAAATTACATGCATAATTAGTGAATTACTTTAGAATTTATGAATTTAATAATATACGAGAGCTTAATCCTAGAAGCTTACCTGTATATCCTTTGTGCAAGTCTGATGCGAACCAACTGGTCATTTCTGGTCTCTGAAATAACAAAAGTCACTAATTAAACCTTTTACAAACGCGGTATTTATATAGACTCAGTAAACAGTTTCTAACTAATTTATTATATTGAATTAAGGTTCTACGAACATATAATGTAAGGATGCGCAGGATAATCACTGGAAGTTTTATGTAAACCTCAAATTTTAATCTTGGTTATTATTTATCTTTTGATGAAAAGATACTTTCAGTGGAAAAAAATGTAATGCATAATTATTTGATTTCAATTTCAGTTTCGAGGATTTTAAGGTTTGTCAGATATACTGTTACATTGCGTTCGGCGTTATAAGATTGAGGGCTCTAGATGAAAAGTAAACTTGTTGAAAGAGGAAGCGAAACAAAAAATTAGTGCAAGGGAGAAATTTTTGGGAAGGGTATTTTACGACGAATGAATCCCGCACTAAACCGGTTATGATAGATATGAAGTACGTCTATCAGACAACAGCCCTACAAAAAGCATATTTTAAAGAGTTCCTTTAGGAAAAACACAGGCAGACCAAGGAAAGGACTGATTGACGACAATGAAAATGATCAGAGAATGCTAGAACTATTGAAATGGTTCAAGAGCTATAGGTAGAGTTGGAAGGGAGTGTTAAATGAGGCCAAATCTCATATAGAGCTATATCCATAGCTGTATACACTGCGCCAGATATGAGGGTATATATATTCCCACCTTTCATTTGCGGAACATAGAGCTTTCACAAAACACTTCCATTGACCCTCTTCTTTTAGTATTTCACTTCTACTCAGGACATTTTCAATTTCCTACAACATTTTCAACTGCCTGAATCTTTTCTGGTTGACCTAAGGCAATACGTGTGGGCAAACAACTCTTAGTCAAAGGAAAAAACCATTCTTTTTGGAGTTCCACACAGTTTTGGAGTTTTGGAGTTTTAGAGTTTGGTCTACACAAATGACTTGCCAGCTTATATACAAAATGCCAAAACAATTCTATACGCAGATGATACCACACTATTAAATCAGTATCCATCGTTTCATGAAGTTTTTTTTTTACAACCAATAACACATTAACAAGAAACGCCTAAATGAAAATTTAAGCCTAAATGAGACGAAAACCAACCTTTAATTATTTTCCTTACGGGAAGTACCATATGACATTAGCCAAGACCCTGTAAAATTTTTGGGCGTTACCATTGGCGTTAATATCAGCTGGGAAAGTCATATTGGACAGATCGCTCAGAAATTATGCAGATCGGTATACTGAATAAGAAACTTAAAATCCAATGTGTCTCAAAATGTTCTATTAGCTGCTTATTACGCGCTGTTCGAATCCCATATCACGTATGCGTTGCTGGCTTGGGGACATTCTACCCATATCCAGCGAATTTTTTCTTGTAGCGATGTGTTGTTAGAATTATTTGTGATCTAAAGTATAAACAGGACTGTCGAAAATATTTTAACATTTTTTTTTGCTTGATTTACATGCACGTAAATAAAAATAAGTTCAATAGCCAACAAGAAACCCATAGATATGAGACAAGGGGTAAACACTTAATACGGCCGACATACACCAGATATTCGGTTAATTATTATTCCACCAAATTTTATAATATTTTGCCAGAAAATATGAAGTGCTTGCCTCTCAGTTCTTTGCGGAATACTTTAAAATCGTTTTTCAAGGAAAATCCATTGTATTGGTTTGAAGAATTCCTGGATATCGATTTTTATAACTTATGATATGTACACATATATTTTTATTTAAATTATAATATAATATGTTTTCAATTGTACTGATGTTGACGTGTGTAAAAATGTAAAATTTTAAACACAAATAAGTATTATTATTAATTTTGTCAGCCTCTTGGACCACTACTTTCTCGACTGCCCTGAGGATTCCAGTTGCGGATCCTTCTTGAAACATGGTCTAGTGGTATACGTAGGGTGTGGTCCAGCCCTTCCAACTTTCGCTGTCTTATATCTAATTCGACCCGTTGTTGGTCAGCACGTTCCCACACGTTTTCATTAGAGACCCGCTCTGACAAGTAGATATGCAAAATTCAGATTAACAGCAGTTAACATATATTTGGAGTTGGTTTGCAATTTTTTTGGTGACTCTCTATATCTCACAGTCGTAGTATAGGATAGATTTCACATTAGTATGGAATATACGTAGTTTGGTCTTATTTCTGTAGGTCTAGATTATATTTCTTCTTCTTCTGCGGTTTCAGTCCAAGCATTGGTTAGCAGTAGCTCTCCACGCGTCTCGATCCTGGGCCAGTCTTGTTAGTTGGATGTAAGAGAGGCAGCCTAACTCATCCATCAGCTGTCCTTTGTAGTCCAGTCTAGGTCTACCCCTACAGTTTGTTCCATCTACTGAACCCTCCAGTACGGTATTGATTAGTCCTGTGTATCTGATAATGTGTCCGATCCAAAAGGTACTTCTTTTACTTAGAATCTAGTCGAAAATTATCGACCTGTGTCCAAACTTAATATATTTGAAAAAAATTTTGAGTGTTTAATTCATGAGGTGTTGAAAAGTTTCATCAAAAGTGTGATAAATGTAGAACAGCATGGTTTCTTCTCAGGTCGGTCAGTGGGCCCGAATCTCACTCTATACACTGATTTCACCCTTAAATCAATGGACGAAAGGACACGGGTGGATGCTGTTTATACTAATTTCAGCTAGGCCTTTGACACCGTATATCACGACCTACTAATAGTAAAGCTTGCATCAGTCGGTATACATTGTAACCTTTTAAAATGGTTCCAATCTTATTTGACTGATAAAGAACAAAGTGTGATATTGAAAGGTTTTCAATCTAAGTACGTGAATATTACTTCCGGTGTACCTCAAGGGGCAAATTTAGCGCCTTTACTTTTTAACATATTCATAAATGACATATCGGAATTCTTTGTGAATTTCAAATTCATAATGTATGCCGATGATTTGAAATTGTATAGGCCGATTACTACAACTAATGATTGCAGAGCTATTCAAGAAGATTTTGAGAAATTAATTTAATATTGCCATCATAATAAACTTAAACTAAACATAAACAAATGTAAAACGATTTCATTCACTCGCATTAGATGAATAGACGTGGATCTAATTAAGCTGACAAAAAACAGCTTAATTCCGCCACTAACTAAATTTATCAACATGTTCATTAGACAAAGTTTATTTCCAGACTCACTGAAATTAGCACGTGTACTACCAGTGCACAAAAAAGGTAGTTAAAATGACCTAAATAATTTTCGTCCAATTTCCCTTCTACCTTGTTTTTCTAAAATTTTTGAAAAGGTCTTAAAAAACCAATTGACAAGCTACCTCGAGAAACACAATATATTCTCCTCCAAACAATATGGTTTCAGATCTGGCAAATCAACCACTAACGCGATCCTAGATTTAATGGAATACGTCACATTTTGCTTTGAAAAAGGACTCTACTGTTCAGGTAGCTTTCTTGACCTGAGCAAAGCCTTTGACTGCGTTAATCACGACATTTTAAGAAAAAAACTATTATATTACAAGTTTACTCCCGAAAGCATCAGTCTCATAGAGTCATACCTGACAAACAGGAAACAATTTGTACACGCAGGAAATGAGACCTCCCAGACATTGTATGTAAAACACGGAGTTCCACAAGGGTCAGTTCTGGGCCCTGTTCTATTCCTACTGTACATCAATGATCTACCCTTCGTTAACATTGAGTTAAACACCATCCTCTTTGCAGATGATACTACGGTCCTTGATAACAACAAATCCCTAACGTCACTTATAGATAATAGAGAATTATCTATGTCCTGCTACCACAACTGGTTTCTGGCAAATAAGTTAACCTTAAATACGGACAAAACCCAACTTATGGTCTTCTCTACTAGAAATCTACAGGACACCAACAATCCAGTCTCGGTATCCTTTCTAGGTCTAGAAATAGACAGCAAGCTGACTTGGGAACAGCATGCAAACAAAATAGCCAAGAAACTTTGTTCGTCTATTTACTGCCTAAAAAACTTAAAATGGTGTGCGTCTAAGGCAGTTCAAAGAACCTACTACTTTGCCTCTATTCAAACTCAATTGACGTATGCCATTCTAATCTGGGGTCATTCCAGCCATGTGGGACGGCTGTTTTCTCTACAACGTAGAGCTGTCAGGATTATGGGGAACATCCAATACCGGTCCGACTGCAAGAAAACATTTGTGGAGTTGGGTTTATTAACGTTACCTTCCCTGTATATTTACCACTGTATCCTCTACGTTCATGAAAACCAAACCAAATTCCTAGTCCATAGTTCAGTTCATAGACACGACACTAGAAATAAAAACGAGATACGTCCAAACTTTACAAGACTTAGAATGTCCAGGTATAGTACCAATTTCTTCGCAATTAAATTTTACAATGTGCTTCCTCCAGCCATCAAAAGTCTCAACATTTTAAATGTCAATAAAATAACCAAGAGATATTTAATATGTAAGGCTTTCTACTCCACTGAGGAGTATCTTATAAACGATTTCAGTGACTTGAAGGAGGTTCTATGATCACTCAGTTTGTCCAGCTAAATATCATGTACCTATGTAACGATTGACGATTGTAAAAAATGTAATATTTTTAAAACAGAATAAATATTATTATTATTATTATTATTATTATAGACGAATATCAACTTTGACTACATAATTAAAAATAAAAATATTGAAAGTGTTTCACTAATCTGGGTATCATTCTAGACTCAAAACTCTTATTTGATATCCACATTGATACTACGGTAAAAAAGGCTTACAAAATGTTAGGCTTCATTTTGAGGACTAGTAAACCCTTCACTAATAAAAACACTTTACTCTCACTATATTTCACACACGTTAGAAGTCAGCTAGAATTCTCAGCAATAACTTTGTCACCACACTATAATATTTACATAAAACGTATTGAAAATATTCAAATTAAGTTTTTGAAACACCTAAATTACAGATTTCTACATAATTCTACACATTTAATATCTCTTGAAAAGAGAAGAACTTTATTAAATATGACGTTTCTGTACAAGTTGTTAAATAATTTAATTGATAGTCCTGATCTTTTAAAGCAAATGTATATGCGTGTTCCATTACATTGTACTCGAAATTATGAGTTATTTTCTTTGCCACTAAATAAAACTAACTCTACATACAATTCCCCACTCAATAGAATTTGCTTACAATTTAATAAAATTTCATTAAACTGTCCTGGTATATTTTTGTACAATATTAATCAATTTAAAAACACGTTATTATTTAAACGTGTATATTATTATTTTTATTACTATTTTCTCTCTAGTTTCCGAATTAACTCTATTGTATTATTTGTATTTTATGACTTTATTGTATGATGCTATGTATAGATATATAAAATATTATGTCATTGGCATAATTTTAATTTTAATTTTTTACATGTAAATAGTGCCACATTGTTATTGGGGTTGTCCTGTTATGTGGCCGAAATAAATAAAAAAAATAAAATAAAAATAAATAAAATTAAAAAAGAATCAGCAAAGAATAATAAAGATCGCAAGAAATAAATTGCCTTAGAGAGATAATATAGAAATAGAATAATATAGAATAAGCTCAAATATAGGAAGAATGAAAGAGTACGAATAAACTAAATAAAGAAAATCTACTGTTTCATTGATTAAAAAAGTAAATAAGAAAATTTGAGAAACTATTTTCTGAAACAAATGTCGTGAGTTCATTCTAAAGTTAACTTGTATTTTTGATTCCAGAGGTGGCATTGTCCTACGTACGACTCTTACTTCAAGTTTTTCAATATAGCATTGAATGGTTGTGGCTGATTTTCTCTCATAGTTTATTGGAAAGTTCTTTCAGAACTAGGTTAAGGGGTTTTCAGCCTATCCTTTCGCTTAAGGGTTTCTCGGTTGATCTTATACTTTTTATAACAGTCACAATCTCATTCTGGGTTCTATTATAACACCACGATATCTTATATTGTATTTGGAAGAGCTAGGACACCAATTCCGAGATAGGAACGAAGAAAATACCAAAGTAATAATTATAAATAGTATTGGACTTTGAAAATTTGTTTTAAAGTGAGCTTTTAGTTTTATTAAATTATACTCTGTCGGTCTTTTGATCTGGTGCTTTAATTGTTTCTCGGTTGGTGTGTCAGTTGGTCTGTCGATCGTTCTGCCCAGAGACGTCTCGTGTGTATATGGCGCCTTTGTGTGAAGTTGGATTTTAGCGTTCCTTCCATATTAAACAATACAATAATTATTTATTTCCATGCGTAGCGTCGTTCCTGATGAACGTCAGGAAAAACGACTCTAAAAACGTGGACTGTAACCTGCTTGCGTTCGTTCGGGTAAACGGGTATAAAATAAAGTAAAACAAAATGGCACAACCAGACCTACCTCTCAGTGCTGCCTCGATGTGTTGGCAGCCATTGCGTCGTTTGCTGCTGTACCAACTGGCTGTGGGAGGTTTAGACACAGAAACAACTTATTCAACACAGCTAAGCTTTAAAGGCAGTCCCGCTCACGTATTGGTAAACTTATGAATAAGATAACACGACAAACTGACTGAAGTAAGCGTTAATGGTTGCTATAACGCAGGAAGTACAAACAACTAGACTGGTTGCGATAACTGTCTATAGCGAAAGAATATTGACCACTCTTACAAATAAAACATGTGGTTTCTCTTACCAAAAATTCCCTTCTAAACTAAATAAAATAAATTTAGTGATTTAAACGCGGTGGCACGAACACCATCTAAACTGTTAGTATAATTTAGTCAAGTTTAACAAAGTTACATGCACAATATATAAATATAAAATTATTACATCTTTATTTTACGAGATTTTGTGGCGATTAAATTCTTTATTAAATATTATTAATATATTATGGGATGATCGGTAAGACGTTCTTACGGCATTGATGAGCGCAAGAAGTTTTTAAATAATTTAAGTTTAGAGAAGCTTCATTTTCAGGATGTAACTCAAATAGACAACGTCAATTACATTTTTTATAGAAATTTTGTATTTTGAAAAGTGTCACTTAAAGTATTTTCAAATATTCTATTCAAAATATCATAAGGAAAAATACCTGGTTTTACAAAACAATGAAAAGTTTTTAATGCCTCAAATAGAGCCACACGATCAGTATTACGATTTTTATTATCTTTATCATCAATAAGTATGATGTCTAAATCTTACAATGTTTCAATAGGTCATCTTTATTACATTCTTTTTTAAATTCTCTTCATTTCAAAACCAAATACACAATTACTCTTATAATGATCAGGCGCTTTGCCAAAAAAACACAAGAAGCGCTGCAGCGCCTCTTTTTTTATGACAAAACTAATAATTTTATTTTCATAAAAACAAATATTTTATACCAAAGTTTTATAATCATGCTGTAGTTTTTATTTTATAAATAAATGGAATTTGTGTTAAATTAAATTGTAGTACGATCCAATAATTATCTCAAGAGGTTGACGGCCCTTTGTGCCGTAGATAACCTGCACACCCACACAAGACTACTCTGGTTGTACCAATCTCTTTGTTGATCCTTTGGTCTGCCATTTGTTGATTTACTAATCTGTCATCTAATCTGTCGATCTATTGACTTGTCGTCTCATGCCCTGTTAGTTTATAATTCAGATAATCTGAGCTTTGTCATTTTTTAGTCTGTCGTCTACCGCTTTGTTGGGTGCTTTGTCGGACGCTCTGTCGCTAGCATTGTCAGTCACTTTATCAGTCTATTGGTTTCTAGTTCTGGTGTTCTATAATATATAGATTTCACGTTCTGTCGGTCATCGGTATCATTTATGAATTAGTTGTCTCTCGCTTTGTTGATTTATAATTATACCGTTCTGTACTTTTTTAGTCCCTCAATCTATCGATCTATCCATCTATAAGTCTGTATTTTCTAATCGTTCTCAGTTTGTTGCAGTTAGTTATTTTCAATAGTTCAAATCACTTCTGGTGTTCCGCAAGGTTCGCATCTTGGCCCTCTACTTTTTCTATATTTCTATATGATATCAGAAATTGTTTCAAATCCTCTAATTATCTTTTACATGCAGACGATCTTATTTATTTATTATTAAGGTAGTAGAATTAAAGATTACAATGAAATGCATTCTATGTGACTACTGTAAGTGTAATAAAATATGTTTAATTGAGTTAAAATGTAACCAAATTCACTTAACTAGAAAACATAATATTATTGATCACATATTTACTGTCAATAATATACCACTCAATAGGGTTGAACAAATCACGGATCTTGGAGTAACTCTGGATTAAAAACTCAGCTTTAGCTACGATATCACCAACATTGTGCAAAATGCACCAAGAAACCTTAGTTTGAAAGAGAAGACTCTTTCTTAGAAAGAGCCTGGTTAGGAGCCACCTAGAGTTTTCCTGTCAGGTCTGGAATCCACAGTATCAAACGCATATTCAAAAAATTGAAAATGTATAGAAGAAATTATAAATTTAATAGACAAATGTATTATAAATCTTACGAAGAAAATTTAATATAGTCGGATTACTGATAGGTGACTGTTACATGTATGTATCAAGTAATGCATTTATATAATAATCTAGTTACCATTTTTCAGGGATTTTAAAAATGTTTTTTGTTATTTGTCTTAGCTGTCAGTGTCTGTTAATAATATTAATTAATCTTGCGGCCAATTATTAAATTTACACACTTTAATTTTAAATCTGCTGGAATATTTTAAATCCGAAAAAGAGAACAATGGGCCACTTATTTCTCTATCTTGTGTCCGTCAAAGAGTAGCAGCTGCCTTAACAAAATCACGAGGAAACGAAGGAAATTAAAATCTGAACCAGTTTATTTTATTGATACATTGGTACAAATGTATGGTCATGAAGTACTAAGATTACCTCCTTATCACTGCCGGTTTAACCCCATTGAACTAATTTGGGGTATAAAAAAAAATTATTCTGATAGACATATTGGTCAAAACGGATATAGTGATAACGAAGTTTTAAAAATGTGGCAAGTAGTCTGTGATCAAATTAATTGTGAAACTTGGGCAAAATCTGTTAAAAAATCGAAAATTTAATAAATGAATTATGGGAAAGGGAAAGGAACGTTGATGATATTAATCCAATAATAATAAATACAAGAAATGACAGCGATAGTTCAGTTAGTTAAGCATATAGTATTGTATATCGATACTTGTAGCAACGAGCAGTCACCTATCAGCAATCCGACTATATTAATAGACTTCAAGGCAGACGTGTAACTTTGGATTTGACACTATTTCATAAAATATTAAATAATTCAATTGACTGTCCACATTTAATTCTAAATATATCTTATAATTGTCACAGCTATAGTCTGAGGACAAGGAATTTAGTGTATATAGATCAGTGTAACTCCAATTTGGCTTTAAACTTTACTAGAATATCGGACACCTATAATACTTTGTGCACAAACACAAAGAATGACTTTTTTTGAACTTGCGAAAAATGAAAAACCTAAAATGCCAACTGCATTGATGTACACTAGAATCCTTGTTCCTCTCTCGCTCTTTCAATTATTCACGTTTGTTTTTTTATTAATTGTTACGTATGCAAAATACTTGTTTATATATATTTCTATCGATCGTTTTGATGTTTATACAATTAACTATGTATTTAAATTGTAGTAATTAATTAATAATTAATTGTTTATTTATGTATACTGAGCTACGCTGTAATTGGGAGCACTCCGAAGCTCTAGAGTGATCCTGTTGTGTAGCCTCTCTATAAATAAATAAATAAATAAGATAAATAAATTTCTCGATCTGTTTTGGTGTGTTGATTTCTCATTTTATTTTATCATCCATCGGTCTATTAGTTTTTTTTTTTGTTAGTCTGTTAACTTTCTTTCTGCTATTCATGCTTTGACCAGGGTTTGAATTCGAGACCTTTGAAAAACTTTATAACGTCTCGCTATTTTGCATTTTAGTAAAAAGCTATGTTTTTTGCCAAATCTTTGTCTTCTTTCAATTAAAATGGTGTCTGGTTAAAGGTCATATAATTCTTAAAAGCTAATTTAAAATGGAGATAAAATCGAAAAAATAAAATCTTGAATTTGTTAAGATTTAAAATGAATTTGGCTTATTGATTTGATTTCAATTAGTGAACAAACAAATGACGTACTTAATTAAAATTCTGATAATTTACGTATTTCTACGACTTTAGAAGTTGAGACCACAATCAGAGCTTTTGATGGAATTTTAAACCAAATAGGTACTTAAGGTTTCAATAGATTTTTTATAAGACCTCGCTTTATTTGCTCAAAGAGTATTTAAAACTGTTTGCGGTGAACAACATAAAAATGAAATGTAAGTAGTCAGTGTGGTATTGTGTAAGAAATGGAATATTTTGAATATCGTGCGTCATTAAGGTAGGGTGACCATTTTCTTAAGAAGGCAATGCGGGACAGAGCAAAAAAAAGGTCCTCATCTCCCAAAATCCAAGTGAAGAGCAAAAAAAAAAAGGTCTTCACCTCCCAATTCCAAGTGAAGAGCAAAAAAAGGTCCTCACCTCCCAAATCCAAAATGTTAAAATGCGGGACAATGCGGGACAAAATGTTAAAATGCGGGACTTTTGCGGGACGCATCTTAATGCGGGACTTTTGCGGGACGCATCTTTATGCGGGACAAAATGTCAAAATGCGGGACGAATGGTCACCCTACATTAAGGTTACCTACATCTTAAAAAAAATAATTGTCGGTGATGGAAATCCATGACGATATGGTTAAGACATTGGTACAAAAATTTTAAATATGATTCTGTGATATTGGAATGTACTATTAAATATTTGTTTTTCTTTTTTTGCTACAAACAGTTTTACTGAAGAATATAATACAGTTATCAAAACCGGTCTATTGAATCATTTGAATTTTTATTTAAACATGACCCATTTCCTGAAAAAAATCCCAAATTAACATTGGGTAAGGATAGCTTTAGGTCTGCACCCATTTGCCAGTGGCTGAGAAAGTTCAAGAGAGGAAGAATCAGTGTCAAGGATGACCCCGTAGCGGACATCCGAAAACAGCCACAACACAGGAAATTGTTGACAAAATCTGCTATGCCATTTTAAATGACCGACGACTATAGTTGTTGGAGGTAGCAGAGATAGCTGGCCTATCGAAGGAATACGTACATTCTATTTTAACCGAAAAATTGTATACGTGTAAGCTATTCGTAAGATGGGAGCCGTGTTTGCCCTATGCGGAGAACTCATTCGATGTCAACTTTCTCAGGCTGGTTTAAATAGTTTTAATAAAGATCCGGTGAATCTTTTACGTCAATTTGTGCCCATGATTGAGACGTGGGCCCATTATTATACACCAGAGACTGGCGAAAACTGTGGATTCTTCGCGGTTTTCCAACTCTAAAGAAGGCAAAAGTCATCCCATCAGCGAGAAAGATCATAGCATCCATTTTTTGACACACGAATGGAATCTTATACATAAACTAGCTCCCAACGGGCAGAAAAATTAACGGACAATACTATGTTGACATTCTTGACCGTTTGTTTAATGAAATTCGGGAAAAACGTCCGTGTTTGGTCAAAAAGAAAATCCCCTACCACCATGACAATGCACCTGTCCATTCCAGTGACATTGCAATTCGAAAACTAGGAAAATAAAGTTTAAAGTAGCTGATTATCCACCTTATTCGCCAGATCTGGCACTCTATGATTTCTATCTCTTACCAAACCTTAAAAAATATCTAGCTGGAAAAAGATTTAGGTTGGATGAAGAGATCATGACCGTAACTTTTTGATATTTTTTTTTTTTCAAACTCTCTTTAATTAAAAAAATTAAGTTTCATATAATTTTCAATATATTGAAAACTGTTATTGAATTTTTTTCATCATCCCTTAATACAACTAGGATGTTTTCTAAAGGACGTAATCATAATCTGACAGATTCATTTCAACTTTTGAAATTTAATTATAATGGAAAGATACTCATTCAGATACGACATAAACCGAACATTACCGAAAGATATTTGCATATTGGGTTCAAAATTTAACAATACTCTTTTAAAAACGTGAATGGCTGTAAAGTTATGAAAAATAAATTAAATCACGGTAAAATGGCTAAGAATTATGATCAATCAGAATAGATAGCAAAGACAAATCTCGATACACGAGATTTAAAATATGGATTAAGACACCACTGGACAATATTCAACAGAAAAATTAGGTAACCCCTAAATAAAACAAGCAACTCATTAAATATGGAGGAATTGTAAATAGTTGTTCGTTAACTAAAAATAGAAAATCTAATTACATGTTTTTAGTGCACTAAATAGTTCATTAAAAAGTAACATAAACATACATTCTAAACATTTAATTAACTTCCACTGTTCTTCTCTTCTTCTAAGTCTAAAAATAAAACCATAAAGTAAATAACAACAATGTATGCTAAGCCCAAACTTGAAAGAGAAAGGCAAATAATGTCTGAATTTAAAATTTCACCATAGCTATAAAAATGTACATTTTAAGACAAGGTAAATTCCACGGGCGCATCGGATAGAGAATTATTAAAAACCGAATGTGATTTAACATAATGCGTAAAGAAAAACTAACAAAGAATGCAGTTGAATGTCAAATTTATATTTAGATGAAGGTAAAAAATGTCTCATGGGATTTTTGAATCTTGTTATCCTGAATAAGTCAACAGACAATAAGATATGTCATAAATAATGTAGATTTGAAACTATAAATATATCCGTTGCTTCACAACCGGATAAAAGCAGTAGTAGCTCTTTTAGAGTATGAATCGTTTTAGGAAGGTCCAGATATATATTTTTGTTGTAATTTATCATTGTAATAATAAGTACTTCTCACACATATAATTTAATTAAGGGCTTCTTTGTAAGCTATATTGGTAGTACAGTCACTTGGTGACAACACGTATATTGGTAAGTGTTCCGCTGTAATTTGGGAAAATGATTTAGTTACCCATGTGAGACGCACTCATCGCTCAAGTCGATCTGGCCCCGTGAAGCTTTTGGCCTTCTACTTTGTGATTTATAAATTGTAGATGTATAGATCACAGGATTTTTTTCGTTAGCAACCCATTCAACAAGGGAAAGAAATCTTAGAGAAGATGGATGAGTTAAGGATCTCCCGCTAACTCTAACCGCTACCTCTATCTTTGACAATTATTTATGAGACAGAAACGTTGTCGCTTTATTCTGGGGTTCCTCAGGGCTCGATTCTTGGGCCTACCTTGTGGAACTTACTGTCCCGAAGCTGGTAAAATCCGGAGAATCCACTTTAATTAGTTTTTCCGACGATGTTGCTTATGATCTCCGCAAGTAAGTGCTCTTGCTATCGAAGTAATATTTCCTCGTACCTTTTTAGGGGTTAAGACGATATTCAACAGCAAACTGAGCGTTATAGTTTTCGTTGCAAAAGAAAACATATAAATGCTTATTTTGAGTTATCTAAAAATCAGTTACATATATTTTAGATATATCTTTTACAGTCTAGTTGACTGATTTAAATTTATAATCCGTTACAAACGCTTGTTTACTACTTGTTTTCCTACTAATAATAGGAAAAAATAACCATCGTGGTCGTTAGAACGCCTGGCCCGATGAAGATATGGCTCGACGGCGAGTTGGTTCGCGGTAAGTAGGCCACTGCCAGACGTCCTGGGCGAGTTGTTCTAATCCGCAGAAGTCTGGTATTGTCACGGGGTGAAGTCAAGAACGGAATCTTTTCTACAAAATTTATTATACATGTTTAATTTACATCAAAATATGTACAATTGTTGGTAAAATAGCTGCTGGTGTTGTCCGTTTAGAAGCTGATGTTAGTCTCGTTCTTTCCCGGCTCTTCCAGGATCGGTCGAACCACCCCAGGTATCCGCACGAGGCGAACACGTGGAGTAGCCCTGTAGACAACACTCGCATCTCGTCTTGGCGACTTCAACAGCTGGCTTTGTCCTTGGGCAGCGTGATTTGTACTGATGACCACCGACGTGATGACTGCTCACAAGAATGACTACCCCGACTCTATTCCCTAAGACCATTTTATAATTGTTAACCAGGACACAATGACGTCAGGTCCTACCTCAATTGTTTTGGAAACATTAACGTGATGATCGGTATATTACCAGATATATATAGCCCGGAATTATTTCCTGTCAATTCCAATACGCTAGCAAAAATAACAGCAAAATCGGTTTAGCCGTTATTGTGCTTTAAGGAAACAAACAGACAGACCTTTCCTTTATATATTTAGAGATAGAGATACAAAAGATAATGTTTAGTTCCTTAATTACCCTAAATTGGCCTTAGGATGATTTAAAATTGAACAGAAATATCTTTAAAAGTAATTTGAAATATCTGTGTACCTAAATATCAGATATATCTCATTTAAAAAATAAAAAAATCGTCTTTAGAATCATCAAGATCAATCATTTGTAGTACACATCATACTCTGGTTTATATTTATTATATTAATTTTAAACCGCGCGCCACTGTTCAAGTTCTACCAACATAATTCTTGCAGTGTTCCATGTAAATGTGTTAATATTTAATAAGAAACTTCCGTTCTTGAAACTCGAGTCGGTAGTACCAACTTTGCAAAGATAAACGGCACTAGAACAGATATACACGCGATGTAGACAATACACAAGACAAGCGATAAAACAATAATAAGTTATAGAAACTGTTTGTAAAAGCTTTTACTATGAGGGAAACGTAAATTTAAATAAACAACTTATATTAGTTTTGTGCGTTCAAACAAACAAAAATGTTTTTCTTCCATTAATTTAAAGAAATATTGTGATACAAAATTGTAATCGTTACCTTGATTTTTACTTATTTGCATTTAAATTTATTTACCCAGCTTTGACGAATTCAAGTTACTAATTAAGTTCTCAATCGGAGATCTCTGCGATACAAATAGACAATACAGATAACAGATCGAGAAACAAACAAATACACTTATAGTGCACCAAACCTTAATGCCATGCATAATGCGACAGACAAACAAACCAACATTTAGACCGATAGACGAACAGACCAAAAGAGCCAAAGACAACAGACCTTAATTAACAGACAAAAGCAGGAAGTGGGGGAGCAAGAAAGGACAGTCAGAATAGACAAATCAAGGAGCGCAGGGAGATATAAGGAGGTCAGAACTATAGGGGTAACAAGCTACTTGAAGGGAGAAAGAGGAAGGTCAGGAGGGAGGGTTAGGATGATTGCGAGGCTAAGGTGCGGGAATGAAGAGAGAGGAAATAGATATTGGAGGAAACGGGAGGATAAGATGTGCAGGATGTGCGGGGAGGAGGAAGAAGATATAGAGCACCTCGGGAAGAGATGTAGGGAGGTGACAGTGTGGTCGGGGAACACATTAGATCTGTTGCACGAAGATATAAGGGGGAGAGGTGGGCGAGAGAATTAGAGGCAAGAAGACTACCCTAAACACCGAAACGGCGAGGGGAAATAAAGGATTATATATTACAACAGATCTTAAGGACTATAGACTAACAGACTGATTGAGCGAGAGACAAGACACCGATGCCCTGTTCCTTATTTATTTTTAAACAGAAGAGAAGTGGCTCTTCTCTTACACAAATTTTTGTCCGTATGTGGTGGAAGTAAGTTTTGTGCCATCTTCCTGTAATCTCATTGTCGTTACCTGACTTTTTGCTTTATTAGGAGCTTGCATTGAAAGTCGTTGTTTTCTTGTGTTTTTTTTTTTTTTGAGTATTTACTTCAATAACAAAATGCGTGAATACATCAACTTACGTACTTAACCTCGACAGCTATGAATTTTTCCCATTTTTCTGGCAGAAGTTAAATTCCACGACAAAAGAATGGTCTGTCTTTTGAGCCAATCTATTCAGCAACCAAATTTTCGACTTCTTGTTGTATCTATCGGAACAGATGGTAATCGCTTGGGGCTAGGTACGGAGAAAGGGCGGGTGCGGGAGAACCTTCCATTCGAACTCAATCAGTGTTTGTTTCACGGCTATAACAACATAGGACCGAGCTTTATCATGGAGAGGAATCGGTTTCTGGCGATTTAATGCAATTTATGGTATTTTTCGCATTAAATTATCATTTAAACGCTCCAATTGTTGTCGATAACGTTCGGCGGTGATTGTTTTCTTTGATTTTGATAGCTCGTAATACACGACACCCTTCATATCCCACCAAACGAAAGCATTGCTTTGTGACCGTGAATGTTTCGCTTTGGTGTCGACCTTAATGTTTCACCAGGATCAACCCAGGATTTCTTGCGTTTCGAGTTGTCGAAATAGATCAATTTTTTATCGCCGATCACAAGAAACTCTTCTTTTATGCCTTGCAAATAAAGAAATCGAGATGTTTAAACGATGAGCAATGGCCTTTTCGGTCAATTCATATGGCAGCCATCTCCTTTCTTTCTTGATTTTTTCCATGAGTTGTGAACGTTGTAAAATGTTTGATTTATCGACTTAGAGCTGTTGAGCTAATTCTTTGAGAGTTTGAGCAGATTTTTCTTCGAATAGAGCAGTTCCAATAGAACTTTTTCAATTGACCTGGCCGTTGTTCGTCGTGTACGTCACAATCACCACTTTTGAATAGTCGAAACCAATTTCTACATACTGTTTCCGGTGGAGTACATTCACCATAAGCTCTCACAAGCAATTGATGAGCTTCTGCTGCCCTTTTTTTTGTGAAATCAGTGTAGAAATATACATCGGCAAAATAACTTATCCTGTTCCATTTTAATTCGTTTATAGGAAAGCACTTGTGTAAACAAAGAATGGCGTCCGATGACTTAATTTTAGTAGGAAAAATATACACTTCAAAATGACATAAAAGACATTGCCCAAAACATACGTACCTAGAGACATCTTCACGTGAACAAACACTTTCAATGCAACCTCCTATTACACTAACAACAGATAGTAACTGTTTTGCATCTCGTTGGTGCTCATCACCAACGAGATCTGTATTTACTGAACTCGTCTGGACCTAACTGAGTTACAGAGCTATCGCCTAATTATAAGACCAAGTAATCTGACCGAAGTTTCCATCATATATGCACCCAAGTTTCAAAGTAAGAGTTACTGCACTGTTTCTATTAACTGCATATGCTTATTGTTTAGTGTATTTCCAGTGATACTCAAGTAGTGACAGAACTGGGACACCGCATAGTATTCCACATATCAAGGTTGATTGTTCTGAATCTGGAATTGCATAGATTGCCAGTCTTGATTGCACGTAAGATGTCTACTTAGCATAAAGATGAGAATATAACCCAGGATTGCATTGCCGTTGCTCCAGAACAAAACTATTAAAACACTGATTACTATAAAACTATACTTAGAGCAGGAAACTGTAAAATAACTCAAGACGAGATCAGCACTGCTAAAATGCAATTTTCAAAATCTATTGCAAATGGAATATCTAAATCTCAGTTTCTGGTTTTAGTATGATAAATTGAAACTAAATCCAGGAGTGGATTATTTTATTTTGCGCGAGATAAACTGTACAGAACGAGTAGGTGGATCTCTAACCATAGACAAGATATACAAATTGCATGTTTCATGGACTGGTTATTACTTACTCTCTCTACTTTTGGATGTGGGATGACATTTAGGTTAATTTTTGGCCCCACTCTTTCAAGTCTTCCATCCTGTTCTATACTAGTTCGTCTATATTCAGTTTAACTTGCTGTTTTTAGCTTCAAATTGTTGTGGTTTGTTGTTTAAGCATTCGTTAGCTGTTTATGCTTTTCCTGTTAATGTATCCTGTCAAAGAAAATTTTAAAATAGAGTTATCAGCAGTGGTGTCGTTGACATGCAAATCGCTTTTGTACAAAATGTTTTATGACGCTCCACCTCATTTTTTTTTCTTTTTAATAAAATAAATGAAAGACATTCATCTGTAATTCATATTAATATAATAAAGATATATTAGGTCGTCAAAAATGAAATTTGTAGAAAAAAAGGCAAAGTTGGTTGATAACTTACAAATATAAGGAATTATTTTATTCATCAAAGTATGCACCCATATTGTCTGTACACTTTTGCCATTTAAGCGGCAGGTTGTTCAGGCCGGTGATATAAAACCCTGGCGGACGAGAGTCAATGAATTCCTGGAAGGCCAGTTTTACAGCATTGTCGGAATTAAACTGTTTTCCTATTAAAAAGTTGTCCAAATTGAGGCAGAAGTGGTAGTCTAGGTCTAATGAGTATGAAGGATGATGAAGAAGTTTCAACTCCAATTCCTGTAGTTTTGCCACAGTCATTTGTGCAGTGTGTGGTCTAGCGTTATCATGCAATAAGATAGGAGTCGATTTGTTGACCAATCTAGGCTGTTTTTCTTTAAGTTTTTGAATCATTCTACCTAGTTGGTTGCGGTATATTTCTGCTGTGATCGATGAGCCAGGGTTTTTTTTTTTGTTTGGTTTTTAAGTTACCTGTACGAAATTTGGTGAACCAATTTGATATTGTCTGCTGCGTAGTAACACTAGATTCAAATACACTATTAATGTTTCGCGCAGTCTGCGATGCCGTAGTTCCACGTAAGAACTCATACTTCATAATAGTGCGAATTTCCGACCTGTTCCATTTACAACAAAATTAATTTTTAAAAAAGTTTTTGTTATTTTTGAGAGCATACAATGATTTCTTTAAACAGGCGAGATGTGTAACTTTACAACAAAAAAAGGAACGGTAAAATATTAAGCCAATGTCAAATAATAAGCTGTTAAAGTTGGCAGTATTATTAACTACAAATTTCCTCCTTGGCGACCTGATACTTTGTTTGTTTGTTAGAATTTAGACATTATCATACTGCACCGATTTGAAAATTCTTTCACTAGTGAAAAGTCTGTATTTTCTTAAGTGGCACTTGCTTTGTTTCATGTCTCTAAGACAAAAAAAAAGGACCAGTGATAAATAATATGACATAAATAAGAAGTCGGAGCACCCGAAAATTGTCAAAAAGGCGTACGCTGGCTAAAATATAAAGCTGGTTTTAAACAGTTCAATTTATTGATATTGATCAGTTTTTTTGGTCAATTAATTAAACAATTTATTGATAACCTTGAAAATAAAAGGATCACTTTACACACAATAATTAATTTATCATTTTTTTTTAACTTTTACATTACCAACTGTAAAACATGTTGACATATCAGAATGAAAACATTGAAAAAATCTTCTCTAAACTACGAGCTGTGAACAAAAACAAAATAAATAACCTAGATTATGGTGAATTAGAACTTTTGAGGTTCTGTCAAATTTGAAAACAAAACACATAACCTATACATTTCTAGGTTATGCTACAACTAAACAGTAAGAAATAAATAAACCGATTAAAATGTAACTAGAATTCCCTAAAAAATTATGATAAATAGAACTTGTTTTTAAAATAAATAGATCGATTTTTTCATCAATAAATTGTTCAGTTTATTCCTGAAATTTACATACACTTTACATACATCAATAAATTGAAGGTCAAATATTTCAATTTATTGATTAATAAATTGAACCGTGTAAAACTCACTTTAGAGATAAAGTTAAGAGATAATAGAGGTAATCATCAAAGCATAACTTTGTCTTTAAAACGTAGTGTATAATAATGGTACAGTGGGCGTTATCTTGTTCTTGGTCAAAACGTTACGTGTGTTCTATATGATTATAATGAAGTGTGTACACCCGAGACAATCTTTTAGTGTTTTTTTTATTCAAAACCATTTTTTCTATGCATAAATTTTGTGCGTTAACATAGTGTGTAATATTTTCATAGTTTGGTGATAAGTTTAAGATCTATTACAGTTTTCATAGTTTAAGGTTAGGTACAGACTTTGAGTTTTTATTTTAGAGATAGATTTTACTGTGTAGATAACAACCCAAGCTTTACTAATTGGGTGAACTTATGCAGAGATAATTTTTAAGGAGATAGATATTAACGAGACACCTATGAAGACCTATTAAATTTAGTTCAGAGCATAAGTAAGTCCTAACATAAGTAATAAGTTAGAGCACGAACTATAAACCACTAATCCAATATTGACATTAACATGATTGTTAATTAATACTCAAACATATACTCCAACACACTACCGGCTTGAATCGCGTGCTCATGTTAGTTGATTCCGCGTCTTGGTTATAGCTTGTTTATTCAAATTTTATGAAGCGATTTAACACTTTAAGCTGTCATGAATTATCACGAACATTAACATTTCACATAAATTAGTAGATTAAAGACTGATAACATTACACCAGATTAAAACCATCGTTTTTCTTTTTACTGACCGCTTTACCTATCGGATCGAATCGAGATGCTAAAATTGGCAGAATGGCCAAAGACCGCAATTCTGTCCGATTATTGCAAATAACTGTCACTGCTTGAGTTTTGAACAAAAGATTCACTGAATTAGCAAGTCTGCCAGTGGAGTCATCCTTCCAGATAGTCAATTATCAGTGAGGGAAGGTTGATTATTGAAATAATCATGATGGATTATATCCATCAAATGTATTATACAGGTCTCGTCCATGTTTATGGACACAATAAAATATTTTTCGTTTTCCAGGACGCAAAAGAGTATGCTACTATTAAAAATTGTGTGGTGCTCTTCATCGCTTTCGACCAGATCATGGTGAATCCGTCGCTTTGAGACCACATGCAGACATCTGAAATTTTATTTGTGGTATTATTAGAAATTTCATATTTTTTGTCTGTAATTCGTCTTCCCAACAAACCTTTTTTTAGATATGGCATCATACAGAATATAATTTAGATGTGTCCTGTCATATTTTGCCCAACATCTTAATCTTAAATCTAATATGCAGTATATTTTCATTCGGATTCTGATTCTGTTATAGTAAATAGCGAAATTAATCGAAAGGCAGTCTTAGAAGAAGTTCGAGTTTTCGTGTATATTCGGTTGTTACCAAGTATTTATGTGGTCGCTGATATTTTCAATTTCAATTTCAGTTTTTTATTTATTATAAATACATAAATGTATTAGACCATATCATTGGCTTTGAATTCAGAGAGATAATGTAGTCCGTGTTTTGTCCTTTTTGTTGAAGGATATGCGAGTGACATATACAGAAAACTGTCAGTGTTCAGACAAGAGATCAAATCTCTCCGAAAAGTAGCCCTCCATATTAAAAATGTTCTCCGCTATTTGTCTAGAGCAGCGTTTCTCAAATTTTTTAAAATTTCCGGCGTGGCGGACCCTTTAAAAATTGTTTGAGAGCTCGCGGACCCCTATTAATAAAAAAAAAAAAAAAAGGAAAAGTACAGTGAATAAAACATTTATTTTACAAACAATTATGTATTCAGAATATTACATACAATATTACATGCTATGTAATCGTTAAATAACAAATAACAATTTTAATGGGATGGATGCATTCGCTTTGTCTGAACTAATTCTTCTATGTGTGGCTTTGTTTTGGCCAGTGCGACTCTCATGTCATTTGTCGCGCATAATCTATTTCGAGATTTTGTCTTGATACTAAGTAGTGTAGAAAAAGCCGACTCACACTCATAGGTGGTTGCAAATGGAATGAGGACTCTTAGAGCCATCTTTGCAACATCAGGATAGGACTGTGCAGTTCAGTCAGTTATATAATATAAATAAATATGCGTTCGTTTTTCACAGACCCACCGAAATCCCTTCGCGGACCCCACTTTGAGAACCGCTGGTCTAGAGTCTAGACTAGTTCCCAATATTGGGTCGCAAATAATTTTGGTGGGTCGTGGTGTTATTTTTGATATTTGCAGAAATTGTTTATTTTTCGCTCGTTAGATTTCTCAAAAACATTTTCTTTCACGACGGTTTCTCTCTACAATTCTTTTTTTTTTTACTCATCAGATTCTTCACGAAATCTTTTTGCTTGCTCGTCAGATTTCATGGACTCCTCATTGTGCTGGTTAAATTTCTCTTAAAATTCTTCCTTTTTTTTTTCTCCTTTGCTTTCTCAATATCATATTTTATACAATGTATCACCAAGAAAACAGGTTTCAAAATTTTCGGTCATGAGTGAAAATATCTGGGCATCAATTTTACCAAGCCTATTGTCTACGCGAAACACTTAGTAATTTTTATTTATACGATTTTTTTATTACAATTATATATTGTGTGCTAGATCTCCTCGTTGGAGCATATACTTTACATACTCTTTGCCATTGCGTTCTATGGAAAGCAAGCCTATTCACCTGGCATCAGGTAGTTCCGTTGACATAAAATAATATATGCATCGTTTCTCCTTCATGTGGATACAGGGCGACATCTTTGATGGCTTCCCTGAGGGTTCTATTCTAGTGCCATTCTGGAAATAGCGTTACTGCCTTTTGGAGGGCATGACCAATCCTATTCCACTTTCTTACCTGGATTTCCAAGTGGATAGGTTTTTGTGCTGTTAATTCCCAAAGATGAGTATTGGGAATATAATCTGACCAACTAATGCGAAAAAATTCTGCGAAGACATTTGTTTAAAGATATCTTAAAGATTAGATTTTCAGACTTCTTGCAGCAAGCCCAATGCTTGCTGAGCTCTAAGTATTCTGCTATTCACGTCCATCAAAATTCCCCCATCTCTCGTTATTGCATTACGGAGGTAGTAGAATTCTACCACGTTTTCGCCGTGGATGGAAAATCTGTTCTAAATAGCCAAAGTACTTATACCTTCAAGTTTGGCTTACATATCTTCGTATATATGGGACAGAATATTTCGTCTGCACAGCTCAGATTTTACAAACGACTTTGTAAGCCTCTGAATTCCTCTATTTTCTGTGAGAGCATTACGATTTTTTACAATTATACACTCAACAAAATGATTTCGAGATATTTAGTGAAGTATTAGATAAGGTTGGAAAAGGAATGTTATTTTCTTATTTTATAACGTTTTTTTTTAATAGTGAGTAGGCAGATCCACCTCGTTTATATCGGCCACCAGTGTGTGGGCGTTCGTGGGATCACCCTTGGCTAGAACAAGCCCAAATTCAGAAGGTATTGATGAAAGTTTGCACATCTGCGAGATTTGGGTTCGATTGTAATAGGAGGGTTCTTATTAATGTTTGCACTTAGGCGTTTGACGCACGCTTGGCGGCCCTGTTTTCAGGCTGTTGTTGGGTTTTTTTATGGAGTAACAAATGAACATTCTTTCTTTGATTTCATTGCGTATTTCACTGAATATCCTTGGACCATATTGATGAGTGTATATATATTCTCCATTTATGTTTTTTATATGTGTAAATAAAAATATCTTATGAGGTCATCCATAAACCTAAAAAAATCTATTCTAAAATTTTACAAGGGTTGAGCGTACAGAATAGTTTTGTCAAAATCCCTAAAATGTTTAGTAGGGCATTTCAGTAGGTGGGACGGTCTATGAAAATCCTATATAGGGTCCTCTATTCGTTTCTTTATGTTTATCATAAAAAACGTTCTGAAATGGAATATAAACTTGAATATTATGAATCTTCTTGAAATATTGATCGCTGTTAAAACTTATGACCCTGAAATTTTTAGATGAACAATTTTTAAAGTTATAGTTTAGGAGCAAATAATATTGTGAACGATTCAGATCGTTTATATTTTATATATAAATCGATTTTATGTTTTCTCAATTTATTTGTATATGTTTTTATTAGCAAATAAAGAACCGAAAAATTGTGGTGTGAACATTTCTATATTTCATACTATTTTGGTTCATTCAGTGTGATATTTTTCACTTGAACCATAATAGCTGACTGTACGAACCAAAAATAGGCATTCAATGCATGCTTTGTCTTACTTTTAACCCACTCGTTTATTTGTAGTTTTCTTTCTTATGTGCATTTCGAATAACGTATGTCGGTAATTCAGACAAAATGTTTTAAAATATTTCAACATTGGCCTGTGTACACATACATTTTCTTGAAAAAAAATTGACGTATTTTAATTAAATATGTTAACTACCATTGATCATCATAATATGATAACTGCCAAAGCTTCTCGTTGTCAATAATTATCATTATTTCTAAACCTATTAAATACAAAAACAATAAAAATTCATAATGTGAATCTATGCAACAATCATTACAATACACTATTACCCCACATTAAAATCTTGTTGAGCCGTTTATGTTGTAAATTGACAGTAAAAATTCTTGATGAAAGCCGAAATGTCAGAACAACTACGCAACACTGTACAGAATTACCAACTGTTAATCTATAAAAGAGACTACGTTAAGAATATTTCAACCATGATATGCCTAGGACACTGATATTGTTTACTTGCCTAGATTTAATTACTAATTATTGCATAATTATAATTTCAACGTAAATAGTTATATGTACATTTCGAATTTTCATTACCTGTACATATATGTATATTTCGCGCGATGCTTGTTTTAAAATTCTTAATTTTTTTCTGTACATGGGTGAAATTTCAACTCTATAAGTCCAGCAAGTGCTACAATTTATACATTACAGACAGACAGATATACAGAGAGAGGCAGGGTGACAGCAAATGGATAGTAGACAAACAAACGTATAAGTTTTTTTTTGATATAGCTACGAAATCCTAAAAAACATATTTTATAAGTACAATATCAACTTTCTGTGTGTTTTGAAAAGAATTATGTAATGGAAACTAGTTCTATTCGACATTTCAGTTTCAATGGTGTTCTTAGTAAGTGGATACGAACGAAATTCTCAAGTGGCAATATCAGTTGGAAAACCATATGAAATTGTAGATGACTCTCTATCTCCCCACTAGTTTAAGTTCTCTGAGGATAACCCTCAATATTTCCTATTATTGTTTGTGTTAGTTTTCAAAATTGGCTTTTACTAGAGAATTACCATTGCGCTTAAGGTAGGTTAAGTTTAGGATATTGATAAAAATATTTTGATAATGGCGTGTCTGTTCTTTCCTAGGTCCTGGTATTTTCCACGGTTTAATAATATTCTTGACCTCTCTTAATTTGTTCTTTGATGTGCGCTGCCACTCTATTTCCCACTGTTCCATTATTTGCTTTTTTGCATAATTCTTCCATAGTTAAGACTTTTGACGTTCGCCGCTTCATTTCCAGTTATTCTAGAAGATGTTCCTTTAAATATAAAAAATTCTGTGTACTATTAGCTAGATGGAGTTCCTTAATATTTTGCTCGTCAGATCATACAATATTTCCAAAGGCCATGCAGTATCTCCGAAGAGACATCCAGCTACTAGAATCGAGTCAAAAGACGAGCCACAAAAATTCCCACATGTCTACAATAACTATCATACGAGGAGAAACATCAGGCTCTCAACATTCCCGACTGGTTAAAAGACGACCTTAATTATATGGCATCAATACTGGCAAAGTTGCAACTGACATGTCTATACTATATCAGCTTAATTCTGATGAGCGATGTCACAGCTACAAACAGAAGCTCTCACACGAAATATTCCGACGGCCCCAACGTCAACACTTCCTAACCAACAGTACATTACCTAGAACACCTAGAACCCACTCCCGGAGGAGATGATCCTAGCTCCAAATATTAGCTTTAAGAAACCCATCTGTTTCAATCATTATGATTCTCTATATTAATCTTAAATGTATAAATTAGTTATGTAGTTTATGTAATTTTAATACTGTTTGCAAAATTTTCTGTATTAAAACGTAACTAGGTATGTAATAATTTAAATGGAATATTTCGATGACGATGGATTGGTCGCGAAGATCTTATTAGTTGTCCGCCAATGTTTTCAGACCTCATACCATTACACTTTTGTTTGTAGAGCTAGTTGATAAGTCAGATGGCAAATTCGTCGTATTTTAAATGTTCCTGCTCGCATAAAGGAATCGTAAAGGCTCGCATCAAGGCGAACTTGGTAGAGCAACACGTTTTGTTCGAAAACTAGCCAGTAAATATCTTCATGAGACATCATCTTCTTTGATCATCGTCATCATCGTCATTATCTTTCAAAAATTCTTATAGATTAAACATTGTTTTTTTTATCTCACGGTTATGTCCTTTGCTGCTTTGGCAATAAGCCAGGAATTTTTCGGGTTGATAATTCCATGCCTGAACAGGATTCGAATTCGAGACCTTAGCAAAGCAGAGTACGTGTGTCACCACTACTCTACACCAGACGGCGATTAAACATTTAAGATGCTGTAATTTTCGATATTGTGTGACGATAAAAATGTACTAGCCTACTTGGTTGCACTTAAACCTTTAAGGACCCGTAATTCGAAAACAAATAACAATTTGATTACAATTTTTTTTCTGCGCGGCGTCAGCTGTATAATGTTGAAAAACGCTGGTTTAGACCAGCATCTTAGTTTAGAATTCAGGGTCTTCGATAACCCTTTGCCTTGAATGATACTTATCTTATTTAATCCTGAATATCATTGTACAATATTGCCAACTGTTTAGCATTTGGGTTTCGTTACATTGCTATTTTCTATACCCTGGCCATTTCTTGTATTGATTGGATCGGATTGCGACGCGTAATTATCTGTAATAGGCTTTGAATATTCATCTCCCATAATCAAGAAACATGATATGAATGACAAAAGCAATTTCCACAAGCCTTAAAACACAGGGGTAATAGACAACTAGATAATAGGTTTATTGATAGTAGTCTAGTTATGGTGGCAGGATAGTAATTAGGTTTTATTACTCAGTTATTATACTATTAGTATCAAAAATAAATGCGAGATTTTGTTACGAACGCAAATGGAGCTTCTTTTATGATTTACTCTCTTGGAAATGGTCGGATAAATATGGGTATTTGCTTTTTTCTTTTTAATCTAACATTAATTTATTGCATATATTCGGATCGAGCATCTTTCTGTTCCTTATTTTTTCCGTTTCCATTTTTTAATTTTTTCTCCTCAACATCAAATGAAACAATAATGGTATTTTCTGGATTTTACTTTAGTTACTAACTTCGTTCACGCAACAAATATCTATTAAAAAGGATGGTTGCAAATTAATGGAGGATTTTTTCTCTTTCTCTCGTTAATATCAATTTAGGGATTTTAATTTAATACTAGCAGACCCCTTGCCAACAACATTGGCAAACTGATATCGAATAAAAGCAATATATGCAGGAATTAATTATTATAATTTGCATGATTCTGCGTATAAAAACAAAACAAAATCTTCTTGATTATACCTAGGAAATCCTAAAAAGCTGCTTAATGCGTGTCGTTTAAAAATTAGTATCGGGCCGGATACGGCCCGCAGGCCATATGCTGGACATCAATGGTATAGCTGTTTCTAATTATACCTAGGAAATGCTAAAAAGCCGCACAATGCGTGTCGTTTAAAAATTAGTATCGGACCGAACATGGTCTGCGGGCCATTATATGTTGCATAACATCAATTCAACATACAAAACATGGCCTTGACACAACATTCTTGCATCAAGCCAGCGTATGTACTGACTGCAGAGCTATAGTCTGGGTAAGCGAGCTGCTTTGTTGGAGTACGTCGTTCCCCACCACTTAGTTCGTCCACAGACGGACACTTGGGCTTTTATATATATAAGAATAAAATATTTATCAATTATAAATATAAATATTTTATAAATGTGTGTACAAAACCATTTGACAGCATGTACTTATTAACTATTTGTCATTTGACAATTATTTTAAAATTGCCAACTTGATAGAACAAAGCCAATAAAATTCCTTGACTAACAATGTAACTTGTATGCATTGAATAAAAAGACTAAAGCAAGGAGGCTATATGAATTTTTACATATACTGACTACTATGTTTCTGTCGGAAATTATGTCATTCCAACTACCACAATGGCTGCTAATATTTTGTTGTTTTCGTATTAAAAATGGATTATTGACACTTATTTTGATAATTTATATATCATAAATGACAAGTATATTCACAATTTATAAACCATAAATAAAAGACGAGGCTAATAATCTCCTGTACATTGTTTTAAAGCCACTGCTGCGCAGTCTTCGCATTATTGGCTGGTGCTGAATCTTGCTGAAAGCTCCAAAGGACACCAACTAAGAAGGAGTTGTTCAGTTCTTTAACTATCGACTTCAACTCAATCGGTGAAAGTAGACTTTGACCGACGTATTTACTCATTTCTCGTAAACTCAATAACGAAGTTGACATTGAAAATTAAGCTTAGTGGTACTGTCATAGCTTCCACCTCATCAAACCATAACTGAAGCAGGGTAATAGCTTATCTGCATTTTCGGTGCTTTCTCACAAGCTTCTCGTGAACTTATGCATTCACCATGTCATTATGATGGTTGAAATGCCTCTTCAATATTTAAAATAATTTTCAGGAAAATATTTTCAAGAAACCCTTCGTAATTATACTGAAGGGTAGGCGTTTTTACTATATTACTAAAAGCAATTTTTACTAATATAGTTGTAGCACTGATAAAATACAGTTATTTCAGAAAAGTACAAAATAATTCGATCAATATTGTGTTAAAAATAAATTAAAGGTCTTCACGATTTAAATTATTGAAACAAAAGAAATAAAATAGCCTCAGGATGTAGGTATTCAAAGTGATTCCGCTCCGAAAAGTACTGAAAGGTTTTCAATTCACATGTTATACGGCAGCCATTGTATCCGATAAAATTTGAGTGATGTGCAAAGAATAACAACAAAGGATATTCGGATTTAATATTTCGTTAAAGTAAATAAAATCTGAAAGACTTAATCGTTTATATAGGATTATATTGTTTAATAAAACTTGGATTAAAGAACATGGATTTGATTTGAGAACTAATATGTTTCAGAAAGTATATATAGACGGATTTAAAGTATGTTTCAACGCTGTCCGATTTCGGCTAAGCTCTTTCAGCGTTGGCAGTTATCGTTTTTAAGATTTAGCTTCGTAGTAGTCCTTATAATATTGCCCTACAATCAGATTTTTTTTATAAAGACAATGACGTTACAAGTAATTGCCAATTATATTTACACTAGCAGACCCCGTTGCCAACAACGTTGGCAAACTGATATCGAAGAAAAATCTATATAAGCAGGAATTAATTATTAAAATTTCCATGATTCTGCGTATATTAACAAAACAAAAACGTTTCTTGATTATACCTAGGAAATCCTAAAAACTGCTTAATGCGTGTCGTTTAAAAATTAGTATCGGGCTTGATACGGCCCGCGGCCCATATGCTAGATATCAATGTTATAGCTGTTTCTGATTATACGTAAGAAATCCTAAAAACCGCTTAATGCGTGTCGTTTAAAAATTAGTATTGGGCTGGATACGGCCCGCGGCCCATATACTGGACATCAATGGTATATCTGTTTCTGATTATAGCCAAGGTATAAAAAGAGAGCAAAGTGGCGAAATTAAATAAATTAATTCCTGTGAACACGCGCATAGTGGAGCGTACTGCAGCGAGGTTCTATCGTTGTTATAGTCGAGCAAGGCGAAACAATTTTGATTTCTCTGCTATCATCGTTGCTGAAATAGTTGTTTAAAATGGATATTGAGGCATTTACAAGTAGTTCTCATTTATAAGAGGTATTTATTGTAGGTTCCGATTGAAATTTGTCCATTTTTTACCAATTTATGTTGAATTTTTTCCAAAATATAATCAAACGTTGAAATACTCATGCGAAAATAAAAATGAAACTTTTCTGGATGTTTGCGGAGTTGTATACAGAAATGATGAAATTCACCATGTATATGTCTACTTTTATTTATTCTGTGAACATTGCACCTTCTAGTGTGTTTATTTTTATTTTTTAGTAAATACCAAATTTTCAGGGAAGAGTTTTATGTTAGCAAGAAATCCATTATAATTTTGTGAACTTTCTGCTCGATTTTAAACGCATCACTATGTGTAGACACTCTTTTATAAGCGCGACATTCTTTCGCTGTTTTACTCTCCGCTTTCATCTCTGCTTTGCTCTACGCTTCACTATCTACTTAGCCTAAGTGAGCTGTTGTTTGTCGGAGAACGTCGTTCTCACTGGTAGGGAGTGACCGACCACACACCTCAAGCCCCGCTAGAACCTAGGAACTTAGCGTTACAAACACACAGAAATTAGGGCTTTTATATATATAATAATTTGTATAAAAGCTTATTACAAATATGTCTAAAAAAGTAAAATGGAAGCATTATAGATTTTTTCTTGCAGAATGTACACTAAGGCACGCAAAAACATCCTTTTTGTCTATTAGATAATTGAAAACCAATCATTTCAAAAAATTTCTACACAGCGAAATTACAATAAATAACGTAAAAATATATCAAGATTTTCAAACTGTCTTGTATACCAATCTTCCGGCAGCAGTTCTCTTTCTAAACTATTATCCATATATTTGACTTTTTTTGATAACATTGAGTGATATGATCCAACAAATCAACCATTTTGCGAAGGTAGCAAATGGTCGTCAATCAACCTCACACGCAAACACCAAAGAGTAAACATTTACACTTTATACAGAAAACAAACCCGGCGTAGATAACAGCAATTATTTATTAGCAAATAAAATACTTTGATTAAATTTATAACGAATCTTATTTCTTTGCAAGGTAGTTATTTTACTCTAGGGTGCATTCTTAAAGCTGCATCACTGTATAAGGGTTTATTTTGTTAAATTACATTTGCGAACAACAGTATAAATTCCTATCAAAGATTTTTTTACATAATAAATTTACTTTTTGTCGAGAACTTCAAATGGTAAGCAAGATTGAAGAGTATAAAAAAATTAAAGCGGGGAAAAGATAAATTAAGCAAATTAAAAACAGAAATTGGGTTATCGGTAGATTTAGAAGAATGCTTTTGTTCAAGGAAATATAATGATTTTTTAGAATTAAAGGATTTAGAAAGAGGAAGAGAAGGAAGAAAGAATGGATACTTCTAGAGATAATAGGAGATGGGATACCAGCATGTTTGAAACTACTAAAAGCAAAAGAAAAACTGCAAAAAGATGATAAATCTGTATTAAATATTAATATAAATTTTATATTAATAATAATTTTTCTCTGATTTCTCATTTAATAAAACTTTTTTATCTATTTCATGCATGGATCTTGGGTTATTCCATGGACTGCAATTCCTTTTGGCTCTTGTTCTTGATAATTTCATATTATTTGTTAGTTTCAGAAGATAACTTATATAATTATCAATGTACTCGCTTGCTAAGTATAAAGGTTATATTATCTCAAAATTGTACATGTTTAATTCTTCTATTTTTAAGACAGTATGTATTTACAGGCTAAAGATGCATCTACTTTAATAAAATGCGAAACGTTCCATGAGTTAAGTCAACTTATTTTTTACCTAATAACGATTTAAGAAGAAACAACTTAATTAATTTAATAGAAATTTATATATAATAGTTTTTTAAGGATAAATTTAAATAACCCCTTCAGATATT
The DNA here is from genome assembly GCA_963971575.1 of Liopterus haemorrhoidalis. Taxonomy (NCBI): domain Eukaryota; kingdom Metazoa; phylum Arthropoda; class Insecta; order Coleoptera; family Dytiscidae; genus Liopterus; species Liopterus haemorrhoidalis. The sequence continues at coordinate 59,411,971 of OZ020612.1, read as the reverse complement.
TCGTACCAGTGTTTCAGCCTAGAATATTTAGTTCAATTGACAAGTATATACTCGTCCGTAAAATATTCTTTTTATACTTTCACATTTACTATTTTTAAACAGTGTCTCATCCATCACTTTGACAACATATTAAATATATAAAACAGCTTTCAACATAATAACTTGAAGAACAAAATAAATGTATATTAAATATATATATACTGGAATACAGTTATTGTGGTTAATACTTTGATACCAAAATTCGATTATTGCCGTAAGCATTTAACTTATTGCGATAGTAGATATTAAAACTATTGATATTTGTTATGTACCGAAAAACAGAGTGATCCAATATGACTGACCGTCACGTGACTTGAAGAAGTTTGTATTATAATCAAAACTATCCTTCACGGAATAAAGTTAGTATTAATTTACCGGCAAACCCAAATTATGTTACCTAGATTATCGACATTAAATCAGTGAAAAATAAATATTTGGACCAATTTTCAATAAAATCTGAGATTTTTTTTTATTAAAAATCACGATATTATACCCCTTACTTAGCTCTTTGCCTTGCAATGCTATTAATAGTGATAACATCAGCACGATGACGATTTTGCAATTAATATTGTGCCATCGGCGTATAAAATATTGGTTCCTTCAATTATGAAGGGAAGTCATCGTTAAGGATCAGGAAGAGGAGAGGGCCAAAGATGGATCCATGCGGGACGCCTGCAGTGATGGATATGATGGATATATTAAAAATGTCTCAGTCCAATTAAGGACTATCTAGAAAAGGAAAATTCATTACTTTATGGACGACCCTCTTTTATTGATCATACCTATTTGTAGATTCAAAAAAGAAGGTCTAATTGACAAAACAAATGAATAAAGTAAAGACACGTGTTCTAAAAGCCTCTGGAATAATTATCAAATAATTATTCAAAACACTGTTCACCATCTGTTAAAATTCCACATAATCCCAACATAATTTACATTTTTTGTTTAGCTAATATATTTTGTAATATCACTAACATGTATTTCTTCGTTTCGCATGCAAATTATCTGGTCGTGCGTAAGGTTAACGACATACGTTCCACCCTTGTTCTTGTATCTGTGTGTTTTACATAGCATTATCTATGTGTTTCGCTCGAAATGATGTTAAATAATACAGTTGCGAGGCAAATTGATGAAATGGAAGTTCTACGTGTAGCAAATGCAACATAGATTTAGGAGATAATGGTATAACCAAAATGAATTTGGTTTTAATTAGAGTTTCTATATTTTCAAAGGACTGAAATCTGGTCACAGGATATTGACAAAATATATCAATATCAGCAGCATATTCATTAAGTGTCCTACAAATTCTTATCATGGGAGAATTCATATTTGAGTTGGTAAGGCAAGCTGAAGCATTGAACAAGATGGGATTTCTAACCTGATGTTGATAAATATTGTAACTTATATAACTGAGTAACTCGAGTGCGTCAAAGTTATTATTAACAATTTTGTAACCAATCACAGCATCATTCAAAAGTCGTCTGTTAACCAAACTAGTCATATTATAGAAATCTAAGTTAAATTAATAAAATTCATAATATTTTTTTTGTTTACTCTGGAATTTAGACTATTAATATATATATATTTTTTGTATCTTTTCTAAAGATCCAATATATGTTTTATACTGAGGGTTCCAAATGCAACTAGCGAATTCTACATGACTTCTGACTAATCCATTATATAATGTGATGACAGTGGTTCTGTAAATTCTGTAGTAACTCGGAACATAAATTCTAAGTTTCTTTTGTAAAATATAGTTAATATGCTTGTAAAAGATAAGTTTAGAGTCCAGAATCACTCCAAGATCTTTCACATCAAAGACCTGTTTCAACAAATTTCCAAGTATTGAAAAGTCAAATTGAATTGAATTTTTGGATTGATTCTGACTGAAAGTAATGTAGTTACTTTTTTTGAAATTTAATACCAATTTGTTTTGGTTACAGAAGATACTTAACCTATCTAGATCATCTTGAAATTGCAAACAGTGCTCAATAGTAGTAATGCATTTATATATTTTCAAATCGTCTGCATATAAAATAAATTTAGAATAGATAAAGCATTTATAAATATCATTAATAAAAATTGAAAACAAAAGAGGTCCAAGGTTCGAACCTTGTGGCACTCCTGAAGTTACTAGAACGAGAGACGAGTAATTATTTACAACTACATACTGAGTTCTGTTACTAATGTTTGATTTTAACCACCGCAGCAGATTGCCACATATACCGAACTTTTCCAATTTATTAAGCAGTAGGGTGATGAACCTTATCAAAAGCTTTGGAAAAGTCCGTATAAACTGACGAAGCTGTCTTTGATGATGAAACCAAAAAGATCTTTATTTAAAACAGCCACCTAAAAATTATAGCTCGAAAATCTAATAAACATATTTTTTGGGCGACCAAATTAAAAACAGTTCTTTTTTATCATCTAGTACTAGCGAAAAAGTAATTTTTTTTCGGTTTACGCCGATTCGTTTATTTCTTTGGCAGCTCGATTCTAGTGGTAAATTCATGTACATCGTGATCATTTTTACTATAAAAATAATGTATCTTTGATTTAAAATTACAGTTCAATATAAGACTGCTAAGTAGAATTCTTTTCCACGTCTTGTGATTATGGTTTATAAATGTAACAAACAACTTTATCCACATATCTCTCCATTTAATATGTTATAAATTTGCTTCGGTTATCACGGTTTGTGCTGTAACCGTGAATTCTCAGTTTAAAATTGCTTTTATTTCCCTCCTACCTTGTATATCTCGTAAAGCAAGACATTTATTGCTAGGCATTAGTCGTGTAAAAACAACCTACTACAACAAAAGAACTGATACGTGTATAAAATACGTATAACGATGGAATTTACGGACAATTTTAGCTGTATAGACAAATTTATACAAGCATCCGGTGTTTACCAGGCTTAGATAGCTTTTCGATGCTTACATTTCAGAAGAAAATAAGAAAAAAATAAACTAAGCTAACATCAAAAAGTAAGGATGGTGATTTTGTTTCTCTTTCTTTTTCTTGGGCAGTTAGTTGAGTTTGCTTTTGACTTCACTCACAAATATCCTCCACATTATTATTCTAAGTGTTTATCTGTATGCTAAGTGAGTTAAAATCAAAACAATCGTGTTTCATCGTGTTTGGGATGTTGTTTCTTAGTTTTTCTTGTTCGTATTTTGTGCAGTGTACTATGATGTGCTCGAGGGTGAGTGATGTGTCGCATGTCGGTTGTTGTGTTTTTTTGCAGATGTGTTCATGTGTTAACAGGGTGTGCCCTATTCTGAGTCTTGTTAGTGTGACCTGGTCTTTCCTTCTGTGTGTAGATGTCCAATTTTGGGTAGTTTCTTTTATGTTTCTTAATTTGTTAGTAATATTTGTGTTGGTCCATTCATTGCTCCACTCTTTTTTGATTCTTGCTTTAATTACGTTCTTTTGATCTTCGGGTTGTATTGATATTTTGAGTTCTTCATCTTGAATTGCTTCTCTTGCGTTTTCCTCCACTTTTTTATTCTCCTCTATGCCTATGTGGTATGGGATCCAAACAAAAGTGACTGTATTTTTGTAGTTTCTAATGGGATCGTGTATGTTTTCTTGTCCTTTTTTGATATTAGGATTTTTTGGGTAGATCTGTTGATACGATTGAAGTACACTAAGTGAGTCGGTGTATATTATGTAGTAGGGATTGTATACCGGTTTACCGGTTAACCGGTAAATTGACAAAAAAACGTTCGGTAAATTACAAAAATTTACCGGTAGTAAAAAAAGTAAGTGTAAGTAACAATATACCTAATTATTAATTTTATGGGAGATATTTTTTGTTTAATTTTAAACTATTTTGGGTTTGAGAGCCGCTGTAAATCGTACGGAAATCGCCAGTTAGCATATGTATGTGATTTGTGCTCTGCAGTCTGCACGCTGCAGTTTTTTGTGATTTTTAAAAGTTTAAAATCGTTACAATCAACCTTTTTCTTAAAGAGTAAATTAATATCTTCTTTTTTAATATTTAAAAATAATAATATGTAAATATTTCACGTATTTTTTAAATTAATAGCAATTTTGAATACACCACATTATGACAGGACACTAAACTAATGCAATATTATTGTAAAAAAACATTAAAATTTGAACCTTAAATAAATCTTTTACTTCTAACAACTGTTTAAAATAATTAAATACAAATATTTAATACAAGATTCTAATATTATGCCTTAAGATTGTGCAAAATACATATTATGTATTATTCTAAATGACTAAATGGAAATCAAAATGAATTATATTTTTATCACTTTAATTTTATTTTTTAGGAAAAAAAAACGGTAAACCGGTAATTTAATTTTCATTTACCGAATTACCGGTAAATGAAAAATTCGGTAAATTTACAATCTCTATTATGTAGTGTTTGTGTTGTTCTTTGGATGTCTTTATGTGTTCTGGTGCCTTCTGTATGCTAAATGACTCTGCTGTGTAGATGGTATCTATAGGTCTTATGGTACAATGTTTGCAGATCTTGAATATTGCGGTTTCTTCATGAATTTGGTTACCAAAGATTCGGATTATCAAAGACTGTGTCTATCTCGTTTCGTCACGATCCAAGTTTCGGAGCTTTACAAAATGGAGCGTAATATAGTTTTGTAGTGCCTATCTTGGTGTTTGCCATTTAGCTACAAGTTGATAACCTTCTCGTTTGTTGGAAAATGTACTTAGCAAGCGTCGTCTTATGAAACTAGAAGTCTGTAGTCCAAATGGAAAGCCATTCAACCAAGTTTCAAATTCAATATTATGTATTATTGTCGAACTCAGGAAGGCCTTTTGTTTCAATTTCCAAGCTCAACTAGGTCAAATTTAACACTGACACTAAATTTTTATTGAAATGGACAGATAGCACAATTAAATAATTAAAATTTGCTTTTAAAATTATTAATATTTGAAATTTAGTTGGTTTAATTATATTCTTGTTATTTATTTAACAGCATTCAATTAATTACAAAATTTTATTATCCAATTTTTAATAAATTAAATCATTTAAATGTACTTTTATATTGTAATATTTATTCAGTAAAAACGGGTAAATATTGGCTATTTGAAAATATATTTATAGAAGCATAATAATTTCATGAGTCAACGATGTGTTTTATATCTCCTAAAAATAACATAATACTACATATGAAAAGAAACAGAGATTTTATATTGTCCTTCTCTCATTCCCTAAAATTATTTTTTTATATGGTTTCGGTCTGGTTTCTGTTCAAACATATATACTATCCTTTAAATTGAATCTTTTTAGGAGTTAAAAACCTTTCATTAACTACTTGGAAAGCGATCTTCATTAATAATTCTTTCGTTACGATATCTACAATTTACTCGAGCTGAGGTAAAGTAAGACCTTAGAGATTGAGGTAAACCAAGGTACTGTGGTTAACAACAGATAGGTAAACTTCATGAATAAAGAAAATGGGATATCGGAATAAACTCATCTAAAGTAAACTTGAAAGCCACATTATTATTAAGGTTGTTTTATGCAAACAAATATTTTGTTATATAAAATATGCGAAATTTAGATGAACTGGAATGAATAGTAGTCAATTGTGAGACCTATGGACTCCTTAATTTTTAATGCTGATGAACTATATACAGGTGTGGTGGTTAAATAACGAACTGATGCTGTAACATTATTTTAATGAAGAAGACGTACATTTCAACTCTTTTATCTTTCAATATTCTCCTGTTCTGCATTTAGGTACAGCTGCAGTCTATTTTTTCCTTAATCAAAGTAGATCTGTCAGTTGTCTCAGAAGCTTCGTCGTTTTCTTTTTCATCTCAGTAACTGGATTAACTGTGTGTTCTCTTCAATGCTTGAATTGAGCGAGATGGAAAAAGACGCATGAAGCTAGGTGAGACGAGTAGGAACTGTGTTAAAACACTGTAATGTCTTAATCGGCCAAAAATTGGTTCACTAAATACATTGCGTGAACTGGCGCGTTGCTTTGATGTCGGATGAAACAGTTTTCTAACAACCGCTTCTTTATCATCCGAAAAGTTTCGGAAGTGGTTTTATTTACTTTAACCAAAAATTTCAAATTGATACATTGCTTAATTTTTGATAATCCTGTATCTCTTATTGCACTTAACTTGCAACGTTGTCACATATTTGTTATCTTATATTAGTTTTTTTGAAATTTTTCCTAAAACAAAATAATATTACTTTTTTCTATTTCGCTTTCATAAGAGTTCCACTTAACATTTTACTTTATAAAATTGGTAAAATTGAGAAAATAAACTGCAAATTTTAGAAAACAAAAATTCAGAGCTACCTTGAAAATATAAAAATGTCAAACCAGTCTGGTCGCTACATTCATATACCAAATTCCCTAGACGGGGGGACGTTGTTTGATTATGTATTGCAAATTTATTATTTTAAACGGCATGAAAAAGTAAAATTTAATAAATATTATAAAAAAGTCGTTAAATAAGGTTTTCTGCCGCACTTTTCGGGTAGAAAACTTGTCACTTTGCTACTTGTTTTCTAATCTCGACTCATGTGGCAAAATCATGCCTTATGAAACTTGTTTGAAAATTCTATTGTAATTGATAAACAATGCATACATTTTTAAATTTAGATCCATAAGCATAATACATCGTTTAATGGGGGCTACAGTACTATCTCCATGGACTTGCATGAGCTCATGGGGGCTACAGAACCATCTCCAAGGATTGCAGTTGGGTTCATGCAGTCCGAAGAAGAATCAAAGAGTACATTGAAAACAATTAAAATCAATTCGTGTACTTTCTAACTCCAAAAATGTGGCGATAACCATGGTGTAATGACGTGTTAACTGTTAAATCAGGATGACTCGGGTTCGAATCCTAGTGGCATGGAATGGCATGTATATTTGTATTTTTAGTATTAAGGTTTAATAATATATCATTAAATAAAAACTTGTATTCTGGTTAATGGCCACAGTAGCTCAACTAAATAAATAAAATTTAAAAAAAAAAACTCCATAAATACCAAATTTTAGTTTTGTACTATTTTTTTTTTTTTTGTTAGAGACAGCTGTAGAAAAATATATTTAAGTATATTATTTTTTTTCTTAACTGCGAAAAGTCATAGAAAAAATATTATATGAAACTCATACATAAATTATCCCTTTTGCACTCATGGATAACCCGCACTCGCCTACGATCAAAACATTCATCAAAAAAAGTACTGCCTTATGCTTATTGCATAAATAATAAATTTATTATAAATAAAAAATACTTGTTATAATCACGAGCAACTAAAGAAAATATCCAAAATGTTTAACTCTATTCCGAAAGTAGCTTTCAATAGCGTATTGCCAACTGGACATTTCTAAAATTAGAGCTCATAGCCTACTAGACGACAAATTCTTTCGATCATTGCAAAAATATAGATACTGCATTCTTATTTGAAATAGACTATAGTCTGTAATTTGCTTCATCAAAAACCGATCAGAAAGTAATCCAATTGTTTTAATTTAATATTAATTGACATGAAAATTGCTTCGTTGTCCATGATATAATAATTTGGCGTCGGAGAATTTATAAAAAAAATATATATAAGAACAAACGCGCCACAAAATTGCTTTATCATTGATACTGTTGTCCTGTCGTGAGTATGGGTTTTAATAAAAAAAACTCTTCGATATAAATATCGTCAAAACATTTATTACCAAGAACATCTGTTGGCTTAAAATGTTTTCGGGCGATCTTTCAAACTTGTCTAACGACTCATTCCATTATGTTTTTTGTCTCTGTTTTGTAATTTTATATGTTCACATTAGTGTAATTGGGACAAAGTGTTAGTTTTTTTAAGAGGTCATGGCTGGACTTCTAATGGATGGGTGGGTTTGGAAAAGTGTTTTCCAAAATTAATTGTATAGTTTACCTATAAAAAGAAAGAAAGATCGGGTTGTTATTTCTTTAAGTACTATCTAATTAAAAAGATAAACAAATTTAAGTGTTAAACGAAATAGATCAACAGACAGTTCGAATTCTGGTTGATATTTTTTACGAATTAATTTTTGTTCTATAAGGCTATTCCAAACGCATAAACGGAATAAAAGTTTGAAATCTAATAGTTTTTTCGGTTGAATTAGGCCATTTTGTTTTAGTATTAATTTTTTGGGTATCGGTCTAATAAAACAAAGTTCTTTTCTTGTCAGCTCGAATTCTGGTTGATATTTTTTACGAATTAATTTTTGTTCTATAAGGCTATTCCAAACGCATAAACGGAATAAAAGTTTAAAATCTAATAGCTTTTTCGGTTGAATTAGGCCATTTTGTTTTACTATTAATTTTTTGGGTATCGGTCTAATAAAACAAAGTTCTTTTCCATTTTCCATTTTCAGGAGTTTTCTTGTCAAATAGTTGAAAAATATTTTATTTGCTGACTAGTTTCGATGTTTTCGAGCCTAGAAGAAATTGTAGAACAAAATATTACATCGAATTAATGTAACAATAAACTTATTTGCAAATAAAATAAAAAATATAGAAAAAATGTTAAAAAAATAAATAGATAAATAGTTAAAAAATTAAATCAATAGTTAAAATACAATTCTATGTGTATTTTAACAAAAGGTTGACCATATTTAAAAAAATATTTTTTCGAAAAATACTTTCGGTCGATGTTCGTTTTTCGGAGCCTCGGTATTTTTTCTACATGCAGGCCAAAAACTTGATATAAGGTACATGCTCAATTTCAGTTCTCTTGGTCGCTGCCATTTTGCTACATTTTCTACCGGACACGCAGATAGAATATCTTTATAAAGGTTTCTTGATTATACGTACGAAATCCTCAAAAAATGAATTTGATGGTAATTTATTGCATGTTATACCCAGGATTATAGCACTGATGTATTATTGATTGAAATACGTTTAGATTGAGTTTGTAAGTTATGGTTATTGGCAAGTAGGCTGTGATTGAAACTGACGGTGGGTACGGAACAGATGAACCACATAATGTATTTTGTCCGGGAGATATTAGCGTGGCAGATGTGAGTGGATGGCGCCGAGACGCGGGCGACGGGCGCCGGGCGCCTGTTCAGCCGCCCGCCGTCCGCGGGAAAGAGCTTTGTACGGCCCGAGCGTGATGCATGCTCTCCAAGGCTGTTAACGTCATCGTAATGTAATTAACGAGTACACTTGACGTGATGCCCAAGTGCGCATCTTATTTCCTCACCCTCTTCCTCCTTCAACAACCTTCCATCCTCATTCGCCATACTCAATCAAATGGAGTTTCCCAACTTGTTTTTTCCACCTCTCATCTTCCGACCTTGTTTTTGTCAAATGTTTCCTTATTCAAGAAAAAGTTTAATATTCTATTTTGACCTAGATGTGCCAAGAGCACTAGCATCGCTTCCAACAGTAAATTCGTATACATGCACAATTATTAATGATTGTACTTGTCATCCCTGGAGGTGAATAAATAATCATCTGTATACTTAATGCTCCGAGTGTATGTAGGCAAGCCTCTGATAAATAACGTTCTTCTGTTACAGATAAAGAAAATGCCGTTGAATTCGGGCCATCTACGCGGATCATGAATATTTCAAATCGCCGACAAAAAGTGAATTATAGCAAAGTAAGATTCAAAGAGGCGGCGACGGCAGCAGTGGAGGAGAATAAGCATTAGCGGAGAAGTGAAGGCAGTCGATGTGCGATATAGTTATTTGTTAAAACGCCAACAGACAACGGAAGAGAGAGTTGAAGATGTCAAAGAGATTGATTCTTATCATTGATCTCGACACAATAATGCCCGGAGCGTTTGTCAAAAATGAAAAGCTTTTGAGATTACTTTTCAGCATTCGAAAAGTATGATAACAATAGGAAAATGAAGGAATAAATAAAATAAAACGAAACACATTACCCTCCAGATCCTTCGACCCCACTCCACACTCTACCCGAAATCATGACACTTTATTTCCATTCACATAATCCTTTTATCAGATTAGTGTTTATCGAGATCGTCCTGCTTTCGTTGTTAGTATTCGCGTCGTCCGAACCAAACCACCCGGAGAGTACGGACCAACATGGCGCCGCCGCTCAAGATAAATCACCATCTGAGGGGCGGCAACCCCAACCGCAAGATAGTATACCGGTACGGCGTGACACAGTACGATCAGGAGCGAGAAATGGCCCGCAGAGAAAAACAAAGACCGATCACCGCACATTTCAAAACGACGACATCCGTACGGGCGCCAAAACACGTTACTCTGGGAAGATGTATTTCGCTATAGCTGCTAGTTCTACCGGGCAGATATACAGCCGGGCTTTCAACAAGACGTTGGCCAATATAACTCAATCGTACTTGACGGGGAAATCGAATGTTGTGACGTATAACATCAGCTTAGAGACTCTGGTGATCGAACTGCCTGAAACCGGGTCATTTTCAAGTATGTTCTTGCAGAACGTTTGCAGACAGTTCGAGGGAAAACATGTAGTGGCCGTATTGGTGGTAGGGAACTCTCGCGCGGCTTTTACGGTGGCGCTGGCAGCAGGACATGCTGGAGTACCAGTTCTGTGGGCTAGAGGTACCAACACCTTCCTCCCTGGATTCAACAACCTGGTAAGTAGCCACAAAACATTATTTTAATAAGATTAATCGAATTAGTTCAAGGTACTCATTGAAACATTAAAAAGAGGATGAATAATCAGTTGTTTTAAAAATAAAATACACTTTATTTGATATGAATTTCGGCTTATATTCTCAGATATTTTATCTATCTCACAAAGACAATTAAGTCTAACACAATTATACTTATGTATTGAATTAAATCCGTCTTGCTTAGTAGCAGTAAAATTAATAAATGACGTTTTTTCAATATTTACTGAAGGTAAGTTATTATTTAACCAAAGAACTGATTAAATATAACTTACTACTTAACTTTTTGCAGGTCGTCTTCAGCAGCTATTTTTAAATTATCCCACAAATTAGTATGAAATAAATTTAAAAAAGTTAGAGTTAATGCTCACGTGTTCCTTAATGCACCTGAACAACAAATGCCCAATCAGAATCGAAACTGTTGAAAAGATTAAAAAAATGTATTATTTATTCGTGTTTCAAATTAATTTTCTGCAATCAGTTGTGAAAATCTCCCCAAGACGTAGATATCTATCTGCAATAACCGTGTAACTCAATTAGTGGAAGTGACGACGTCACAGGACGCGTTAGGATACGTGCGCAATATAAACCATTTGCCAGATCAATCTACAGAAAGAAATTGATTTCGCTGAATTCACCTTAAGTAGCAAACGCTAATACGATATCTCGTTTCAATTAAATTTCCGGAACCATCTTTCAATTTCTTTTTAACGCAAAGAAAGAAAACTATATGAAAATATTAGGAAGTTGCTGTTTTTTATGTTTATTGAGTATTTATTTCAATAACAAAATAAGTGAATACATTTTATAAGTATTTGCCCTGGAAAGCTATGATATTTTCCCACTTTTCTGGCAGAACTTGGATCCTGCGATGAAAGTATGTCTTTTAAGCCAATCAACAACCCAATGTTTGATTTCTGCGTAGTTATGGAAATGTGTATGTTTCAAAGCATGTTGCATCGATCGGAACAGACAGTAATCGTTTGGAGCAAAGTCCGGAGAATACGCTGGTTGCGAGAGAACCTCCCATTCTAGCTCTATCAATGTTTGTTTTACGGTTAAAGCAACATGGGGCCAAATATTGTCATGGAGGCGAATTACTTTCCAGCAATTTGATGAAATTCATGGTTGTTTTTGCATCAAATGCTCCAATTGTTGTCGATAACGTCCGGCGGTGATTGTTTCTTTTAGTTTTAATAGCTCATAATACACGACACCCTCTGTATCCCACCAAATAGAGAGCAATGCTTTGTGATACTGGATGTTTCGCTTTGGTGTCGACGTTGATGGTTCACCAGGATCAATACATGATTTTTTGCGCTTTGGGTTGTAGAAATAGATCCAGTTTTCATTCCCGCTCATGATTCGCTACAAGAAACTTTTCTTTTTATGGCTTACAAGCAAAGAATTCAAGATGTTTTTTTTTTAAATATATTTATATTTTAGTGCCTCTGTTGGAAGTTTGTTTCTGATTCTTTGTGCTGTGTATTGTGGACAATTTAGGATTACGTGTTCCACCGTGAGTTGTGTGTTGCAGGTGGGGCATATCGGCGGTGTCTTTCTTTCAAATATGTGTTGATGTGTGAGTCGTGTGTGTCCAATTTTGATTATTGTTAGAATTATTTGTTCATGCCTTGTTGCATAATTTCGGTATTTTGAATTCTGTAGCCGGTGTTATTCCATTATTCCTGTAGTTTCCATTATAAAAAATTCTTCGCATCATATGTTGGAGTGGGCATTTGAATTACATCTTGGTGTATGGCCTCCTTGGCAGCTTCCTCTGCTTTTTCATTTCCTGGGATGTTGCGTTGTGACAGAACCCATAATATTGTGATTTGCTTCTCGTGGACAATACAGTGGTGGATGTTGTATTTTTTGTATGATGATGGCTTTTGAATAAGTTTGCTTCATAGCTGCAATGGTGCTGAGGGAATCAATATGAATTATTAAGTCTTCTTTATTTGGAATGCTTTTTATACTCGGTTGCTTGGAGTAAAGCAAAAGCTTCGGCAGTGAAGACGCTCATCATATTTGGCAGGTGGTATTTATTTATTTCTTTCTTCTCTACTACCATTGTGGCACCAGTTTTATTTTGTAATTTTTAAATCGCAGTGTAATTCCGGTATTTTGATCTTATTTCATTGTAGGAATTTAAAATAATGGACGAACTGGTTGTAAAGGAGGAGGTTGTAATTAGGTGGGTTCAGGATCCAGGGAAGTATCTTGTTGAATTGGTTTGGGAATAGCTGTGGAAAAGGCATGCTCATATTATTTAATTGTTCTTGTAATTGTTGATGAAAAGGTATTAAATTTTTGAGAACTACTTGGTTATTTAGATTTTGAAACATATAATTATAGGTGGGATTATTCATATTTGTTCGAGATGTTTAAACTACGATATTTGGAATAGCATTTCCGGTCAATTCATGTGGCAGACATTTCCTTTTTTTTGGATCTTTCCAAGTCCACGTCGTAAAATGGTTGATTTATCGTCTTCGAGCTGTTAAGCCAATTCTTTTAGTGTTTGATCAGAGTTTTCTTCCAATAGAGCTTGCTGTTGTTCATCTTCGAATTGACCTGGCCGTTGTATGTCGTTAACGTCACAATCACCGCTTTTGAATCGTCGAAACCAATCTCTACATACTGTTTCTGATGGAGCACATTCACCACAAGTTTTCAGAAGTAATCAATGAGCTACAGCTGCACTTTTTTCAAATAGTGTAAAAGTACACATCGGAAAAACAACTTATCGCGTTCCACTTTAATTCGGTTATAGAAAAGCACTTGTGTAAACAAAGAATGTTGTCTGATGACTGAATTTTAGTAGGAAATGTTCACACTTCAAAATGATGTAAGATATATCCGTACCTGTCCACAGGAAACGCACCTAGAGCCATCTATGTAGGAACAGCGGCTTTCAATTCAACCTGCTATTAGAATAAATTTGTCATAATGACATTAAATGTATTGTTTTTGTCAACGTTTCATAAGAACACCTTTTTCACACATTTCTACCGTAATTAATTACATAAATTATCGTCATGACTACTGAAGCATATGGTGCTAATATAAATCAAAGAATTATATCCGTGAAAAGGATTTATGTATTTAATTTATAAGTGTTGCCATCTTTTAAAAAAGTGTGGTAACGTTGGTTGTAGTAAAACATTTACACTTGTCAAATGGCACTCTCAAGCAACGGGTAAAATATACAGTTGGATTTGTGACAAAAACCATCATCTGTTCTAGAGAAAGAAAATAAAAACCTAAGAGCAAGAAGGATATTGATTTAGCACTTTATCTTCAAATATTCATATCTACAAATGGACAAAATAAAAGTTACAAGTAAATTGACACTGTGAAATAGTTTTTGTGAGAAAACTGGAACTCACATTTAGAAAGACATTTTTTTTAAACACAAAAAATTTGGTAATTTTTAAAAAATAATCTGATGGTATTTTCCAGCATACTACTCAGGTTCACATCAATAGACGTTTCTATGATTTTTTTGTTTTTTTTTTTTTTAAGTAACCCCTCTGGTCAACATTGGCTATTCGTCTAAGCGTTTAAGAGGAACCAAACGAAATTTTTGTTTTTCTTAGGTTGTCACGAGCTATTTTTTAATGTTTGAACTTTACTTTTGCTAAACAAAATGATTAAAAGCTTCTGTCAAACGTTAACAGTTACTAGAATTCAAAATATAGTTCTGCTTAAATCGAAGAAACCTCTAATAAAATTAAAGAAATTTCTTAGCGAAAATCGCTTGAAATATAGACTATTTCAAACGCGTAAGTGGAACTAAATATAATTTTAATTTTTATTAAAATTATATTTTTTTATTTATAAGTAGTCACGAGCACAATTTTTAACGATTGAAAGGGACTTTTGCTAAACAAAATGATAAAAACCCTCATTTCAACGTTAAAAGTTACTAGTTTTCAAAATCTATTTGAACTAGCCAACTAGCCTAAAATATTTTCTGGATCCCCCAAGAAATTAAAAATAATATTTTAAATGTTCTTTATAATTTATTATTTAATAATTAAGTTTATTGTAATCTTAAATCAAAAACTGGTAAAAATTAAATTTTTTCTTTTAATTTCGGGACCCCTTTGGGGGTCGGGACCCCCCGGTTAAGAACCGCTATAAATATCAAATCTTACACGGTGAAAGTTATTCAAACCTAGTTCCGCTTAAACCAAAGAATTAGGCTACAAGTTGTCACGAATTTACTTTTTAATGATGGAAGTGGGCTTTTGCAAACAAAATCATCAAAACCTAATTTAATAGTTAAAAGTTACTAGTTTTCAAAATCCACTTCCGCTTACACCAAAGAAACAGACTACAAAATAGTGATACTGCTGACATTATATTTAAAAAAATTGATCCTATGGATTTCTAGAAGCCATTTTTTCGATCATATTTAATTTTGTTTGTATATTCAAATATCAAGATCCTTTGTTTGATACTCTGCCCAAAATTAAACAAAAAATTTGTTTTCGAGAAATACCTAAAACTCATTTCTTACCTTCGTGCGGAACTTGGCACGAACTCACCTTTTAACGATTGAAGTAAGCTTTTCCTAAACAAAATGGTCAAAAGCCTCGATTAATCATTAAAAGTTACTATTAATTTTCTCACAAAGCTAAAGAATGAATATTTGTTTATATTTTTCTGTCAATGTATTTTTTCAAGTTTTCAATATTTTTCCTATATGCTGGAAAAGGAACTGTATATGCAAGCTAAATTTTAACTCTTTACATCCAGACGTTTAGCCACAATTTTTACTGTACAGACTAGGGTTGCTAGGTTTTGAATAGCCCGAAGTATGACAGCGCCTTTGGAAGGGAATTTCGCCCGCCGGGTATAATTTTTTTTGCCCCTCGATACGCTACTGCCTACCAAAACTTAAAACAGACGTTTCTATTCCTTCTTATAACGGAACTAATAACTATAAGTTGTAGTGAAAATCTTGCTGGAAACTTTCTTGCGTGTCTAAAATTTCTGCAACCACCAACAGGTCAAAACTTTCTAGTTTTATTAAATTTTCAACTCATCTAACTTATATTGATGTTGAGGTCCTTGAAAATAATTACAAGCATTAACTAGATTATGTCAAGATTGATAATAAACTATATCATGAACAACTTTAATGTATACCTTTATTAAATTATGGTGTATAGCGATAAATAATAGGCAGAGTCACCTATGATAAAATTTTAATAGTATTAGTAGATATACGTCAGTAGAATATTAACCAAAGTTACCATAAAATAAGAATAAATTCCCTAATATAGCTTATGTCATATAACGTGGATTTTAGAACGTTTATGAAACGATTAAGATCGTGAAGTTATGAGATGGAGATTAAAGTTGAAGAGTCACGGATCTTTTGAATTTTGCTTAAGTTGCATTCATTACCAAATATTTAATGAGGTTGTTAGTAGAGACAGATTATGGTATTTTATGCTTTTAATGCGATTTTATCCGACTAACTTAACGTGGATGATGGTTTAGATAGTAACAGTGTTATATTACTAAAAAATCGACTGTCGCCACAAACGATCGCCATTACAGAATATGTATAGGCTATTCCAAAGCTTTAAGCGGAACCAAAGGGAATTTTAATTTTCTTATGTTGTCACAAGCTAAATTTTTATGTTTGAAGCTGGATTTTACTAAACATGCTAAATGATCAAATGCTTCAATCAAACGTTAAAAATCAAAAAGAATTCAAAAGCTAGTTCCGTTTAAACCAAAGACACTATAATCAAATAAGATATCTTTTAAGGTGTTATAAAATTCTGAAACAAAATGAAGTATTTTAGTTGGCGTTTCAACACGCCAAGAGCTCATCCACATGGTAAATTTAGTAAATATAATATTTCTTCAAAAAAAAATAAATAAATAAGTAAATAACAAAAAAAATTGCACAGAAACATATATCAAATTGTTTTTTCTAAATATTCCTTTTTTACGAAAAGGTCGCAATAAAACTTAAAAATGGTACGAGTTAACTTCCACTTCCGGTTGATCAGTTATTACCAAACGTTGAACAAATAGTGAGACTGATGTATCCACAATGTGTCGTCACTTACTAAACAACTACAAAACCCTGAAATGTGTGAAAATCCGTACTTCACCTTAATTTTTACCGACCGCGACATATATAAGGGAGGTATTGTGTGGATGTCCACGAATTGAGGCCTCTACCTTAAGTTTTGACTATTTTTAGGATGATGTGATTGATGTCAGTGTGTTTGTCTGTCTGGCTGTCGGTCCGTAGAAATTTGTCGGGAGAATTTAGCTAATCATATTTTTATGGAACTTCACATTTAAGCTTTTGACATATTAAAATTCATAAGTTGCGACAAATTTTGTAAAAATAATCTACGTCTGTAGAACTACAAGCGTATAGATGCGCTTGCATTAAGACCCAGCTACAGCTATCCAGTTCTACAGTGAATCAGATAAATATTGTCGGCACGTTGTTGTATAAAATTCAATAACTTTCGAAACAGTTATCGGTTCAAACCCCGTACCGAAATAGTACGGGTGTACTATTCATATTAATGTGAATTAGTCATATTTTTTTCTGATTTTTAGATTAAGTAAGTTTTAGGATGTGGAAAAGAGTTTTTTTTTTTCTTCACATTTTTTGCTAAAATCATGTTAAAATAAGGAAATTAAAAAACGACTTAAAAATAATTATTTTTTTCAATGACACAAAAAACTGATAATTTTCGAAAAAACAATTTGAACAAAAATTCCTGTTAAACTATTCCGGTTCCTGTACATGTACTTTATTGAGAATGTTTTCAGATTTTTAGATCGTTCCTTCTGTCAAAAGGGGGGCGGAAAGAGATTTTTTTACGTTTATTTTTGAAAATTATGATAAAATATTTTTTTTTTTCATAAATAAAATTTTGTTTTCCCGCATATAGAGGCTGTATTTGATACAAATTTGTTTATATTTTTCGATTAATGTGTTTTCTCGTCCCAGTATTTTTGCTATATGCTGGTCAAAGAACTGTATTGGTATGCCAAATTTCAACTCTCTCCGTTCAGCTTAAATTTTTGTCATACGGACAGAGAGACAGATGACGGTATAACAGTTTTTTGGTCATACCTACTTAAGGCTAAAAACTAAAAATATATATAGTTTTTAAATTATAATTACCAACTGAAGCATTTACTGTAACAAAATGCGAAACGTTCCGTGAATTAATTAATTTATTTTACCTATGTGTCGATTTAAAAACAAACAATTTTAATATACCGACTCGTCAAATTCATCCACTGATATAGTTTTTAAATATATCTTTTAATTTCAAAGATAGTGACCGGCGTAGCGTAGTGGTAACAGACGTGCCCTTCGTTTCTAAGGTCTCGGGTTCGAATCATGTTCAGGCATGGAATTTTCATTACAAAACAATAAGAATTGTCCTGGCAAATTCCTGGCCTTAGTAGCAAAAACCATGCACGTGAAATAATAATAAAAAGAAAAAATAATAGATTACTATTAACATACGAACCCTTAGAAAGGAGTCCACTTGTTTTCAAAGTTACGGAATCACTGGTATGGTGTCCATATTTAGAAAACTTAAAACCAGAACAGCTAAATTTCCCTTAGTTTCTTTGAGATAGTAGGTGAAGTAAATATTAAGAAATATTACAAAACGTTTTCGGACCGGTGCAAAAAAAGAAGTATAATGGTTATGGCCTCCACGATATCACCCAAAATAATCCATGTCCAGATTTATTCACCTCGTAATAAATTGTTCAATACCTCTGAAATCTCCTGACAACTGTATGTCGTTTATGTTGGTATATTTACTTTAAAATTTGTTTACATCCTGATGCATTTACATTTTACAACTAACTTTAAATTTAGTATTTCCATGTGACGTAAACGTGACTAATTTTCGAAATACCACGACGCAAAACATAAGCAAACTTAATAACAACAAACTGTCAGAATTGACAAAAATCTGGATTAGATTTTGTATGTTTATATTTGGAAAACAACTGTACATGACAAGTTGATACTAGAAGACAGGCATAAGCTTGACGTCAAAAACGAAAATATTATTAATTTTAGATTATTTTACTTACTGAATGGTTCGATCCGTTTTAGGATAAATGAAATTTGATATATGTTTAAATATATATCAAAGAAGGAAACATTTGATTCAAAGTATATTAGCGTAATGTGAATTATTTATTGAATGCTTTTGACGATGTTTACAAGAGAACAATCAGAGGAAACTGGTTTGTATACATTTTTTTAAACTCATTAAACCTATGGTGTAAGAATTTTGTGACCCCTAATTACTGCCGGGTGATCAATATTGATTGTCTTCTCCGCTCCATAACAATATTATTTTGTCCGCTTATTAATTATGCAGAGCTAGACTAATCCCACAGAAAGGCATGATATATACGTCGTCAAGGATGAAATTTGTAGTTAATAATATTTCCAACTTTAACAGATTATTATTTAACATTGGCTTAATATTTTACCGTTCGCTTTTTTTTTTTTTTTTTTTGTTGGAAAGTTACACATCTCGCCTATTTAAAGAAATCATTGTATGCTCTCTAATTTTGTTAAAAATGGAACGGTCAGATATTCGCACTATTATGAAGTATGAGTTCTTGCGTGAAACTACGGCATCGCAGACCGCGCGAAACATTAATAGTGTATTTGGCTCTAGTGTTCCTACGCAACAGACAATATTAATATTATTATTTTTTAAAATTTGTTTATTTTACATCGGCCTATTTCTGCAACGTGGCTAAACGCCGATACCAGGGGGAGAGCTCCTACACCTGGATGAGGGGTGAATGATTGTGAAAATGGGAGTAATGTAAACATATTAATCTCGCCCGAATAATATCACCAACGAAGGAGGCTCGAACCACCGACCGAACAGTCAGACTGTATATTCCACCAGTACAAATCGCACGACTTAATGCGCTCAGCCACTCCGTTGGCAATATTAAATTGGTTCGCCAAATTTCATACAAGTAACTTAAAAATAAAAAAAAAACTGGCTCATCGATCAGAGCAGAAATATACTGCAACCAACTGGACGAAATGCTGCGAAAACTTAAAGAAAAATAGCCTAGATTGATCAACAGATCGACTGTCTTATTGCGTGATAACGCTAAACCACACACTGCACAAATGACTGTGGCAAAACTACAGGAATTGGAGATGGAACTTCTTCATCATCCTCCATACTCACCAGACCTAGCCCCCCACCGACTACCACTTTTTCCGCAATTTGGACAACATTTTAATAGGAAAACAGTTTAATTCCGACAATGCTGTAAACAGTTTAATTCCGACAATGCTATAAAACTGGCCGTCCAGGAATTCATTGACTCTCGTTCGTCAGGATTTTATACCACCGGCCTGAACAACCTGCCGCTTAAATGGAAAGCCTAAATGCCGCTTAAATGAGCAGTATCAAACTGCAGTATCATACTGCTCTCACACCTTCCATACTACACACCGATGATAACATTAGATTGATTTTAATTTTAATTTTAATTTTTTTAATATGTTCGCTGTGATTGTACTTGACTGTGATATAACAAGTATTTATCAAACTGACAATAATTTGAAATACAGAAGACTAATACATACATAATTAGATTGATATACTGAAGAAGATAATATATTATCAAAACCGGTCTATTTCAATCATTTGAATTTTTATTTTAATAAAACCTATTTTCTGAAAAAATTTCCAAATTTAATACCTAAAAAGTTCCAAAGAGCACCTTGTATATTCAACTGACACACAGTAAAATTTATAATTTTCAACCTTGCAAAATCAGGAAAAAAACTTTGAAAATAAATTTTCCAAGTCTAAAAGAACTTATAACATCAAATCAATATTATCTTGAATAGAAAAACAAGTTATTTTTTGTTTTGAATCACCAGTCGTTGTCAGGGTAATTTGCGTCACGAAGTGTCATCTAATAAACAAACTGTTTTTCTGTTCGAGTTTGAAATATTCATGGTTTCTGTTAAAAGCAGAGTATCTCGGACCTACGGTTTCAGTTGGCACTTGTAACTCGAGTCTACATTTTCCACAGCTAAAACCCATAAGATTTATAGATACTTGACACTGCTACAAAACAGCAATTTCAAAATTGAATACTGGCATTACATACTAAATTGTTTTTTTACTCATGTTTTTTGTAGAATTGCTTATAAATATTTTCAAAGGTAACATTTTATTACACTAAAAGAGTATAAAATTGTTAAAGTTGACGGTATATTATTTATAACCTGCGGTGTAGAAATTTTAGGTACAGGAACTCACTATAGTCCATTTGTTTATATCCTATGGAACTAGATTTTAAAATCTAGTGACTTTTAATAAGAGCGGTTTTGTGGGGGCATTTCTGGGATCGGTCAAAACATCACGGTTGGCTGATTGAATTTAAATAATTTCATTGTAACTCTAAAATGGTCCTTCCACATAGTGGGTTCCAAGATTTGCGAGCGGAATTAAGTCTGAAACCCTAAAGGTCCGCTGGTTGGTTGCTTCTTTATGATAGGAATAAGGGTGTTTGAATTAAAGTCTGCATTTTACTTAATCTACGTTTAATGTTTAATTAAGACTGAAGTTAATAATTACACTAGAACTTACAATTAACCGACTCCGGTAATAGTTAACTCACGACTCCCTGTCTCTCGCAAGATTTTCCCAGCCCTTTTCTTAAAACTAATAATTTGATCACTGAACCTCATTTTTTGTGGTTGTAATAATAATTAGCTCTCCAATTAACAACAAAAACCTTTTAACTTATCTTAAAGACTCATATTTCTATTCCCAATAATTCATAACCCAAATAATTAATTTTCACTCTATATGGACTTTTGATTTTATATGGTTGCATATCAACATCTGTGTAACATTCGATCATGTACTTGAGATAACGCTGATAACATTTTAAACAAATCATATTATATACGACCCTAAATTTGTACCCCTGTCTTTCAACACTTAACTAGAAAAATTTATGATAGCTCAAGTAATCTTTGAGGATGTTTATCTTAAAGTAGATTAGTTTTTATATTTAAATAATTTGAATATTTTTAACTAATTAGCAAATTTTATTTTAAATAATAATGAAATTTTATTTCTGAAGTTACCCCTCCTACAGCTTTTATGTAAGAGCCCCCCCCCCCCCAAGAAAAAATAATCTTTTTATATTTTTCATGTATGGAATAATGAGTACCTGTTCATAAAAGGATAATAGGATTGGTTTTTTATATCTATGGCCGGTGCTCTAGAAAAGTCTAGAATGTCTAAACATCCTCAAAGATTAGTTGAGCAATCATATATTTTTTAGTTTGATGTTGAGAGACAAGGGTAGAATTTACGGTCGTATATTATATGATTTGTTTAAAATGTTGTCACCGTTTATCTCAAGTACATGGTCGAATGTTTACACAAATGTTGATATGCTAACATATATTTTCAGTGATATGGACTTCGTAGGTAATTCATTATTTTGGGTTATGAATGATTGGGAATATAAATAGAGTCTTTAAGATAAGCTAAAAGGTTTTTGTTGTTAATTGGAGAGCTGATTATTTTTACAACCACAAAAAATGAGGTTCAGAGATCAAATTGTTAGTTTTAAGAAAAGGGCTGGATCTTGTGAGAAACAAGGGAGTCGTGAGTAAACCACCACCGGAGTCGGATGAACCTCCCAAGCTTTTTGGTAGAGAAACCCGGTATCGTGTAGTGGGTGAACCACAAGTAGTCTGGAAGTGTTGAGGACAGTTTTTATGAAACAAACGAACCTCCGGGACGTTTCGACCGGTCCTAGAAATGCCCTCACAGTACTATAATTATAGTTTCGAATTATATAATATGATTTAATCAAATTAAATCAACGTGTTAAATTGTCTTCTTTGGAGTGAAATTGTATAATTTTGCTTTAGGATAATTTTTCGATAGCACTATAGTCAATTTTGTAACTCATTTTTAGGGTTTTGTAGGTATGACCAAAAAACCCTTATACCGTCATTTTGTCGTCTGTCTGTCTGTCTGTCTGTCTGTTCGGTAAAAATTGTAGCCAAACGGCTAAACCTAGAGAGTTGAAATTTGGCATGCTTATACAACTCTTTGACCCGCACATAGGAAAAATACTAAAACATCTAAAAAACATACCCCCCTAAAAATATAAACAAATATGTGCTCATCGAAAACAAAAATATTTTTTTTAAATTCTGAGTAGGGTATCAAATGAAAGCCCTTAGTACGTGGATTAACGATCAAATTTTTATTTTTGCAAAATAAATTATTTTTATGCGATTTTTGCCAAAATTGTGCAAAAAAAATTTTTGTCCCACACCCTGTAGCCCAGATGGTTTAAACTAAAAATCTAAAAAAATTCTAAGTAATGTATATTGGTGTGAACCGAAATAGTACAACAGGAATTTTTGATCAGATTATGTTTTCGGAAAATAACGCATTTTTTGTGGTTTTTGGTTCACAAAGTACAAAAGTTATACCAATGTAAGACACCCACATGCTAGGCGTACGATGGCGTTATTGGTTAGAGCAAAGCTAAAACTCGTTGGTAAACGAAGGGTTTCGAGTTCGAGTACGGAGTGAATTTTGTTTTTTCTGTTTTTTTTTTGCATTTTTATTATGTTGAAATTATTTTGTCAAAATTCTAGTTATATTTTGACAAATGTTGTATTTAATTTTTAAGAGCGTAAATTTAATAATTATCTTATTATATGATTAACAGACGATAAATTATTTTAAAAATATCGTTCATTTTGCCGTGATTTAGTAATCACGTAAAATTTGTCCTACACACTCAACATACCGCCTTCACTTATTATATACCTGCGAAATCCTGAAATGTGTGAATATTCACACTTCACATCAATTTTTATATAAAATATATTTAAAAACTGTGTAACAAATTTTAACAGTTGTCGAAATTTTTGTTGTTCTCTGAGTAAATGTTATTTATCTATTGTTATTTTAGGCAAAATAAGAGATCGGGGACGAAGCCCTCGACTTCATGCAGGAGCGCCGTTCGACGTAGGCGACCCAGCTCCTAGTCGCGTTATAATAAGTTTTTTGAAATTTCCTACTCAAATGTATGCAAATCGACATAAATAAAATCTAAAGAATTGCACTGGAGATAGAGTGGGGAAGTAGTTGTTTGTTTGACCCAGTCTAGTATTTATATTGTTGCCAGTTCCCGTGAGATAAATTTAGTCTCCTTATCTGGTTCACGTTGTATAACCAACAGGCATAGTTTCCATTCAAATATAAATAAAATCTGCTTTCTGAGTAAATAGAAAATGTAATTTACAACTCCATTTTCTCCTTGAAACATCCTTATAAAACATAATAATAAAAATTTCCACAATTGTGAATTATAATAAATTTAATAACCAAAAGGAAATAACTGTAATAAAGAAAGAAGTAATAAGAATAAAGGAAAATATAAAAGTAATAGTTTCATTAGCCACACAGACATTTTATAAGAACGGTATTCAGAATATAATCACTCAATTATATTAAAACGTAATTTTGAGTGCAGAGATAAAGATCAGGAGAAACTGTTGAAATAATGATGGGAAACAAAACCACTCACTCAAGTAAAATTACAGAATACTGGATGAGATACTGCGGCAACAAATCGATATTGCTTTATTTCTTAAATTCTGTTCTAAAATTCTAAAAACGAGCAACGAATACCACGAATAAAGGAACTTATCGTGTCAAGTAACCAGAAAATGAGAACAGAACGAAAACGAAATAACGATATTAACCTTAATGCCCAAGTATTCGACATTTTCATAAAAAGTATTTTTTTATAGACAACGTTTATATAGTATCTCAAAAGAGATTTTGTAAAATAAACTGAAGAAATAATATTTTATTTAACAAACCTATAATGGAGGCTATATTTCACGAGGATCTAGTTTATTACCCAAGCCGTAGGCGAGGGTTGTAATCATCCGAGTGAAATATAGTCATTATATACGAGTCAAATACAATATTTTATCTGAACTACATATTTTTATCATTACAAAAAAGTTAATTTAATTTAAAAATCCAGATATTCTGCGTTCACAGCTCTAAAATTAGTTGACTATATACTGTGCGTTGTGGATAAATTTAATAGACAGTTTTAACGTTTAGTGAGAGCGTTCACAGCTATGAAAATGAATGCGTAACGAATGTTGTGACATCTATGTTTTATTTTAACCAACAATGATGGAATTCTGATTTTACAACTACTGATTTAAAAAATAAAATAAAAAATAAATACCAAAATGAATAACATTAACATTACAAATATACCAGGAAATTCATATTTCAGACGAAGGCATTATAGAATATATTTATGTAAAATGTATTGGGTTGATGCAAATTTAACGAGGATTTTTTTTTTTTTTTGTATATAAGTTTATTCACCAAAAAATACTGTTTGGAGACGATCTATTGCTATATGGAGACAATCGAGCTGAGCCAGATAAACGTCGCAGTTGATGATGAATTGCCGTTTGCCGTTTTTATGCGGAATCCGCTTCTGTTGACGCTCATCATCTCCATTCCACCAAAACCAAATGCGTTTACAATGATTTCCAAATGGATGATTCCGCTTCTATCCCACCATACGCACCATGTATAGAAGCGGAATTGCTTTCTTACTGTGGGCACCTTTTACTATTCCTTTCGGTGTTTCACCAGGAGATACACAAACTTTATTTCTTTTGACGTTTTTGAAGAGCAACCATCATCACCAGTGACAAGATTCTTCAAAAATGATGATTGCTTGTTTCTCTGTAGCAATTCGGTGAAAATTCGAACTCTATCGGTTTTGTTGTTGTCGGAAAGTTTGCAAGGCATCCATCCAGCCTTTTTTCCACACTTATCCAAGGTTTTTTTAGGCGTCGAACGATCATGGATTGGTCGAAATTGAAGTCTTCGACCAGTAGCGGGATTGTCATGCTATCATCCTCTCCCACGGCTGACAAAAGTACCTGATCGTCGAAATCCGATGGCCGCCCTTTTCCTTCATCATCCTTAAGACTTGTGTCACCCGATTTGAACTTGTGGAACCATCTTTCAACTTATTTTTGACTGATTGTTCTTTTGCCGAAAAGCACGTTCAAATCGCGAAATAACTGTGCCGCTTTTCATCCTTTCTCCGAGTGTTTTAGATTTTAGATTTTTTTTTTTTGTTTCACCTGAAAACAGAAGAATATTTTTATAATTATTACATAAAACCAGTGCTTTGAACCGTTATATTTTTCGTTTCGGTTTTTGTTCCAGTTCAATTAAAAAAATATATATCAGTTCGGTTCCGGTTTTCGTTCCGGCAAAAATAACGGGTATTTTCGGTTTTCGGTTTTCGGTTCAGTTCCGAGTGATATATTTTTAAATGCTTTTATTTGTATTAGAAATTTATTTTTTACTATAATTTAAAAGAACATTTTATTCCTTACTTCGCAATAATCATACCAAGGCCGCTGCCAGGAGGGGTTCTGGGTGTTCACCTCCCCCCCCCCCCCCCGAAATGATATAATCGCATTTTTTCTTTACTTATCAGTTAAAAAACGATTTTTTTCTGCTCATCAGTTTAAAAAATAATCTTAAATAAAAAGTATTTTATATTTTGGTTCACTCCCATAAACATTATCTGAACCGAAATAAAACGATATTTTTTTTCGGTTCAGCTCCGGTTTTCGTTCCGACAATAATTACGGTTTTTTTCGGTTTTCAGTTCAGTTCCGGTTCGAAGCTCTGCATAAAACAAGCGTCATTTTTCAACTCAAAATAAAAACTCCGAAAAAATCGTCGTTAATTTTGCATTAACCAATAATTAAATATAGCTAGGGTGACCCTTCGTCCCGCGAAAGTCCCGCATTTTAACATTTTGTCCCGCATTTGGATTTGGGAGATAGGGACCTTTTTTTTTGCTCTTCACTTGGATTTGGGAGATGAGGACCTTTTTTTTTGCTCCGACCCGCATTGCCTTCTTAAGAAAATGGTCACCCTAAATATAGCGGTAAATCAAGGTTAAAAATTTGGTCTCAAAATCGTTGTAATCGCTTAAATTTCAATATTGTTTCTTAATTTGACTTGACTTCTCCTGGTAGGAGGGCCCGTTAAATACCTATGGCCTAGGGCCCTTACAATTCATAAGCCGGTCCTGACCCGAATTACTCACTGACCGGCTGTTGCCCATCTTTCGCTATGTCGTTAATTAGTTAAGAACATTATACGTGGAATATATTCGAATGTTCTTTGATAATTTACGAGTAAAACTTTTTAGAAATATAACAATAAAATATATATCGAGAACCTCCTGTGTAAACACAGTTTTGATTGGTAAAATACTGAATTTCACTTTTTGGTTTTGTTTTTGTTTGAACAGTGCTTTAACAGGGTTTATTGAACGATGTAAGGCCTCTGAGAATAAACTAAGTTGTAAATTAGATAAACCTCCCAACTTCCATCTGACTTTTGAACTTTAGATTTACGGCTTACACCGGCATGTAAAATACAGACCAATTACGAGGATTAGAAAATTTCGACCATTTATGTTTTAGTCGAGAAGGATTATTATCTTACTGTAATTTACTATACCGTCAGAACTCTGCATTAATTTTAAATTTATTCACGAATTTAAACAGCATCTATTTTTCAAAAGGTATTTTCAACTGAAACGATTAAAACACCAAACTTTAATCCTAGGATCAAGGAAGTTGGTTAGTTTAAAAACAGGAAAACTGTTTTAAAATAAGTCACTGTTTAGCATACTCAGTGTCGGATTAAGGTTTTTTTATGGGCCCTAGGATAGAATGGACCCATAAAGTAAGACGAATCGAATGATGTGCAAAAAACCTGCGTCATTCGGGGCCCTAAGCCTGACTCTACTAAGGTGGTCAAAAATTAACTTATTAATATTAACTACAATTTATGTTCGCTGTAATCTTGGTTTAGTTCACAGTTGGGTATTAATTAGGTAGAGACAGGGCCGGCGCGAGACATGTGCAGCATGTGCAGCGGCACATGGCCCCGCGGTCAACTGCAGGCCCCGCGGTTCAACAATAGGCCCCGCGCATAGAGATGAGGACCTTTTTTTTTGCTCCTCACTTGGATCTGAACAGCAGGCCCCGCGCATGGAGATAAGGACCTTTTTTTTTGCTCGTCACTTGGATCTGAACAGGAGGCCCCACGCGTGGAAATGAGGACCTTTTTTTTGCTCATCACTTGAATCTGAACAGAAAACCCCGCGGTCAACAACAGCATTGAATCTGAACAGCAGGCCCCGCGCGTGGTGATGAGGACCTTTTTTTTGCTTCTCTCTTGAATCTGAACAGGAGGCCTCGCGGTTAACAACAGGCCCCGCGCATGTAGATGAGGACCTTTTTTTTTGCTCTTCTCGCACATGGCCCCGCAAATTCTAGCGCCGGCCCTGGGTAGATGTAGTTCCTATATTATCAACATGGTTTCTTAGTATACAAAGCTGGACCAGTGGCATTGATGGATGCGATCTAATCAATGGCACGTTGTGCAAAATTAATCAGTGTTTTCTTATTAGTTCCGACCAAACTGCCTGTACCTTTGAAGTTTCAAAATGTCAAAACTGACTGGTACATGATTTTTCAATTGTAATCTTTATACATAAAAATCAATTTTTGTTTGTTTGTTTGTCTGTCCTTTATGCAAAGCCAAATGGATGGACCGATTTTCACCAAATTTAGTACAGGAAGGTAAAATTATCCGAGGAAGGTTTTAGTGAGGGTTCCAACTTCGTCCATGTCCTCCTAAGGGGCGTTATGGGGGGAAACCATCAGTTTTCACTCTCCGTGCAGATTAAATTGATTACGTAGGCTAAACCTTAAGAGATATATCGATATAATGTAGACAAAAAATGTAGATCTTAACTATGTAGATCTAAAAAAAAAAAGTCCGCGAGAGCATATTCCTTATATGCATCGATATCGTGTATTGAGCAATTTTCTGTTTTTGAACGTTATAGTTTTTATATTATAAAGTTTTGGGTGCATAACATTGAAGTTTTGTAGTGATGTATCAACTATTTAAGAATAACAAATTAGAGCATTCCACGTAGAATCATAATGTATTTAACACTATACATCAAAGATTAATAATAACGAAGTTATCACAATGTAACATGTACGCATGCATAGAAATTTTTCAAGTTGTACATGTATGTCGCTATTTGGTGCTTATCAATAGATGGCCGTGCTGAAGATTTCTGTATTTCCCATCATCTAATAGTTAAGGCTGCGTATAACCCCCGGAGGTTACTAGTTTCTTTTACAGAACTAACAATCTGAAATAAAATTAGCATCAACCTATACATCAAATTTTGCACCAAATTTGTATCTATCTAATATGATAGTGTTAATTGTAGAAACATTTATTGTAAAAATATTATCGCTCAATAACTTAAAAATAGACATCAGTGATATTGTTCTATAATTATTTAAATCTATTTGTGTGTTTTGAATAACTTTTATATTTATATAATTTTGTGTAGAAATGTTCAAATAATACGTCATTTTTTTTTCGACTTGATTAGTTATAGTTAAGAGCCTTCGTCGAAAAATATTATACTTAAAGATAATAGAATGCCATTTTGTACAGGTATTCTTCACGAAAAATAAATCATTTTTACCCGTAATACCAATTATGAAAACAGCGGCAGATTCAAGAGGGCGGCAAAAATAGATTACCAAGTACAATAACTATAAGTAATTTTCACAATACAACAAAATAGCTAAAATCATATTTGTAGAATGAAGCTTTAGGTATAATTTGCTGCATCGTACGCAAATATGCGTCGATTGGTTTACAAGATGGCGTCTATAATGCAATTTGCTTATTTACAACTACCTAACAGTTTTTTCTACAATTAAAAATATCCTATTAGGTAGACAAAAATTCGCTGCAAATTTTGATATATAGATTGTTATTAATTTTATTTCCCATCATTAGTTTTGTATAAGAAACTATTGAGGACTATAGGGCTGTGCGCCGCCTTAATTGCAAATTATATTATCGTTTTATATATTTAACTTTAACGTTTTGAGCGTTATGTTCTATCCTTTTAAAGAAGTGAAATGCCGTAGCGAAGCACGGGTACACCCACTAGTATTTAAATAAAATTAAGTATGTCGTAGTTTTGCAAGAGATCCATTTAGGAGGATGAAACGCCTTCTAACGAATCGAGGTCTTGATCTATACCTTCCTATAAAAATTTTCCGGTGCTACATGTTTTCTTTTCTGTTATATGGAATGACAATTTTGATTTTAAATCAAGAACACGTTAAAAAAACTCGAAGCTTTTAATGTGGTTGAAAGTATACTGAAGATCACATATAATAGAATGACAAGATCACAAATAATGAAGTTTTACTGCGAATAGATATGGAAATATTCTTGCCATTCAGAAAAAAATTGCAATATCTTATAAATCAGTCACAAATAGGAGGCTCTTCACCTCGAAGGAGGTATCCATGGGTCCACCAACGCTAGCCTACACGAAGGCATGTGATAACGGTTCCTGCTTGCGGTTAATCCTTTAGGAAGAACATTATGGTTTAACGTTTCCCTTAATCTAACTTAATTTTACATTTTCTATGCTGGTTCAATCATGTTCCCTCATCAATTAGAATCCAGGTGATAATATTTATCGAATTATTAGATGAACTGAGTTTGGATAGCGTATAGTTTCAAAAAGATGGCGCTACATGTTACATAGCACGAGCCATAACCATAGTCCTTTTAATTTTTCTTATTGCTGCGCGCTGCAGAAGTGCACCTGAGCAAAAATGTTTACTTGTGTATAATTTGATTGTATAGAAGTTATAAGAAGTAATTTTTTGGTATTGATACCTATAGCGCTGACAACGGGGTGCGCGAGAATTAAATGCACCTGTGAAATATCTTACTAATACCCTTTTCACACTAGAACTTTAAGATCGGATGTTAAAGTGAATGTATCTTTAAACGCTAATGTGAAACTGTATTGCCTCGTCTAAATACAAGCGATGTTTAAGACAGAGATCTGCGTCTTAAACATCGTGCGCATTGCCAACTTAATTTTTATTATAAAAAAATACTCCTTGAATTTGTGCTGTCAACATTTTATATTATCATGAATACTGTATAATATCGACGTTATAAGAAGTTTATACTTATTGTTATAATAAAATTATTTATTTTAATAATGTGTTTAATAAAATACAGAGCTACAATAATTGAGATAAAATGTATCGACATACATGTTAATACAGGTGTAATATATTCTTTATTGTAGTGTCTTTATTGTAGAATGAAATGAAATATCCATATTTGTTTATAATAATTCAAAATGTGCGTCTGCGCAGACAGTTCAAAACTGGTAATTTCATGACGGTAACTTAAGGACAAAATTACTGTAGCTGATGACAGCACCAGAGATTTAAACATCAAGTGTGAAAGCATACCGATGTTAAACATCGGTGAACTTTAAGTTTAGTCGTCTTAAAGTTCTAGTGTGAAAAGGGTAATAGTCTTAGAAATTAGTGGGTGGCAGTACACCCGCGTACCTAGATGGAACTACGGCCGTAACTTATATTTTCAAAAGAGTCTTTCTAGACCAAATATTCTCCAGATTGGCGACACCGACTGGTATTCAATGTCTCCACATTGAACCACTCCAGACTTACCATTAATTGGAATGGTATATAGTACAACGAAAACTGTGAGGTGTTGTCGATCTCGCTTGTATGTATTTGCTTTCATGGTACAATATTTTGAAATGTATTTAAAATACGATTTGTGTAACTATGGGTTTCAATAATATTTGTTAATGGCTTTAAAATGGTGAATACCCGACGCAATTATTGGTTTTTTAAAGAGAGACCAACCCTACGGTTACCGAGATTTTAATTGTGGATATCCGCAGCGAGAATCAACCAATCAATTATCAAAACACACAAATTAATATTGCCTTTAAATTTTTAAACACGGATTTATTATAGAACAACCATGAAAATTATTATGGTTAAAAATGGAATATCAAATATACAGTAATTAAAAAACATAATACAGTTTTATATAAATCAAATACAAAAAAATTCAGAAGATAATTTGTCGACCACCGTAGAGTAGTGATAACATAGATTAGCCCTTCGTTTCTAAGTTCTCGGGTTCGAATTTTGCTTAGTAATGGAATTTTCAAAAATTGTAATTGTCTTGGTTAATTGCCGAAGTAGCAAAAGCCATTAAAATAATTATTCAAAAAAAAAAAAAAATACTAGATCGAGCAATAGAAGACAATAGTTTTTTTTTACCATCCGAATCTATACAATCGTTTAATATTTATAAACTTCTACATTGAACCCTTCCATTTTGGAGGGTATCGATCAAGTAAATCCTCCCGAAATATAATATTATTTTCTGGAAAATAACATAATTATGGTGCTTTTTAGATGTTAGTAGTACTCTAAGTACTCTTGTGTTCTTGCAGTGCATTTCATTGTGTTAATCTCCGTCTAATCTTCGGTTAATTTACTTTACCACAGTCCAACTAAGTTTATAATTTGAGAAAACCAATTTTGAAAATTACTCTACTCTTTATTAAATTTTAACAAATCAATAATAACACTGCATATTTTAATTTAATTAAAACATGAAATATTAATAACTCTGAAATTGATTTCAGAACAGCGTACAATTTTCACAGGAATAAACTAAATGATTAACCTTTTCACTCCAAATAAACTTAGCTAATCTCTGATTCTCTTTTTTCTTCTTCTTTTCTCGCCTTATCCGTTCTGAACATTGGCTATCATGGCAATTCGCACCTTCCTCATTGCCATCCGATATCAATTGATGTAACTCCGATCCCTTTCCTCGAGTGAGCAATAAGATACATGGTCTTCCAGGGTTTCTTCTCCCTTATATATTTCCCGATACAATATATTTTATTTAGCGTATTACATGCATACATTTACATAATATAATCACTTATGCCCGGTTGTATAAAAGTTTTAAAACTAGGTGTAAGTTAAAACTTGATGTAAAACATAAAATTGTTTAGCAACGCAATGTGTTTTTAATGAGTTTAAGTTTACATCTGGTTTAAAGACTTTTATGAAACCGGGCTTTAATATAATATAATACAAACACAAATAGTAAAATAACGATATATATTGTCACAATAAGTCAGTGTAGCTGAGCCTTAAGATGTCAAACTATTTTTAAATTGTTGTCTAATAGTAATATTGATACATGGTTACAAATAAAATATAAGACAAATGAAAAAAGTGAATTCCATTCCCAAACATCCAGTAAAATAGTAAGCAAGCAAAACTTTAGTATTATTGTGCAAATCACCTTTCGTGTTTAATAATACAAACAGAATTATATTATCATGTTACACAATTCCGGGTTTCAAAATTTTGCATAACTCATATTTTACAAAAGACAATACATATCGTTACAATATACATATATGTCATTATCTTTTATTTAATAAATCACAATTAATTTATACAAACAATTAAACTAATTATTTGTAAAACTGAAACAAAAGGATTATTGTAGCTTTAATATTTATTAAACTTTTTAAAATAATTTTTATGATAAAAGTTCTATGAAAATTTACAAGTTTTTTACAAGTTTTCTTATAAAGTTTTCACGATCATAAACGAGGTGTCTAACTTTTAAATTTTTTAAGAACTTTTTAACATTTACCTGTAAATATCTGAGTTCAATTTAAAATATATAAGTGGCAAAGAAAAGATCATTTAAGTTTTATTTTTGACTCCAAAATGTTTTAAATCATTAGTATTTTTTTTATATTTAATCCGGTTTCAGTTATCAAAGTTAGCAACCTTGCTTCTCTTACTAAAAATCTCGGGATGGAACACGGTATTTCTTCTTGTGAATAGACCATGTTAAGGTACCAGTATTGTTGATAGCAACGAAATATAGCTAGACATGGAATAATAAAATAAATTGGGGATCACTTTTTTCACGGCATGCAATACGAACTGCTTCATGTCAGTGGCGGCTTGTGATATTATTTTCTTGAAATAGCTTTATTGTTTTTCTTTTAGTTTCTTCGGAACTCGTTAACCCTAGCCGGACCAAAATAATTTTGATTTTTTTGTGACAAAAATGGGTCATACGTGACCCACTTTTCAAAATGTGTTTAAGACCCACATTTCAAGTTTTATATTTATGTCCACTTAAGGGGCCTATTCTGTAACTTTTAACAAGATCTTAAGATGATAATTTTACTTGTACATAGTATGTTTTCATAGTAACCTGTCAATTTAACACCATGTCAAAAATCACAGAATAGGGTCCAAATAATTTAATTTTGAATAATAAAAGTGAGTAAAGCATTATAAAAAAATGTATTTATGACATTGCCAACTTACATGAAAATCAAACAGAATTCATAAATGTAATATATAACAAAATATAATAATTACATAGACACAAAAATATAATTACATATAACATATCAGAAGATTTTTAATTATTCTCCATCTTCATCTTTTTGGCAGTAATTGCAAGTAATTTGTTTTATTGCTATTACAGTTGAATATTTTGGACAAACGAATTTATTGCATTTGTCACATTTCTTTGCATATTTGTTATCATTTCCATGGCAACTAAAACAACGGCCTCGTTTATTTCCTGAACTGCTCGGATCCTTTGTAATATTAATAATGATAATATTATAATACAAACAGAAAAGTATCTTAGCTCGGTCGATTGAGATATGATGAAAAAGCAACTGTGAAACTAATAAACTTGTCAAAACTTGCATTATTGCAGGTGTGTAATTACGCATTACGTATTGATATAAGACATCCCAAAATCGGGTCAGGCTAGACCCGTACTGTAAAACGAGAAATCGGCTTGATAAAAAAAAGTTTATCATCATAAAATAAATAGTTATAATATATAAGGAAAAGTCCTAGTACGACAATAAATAACTATAAAAATAAAAAAATTATTTAAAAAAATTCAACTTTCGGGCCAAATTTGACCCATAAATGGTCCAGCAAGGGTTAAAATGAATTCCGGTCTTGGTGGTCCTAAAGTTTTAAGTCTAATTTTTATATCATAGGTTCAATTATTTTTGGAAACCAGTTCTAAAATTGAAATTACGCTGTTTTCATTCTCATTCATTTATAAAATTTATTTATTTATTTATTTATTTATTTATTTATTTATTTATTTATTTATTTATTTATTTATTTATTTATTTGTTTATTATTTTTTTTCCCTAAAATTCGCCACTTACATAAAACACAATCAGGAGTAAATTATTATCAAATATACTAATAAAATGCTATTTTAATAATGTAATTATTATAATAGCTTACATAACCATCTAATAACACAGAACTACAAACAAATATCAAAATAAAGCACTCCGACTGATAATTAAAACTACGGACAAAATATGTTTTGACACATTTGCAATGGCTGCTGCCAGTTATTGCTCGTCCTTCACCCCCGCTTCTACCCCGCATCTACACTCGTACAATGATTCAAGACATTCGCTCTTTTGCCCTGCCTGGAGTACGTCCATTCTAAAAACATTTGTTTTAGGAAACGAAACGCGGCGCGATGCGAATTTAAGAGATAAACATTTCAATATAACTAAATATTAATTAAAAATGGGTAAAATGAAAATAATACATGTTACTATTATTATTTTTTATTAAAGATTTTCTTCTTTTTCAAAAGTAAATAATTGGGAGAGCATTGCCCCGTTGACCTCCCTGCACCAGCCGCCACCGCTTTATGTATTTCCATTTGTACACAATGCATTTATTATTTGATGGTCATAGATAGAATATTTTTTCTACGACCAAACTAAAAATTATTATTTGTATTGCTTCAACTTAATGGACAAATTATTCTATGTTGAGAACAACTCTAAACATTAATAATAACGTAAGTATATCCAATTATGGAAAATTAAAATCTTTTTTAAATCGAAAATCAGATGGATATCGACAAAAAAATTATTTTCGTAATTATTAAAGGTCGTAGAAAAAGTATAGTGTAAAACTCGCACAGAATGCTCATATCTTAGTCGTATGAATTTACAGCACTCGCCAAGGTCGTACTTCAAACTTTCATACTCGTGGGAATGAGTATCATTCTGTGCTCGTTGTGAATATACTATTTACTATGACTATTATGGAATTGTCTCATTTCGATATTAGTTGACAGGAAGTTAATTCAATTCAGCATTCTTCCTTCATGCGCACACATTCGACGCGGGAATGAATAAACTCACACCAATGCGCATGTGCAACTGTGCGAGAATTTTCATTCCATTATTAGCTGCGCGCGCATCAACGTCAACAATATTTACGTTGTATTTTCTTGATTTTTTTTTTTTTATTTTTGAAAAACAGTAATCGGGGGAAAAGCATAGTGTACCGCCGAATTCATACTATCAAATGAATTCTCGAGCGGAATATATAACATTCCGTCCGTGTTGCACTATATACTATTGTGGAACATTACCAAGTGTGTGTAATTTTTCCAATATATTGTATTATGCATGATATGTACATGATAGGGAAAAACAAGCTCCATTTTTATCTGTTTCGTTAGGAATTAACAAAATTTACCGAAACAACAAAACCTGCACAGGCCTGTGTTATTCATTCTGGCAGTGAATGTGAGTATCTGCATAAATTAGTTACTCCATTCTGACCTGCGAGGTGTATGATTACTTATTTTCTATACGAACTTCATATGCATTTACATTATGCCATCTTTTGACTAATTGAATCACGTACAGGTTGCAAACTTAGCCGCAGAACTCCGTAACTGTTTCCCGTTATGTGGTTAATTAATGCCAATATAACGATACCTAATCGCGACTAAATTAGGATACAACGTTAGCATGATAGCTCAGTTACTTCAAGAGGTAAGGAGATAAATCTAATACAGGTGAAGATGAAAGGATGCATCAAGATTGACAAGATCATGAGTTAATACATCCAGTAGTTATAAAATAATCTTACTTAAATAATGAGTTTTCAAGTCGCGATCATCTTAAAAAGAAATGTTATTAAAGCAGGTTTCAAGGATGTAGTTAAGAAGTTACTTTGAAATATGAAAGATTCCCAGTATGAAATAAATTGTAGGAAACACGTTAGAAAAACTACTACTACTTGGATGCAACAAGATAAATCTTTATTTCCTGTATTCGCAACTCGACTATTTTCCCGGAAATTTAGTAGACCTAAGTGAAAAACAGGGTGAGAGGTTTAATCGGGTTATGAAAAAATAGAGAGAAGGTACAAGGGTCGACGGCATGTGGATGTTAGCCTTTTCCTGCTGCTCGATGAAATGAGAAGCAACAAAACGTCTATCAAAGAAACATTCGTTCACAACAAAGCGAAATGTGCACACTCCAATACTGATCATCATATTTTTCAACTTTCTTTAATAACCACTTATGGATGCCAAAGTAAATTTAACAAAATTTGATCATATTTGTACTCTATATCTTCCTAAAATAATAAAGCTGCCGACATAACGGGGTAAAGATTATCAGTTACATTATTGATTACATTATAAAATGCTTAGGCTAGATGCCCGCTTAGCAATTATAATCTCTCAGCTGACGGTCTTACCCCCATTGTGCAAACAACTGATTGTTGTTTTTATTATTCTAATTATATAATAAGTTCGATGTATAAGTTTCATTGAATTTGAAATTAATTTACATCATTTTTAGGGTTTTGTAGGTATGCTAAAAAAACCCTTATATCGTCATTTTGTCGTCTGTCTGTCTGTCTGTTCGGTAAAAATTGTAGCCAAACGGCTAAACCTATAGAGTTGAAATTTGGCATGCTTATACAACAATTTGACTCGCACATAGGAAAAATACTAAAACATCTAAAAAAACATATCCCCCTAAAATTATAAACAAATACGTGGTAAAAATTGTAGCGAAACGGCTAAACCTAGAGAGTTGAAATTTGGCATGCTTATACAACTCTTTGACCCGCATATAGGAAAAATACTAAAACATCTAAAAAACATACCCCCCTAAAAATATAAACAAATATGTGCTCATCGAAAACAAAAATATTTTTTTTAAATTATGAGTATGGTATCAAATGAAAGCCCTTAGTACGTGGATTAACGATCAAATTTTTATTTTTGCAAAATAAATTATTTTGATGCGATTTTTTCCAGAATTGTGCAAAAAAAATGTTGTCCCACACCCTGTAGCCCAGATGGTTAAAACTAAAAATCTGAAAAAATTCTAAGTAATGTACATTTGTGTGAACCGGAATAGTACTACAGGAATTTTTGATCAGATTATGTTTTCGGAAAATAACGCATTTTTTGTGTTTTTAACTAAAATATGTTAACTATTTAATACGTTGTGTAACATACCACATTAGTAGCTCTCGTGGCGTGGTTGGATTTATCGTACGCTTAATAATATAAGTTAACTTGCAAACTAGGGTTCGAATCCTGTTGATTTTATTTTTGGTTTTTTTTTTTTTGCATTTTTATTTTGTTTAAATTATTTTGTTAAAATTCTAGTTATATTTGGTAAATGTTGCATTTAATTTTTAAAAGCGTAAATTTAATAACCAGTGGAAATTGTTGAAATTATAATTTAATTCTATGTTTGACGAAATCAAAGGGCGGGACTTATGATGTAAGCAACCAATGGAAGCCATAGGTGCAATTTTCAAAATCTTAATGAACTTTGCTGTATAAAAAAAAAATACTGCATATATTTAGAAACTTAAATAATGGTATTAGGCATTCGAATTAAAATTCATAAAAAAATATTTTGACATAAAATTTGTTTTGGCATCCCAAATAATCATCGTTCAGTTACTAAATACCTGCAAACCCCAGAAATGTGTGAAAATTCACACTTCACATCAATTTTTTTTAGATCATCACTTGTATTTTGGAATTTAAAGTGTTTTTGGCCAGTACTTGTTGTCGAGTAATTTCCGGATTCCTACCCTTTTAAAACAATTTTGTCTTTTGAGGCCTCCAAGAAAAAATCCAGGATGTTTGCCCACTCTCTTATAAATGCAAAATAAAACAAAATAATTTAAATCACCTTTAAAGTTTTAAGTAAGCCTGTGGCCGTAAGCGCTACATGTTTTCTCGCTGTTGACCGCTAGCAAGAGTACGGACGAGGGTTCAAATCCTGGCTCTGTCAAATAACTTGTATAAAAATATTTATACAAATTACAGTTCTGCTTAACAGTTCACGACCGGCTATAAAAGTACGTGACTTTCTGTGTGTGCAAAAAAATGAAGTAATCCTGGCCATAATACTCCCAAAAGCACAGAGATTGAAAATATAGTCACAAAATTCCAGGGAAACAAGAGGCAAAGGCTTACCTGGAGCTGTCCCTGCATTGATTGTAATATAAATTTGAAACAAAGGAAAAAGTCCTATTTCGCAGGCTTGTATAATCTGTTTTTAATCTTCTACTTTATGTGTTTAAAGCATAGAATCTGTTGTTAAGTTTTCACGAAATTTCAAACTTTCATTTATAATAAATCAAATTATTTCTACCGAAATAGTCCAGACTTACAAAAAAAAAAAAAAATCTTTTAGTTATTTTGAAATACATCAATTTATCTCTGCCTTGAACGTAGACTAGATGCTGTTGAATAAAAATACTTCAAAGTAAAAAATATTATCAACTGAATAAGTAAGACATATGAAGACATATACAGTTGTAATCTCCAGAAAAGATAGCAGTAGAAGTTTTTTATAAATCTAAATGTTAAATATTGATCTATAATGGGTTATATGTATGTTAGCGAAAATATAATTATGCAACATTTATCCTTATTAACGATCGTGGGGTGCTATATCGTTGCTAAGGCATATTGTTTTATGTAAATAGAATAGTATAAAATATATCATATGATGTGTGAGACGTATTAGTTGATCAATAAAATCATGTCTTATTATTCATAAAATACCTTTTTTATTAATATCTATGTAACAAGACTCTAGAGTAGTTGGGTGGTGCAGCAGTTTGGACTGGTGAATACAATCTGGATTGTGCGGTTGGTAGTTCGATTCTCCGTCGGTGATATTATTCGGAAGAGAATAATATGTTTACATTACTCTCATTTCACTATCATTCACCCCTCATCCAGGTGTAGGAGTTCGCCCTCTGGCATCGGCGATTAGCCTCGTTGCAGAAATAGGCCGAAGTAAAATAAATAAATAAATAATAAGTAGTTGGTTGATGTATGGTTAGTACTGCATAAGGTATCATTTTCAATTCCCGGTGTCGACAACATTTTAAAAATAGTTTCTCGCTAGTCCTGCCTCGGAAAGCAGAAGGATTGCTATTGTCTGGGTAATTTAAGCTGACCGGTTGCGCAGTAGCGAAATAAACAGAAGGGGGCGTTATTAGTTTTCGTTTAGCAGTCGTTCGGTAAATTCTTCCAATAATGAATTTATAGAGCTGAGAAGCGCTTGTCTTTCAAAAGTCATAAGCGCGAATTATAATTAATAGTTTACATATTATATTAAATAAAAATGATCGTCAGCTGCCGACATAACGTGGTAAAGATCATCAGTTACATCACTGATTACATTATAAAATGCTTAGGCTATATGCCCGCTCAGCAATTATAATCCCTCAGCTGACGGTCTTATCCCCATTGTGCAAACAGCTGATTGTTGTTTTTATTATTCTAATTATATAATAAGTTCGATGTATAAGTTTCATTAAATTTGAAATGACTTTACATAATTTTTTTTTATGATAGGTTTATACAAGCGACTGACGTATAATCCCTCTCTACGCAGTCAGCTGACTTTTTTTATTATTATTACTTGTTTGTTAAGACTTGTTTCTTACTAATTTGGTGCTGCTGAACTCAAATATCACATCAGTTTTTGCGTATCACATCAGATTTTTGCTCTACAACAAATACATATTTTCGGCCAAATAATGCTTCTATCGTTTAATTTTAGACGTCGATACTGTAATCGGTACAAATTTGTCGAACAATAAGGACTAAATAATTAGAACATTTTCTTAAAAGTTTATTTATAGTGAAAGAAAGAAAATGAGAACAGTTTTAATTACATGTTAATGCATTGGAGTGTTAAAATAAAAATACAAAATAATTTAAGGATTAAATGGTCGTTTGTAAGATCTTCAGGAGTGCACCATTCCCGATAAGTCTCTTTTAATACTCCAACAGTAGTGAGCCATCATGTGAGTATCCCACCTTCCTTGATAACGTCTCTCCATCTCTTTTAAATCTTGATGGAAACGTTCACCCTGTTCATCACTAACATCTCCAAGATTGACAGAAAATTTGTCAATATGACTGTTTAAAAAATGAAGTTTCACGCTCATGTTGCACCCCAGATGATGATAATAAGGATGCAAAAAGGTTGCTGTCAGCTACCTGCAATTAAGCCTTTTCTGGGAAACATATTGAACAACAAGTACAAACCTTAACATTTAATGGATGCAGCGATCATACTAAGTACCTTACCCTTGACCTTGCAACCCCCGCCGTTGTAAAAAGGTCAAACAAGTACCTGCATGTAAGACGTTCTTACGAAATATATTGGACAACAAGAACGAAGTTTAAGTAGACGTATATCAGAACGCGAAAAGGTGAAAAAAGTCAAAATACGATAGAACAAAAATTTGTCGTGATAGGCAGAAACTGTTAACATTTTTGAAATCAGCACCCCAAAATTAGTTAAAAACAAGTATCAGATCTAAGTCATCAAAAAAAAGTTTAAATTTGGTGACCAGTGTTATTATCACTTAAACAATAACTGTGCAAATTTTCAAGTGGCTTGAAATTTCTTTTGGATATTTTTTTTACAAGATGTACATTTTCTCACGACCATCCCCACCACTACCAACGCAGCTGACGCTTAGATCATCAACATACTACCCTAAAGGAATAATTTCCAATAGGAATCAATCGGGTTGAAATGACCAGGTCACTTGCAATGCTGCCCCCCGGCCTATTAAAAATGTGATCGCGTAAACCCGTATTCTCACTTAACACTTTTGTTCGAGCATAGAAAGCTGCATCTTGGTATTAAGGTCATAGTCTTCATCCTAATTGTCGATGTTTTGGGTGGCCTCACTGCTTCCTTTAGAAACGAATGCTATTTTACTAATTTGCAGGGTACAAAAAACATAATTGCTTGGGTCGCTCCGAACTGGAAGTGCGTTGATTATGACATAATTTTCGCGATTGCATGGCTACCATTTAAGATGCAGCAGTGTATATTCAGGTCAGTAGACACTTGACAAGATCTGACAAACCCC
Source organism: Liopterus haemorrhoidalis (assembly GCA_963971575.1). Taxonomy (NCBI): domain Eukaryota; kingdom Metazoa; phylum Arthropoda; class Insecta; order Coleoptera; family Dytiscidae; genus Liopterus; species Liopterus haemorrhoidalis. The sequence continues at coordinate 59,369,915 of OZ020612.1, read as the reverse complement.
ATAATAAATAAAATGCATTTGTATTGCCGCTTCTATTGCGGAGCCCTTGAATTCTTCCATGAACTCCATGATTTTCAAGGTATCTTGGTTTTTCAATTGATCTTCTGCTACTAATTTTCCCATCTAATACCAGATATTCCCACTGGTCAACGGATGTTAAGACTTTTTTAAATCGTTATGCTTTCATACGGCTAGTTTTACAATGGGTAGTTAAGTCTCTGGCTAGTGGTTACCGTGGAAACTTATGGTGATTAATATATTGCAAATATGTCGTTTACCATTGATTTGAGCTAACCAACAGGTAACTATGAATTGTAAAACCGGCCATTAATGTAGTAAATTGTTTTGTCTCGGAATTTATTTCTTTGGTGGTACAATTCTTAACAATAATTTTAAAATGATTGTGACATGGAAGATTTTTGTGAAATGGTCCGTAATAGAATTTTTGCAATAAGTTCCTTGTCCCTTTTTGCACATTCCTTTGTGCATTTTATCACATATTTCCAGTAACGTATTCTTTGATTCCATATCCTTTATATTTTACGAACAATTCATGCGAAAATTTTAAATTAATTTGATTTTGTGAACAAGCCAATCAATTTTTAATAATGTTCTTAAAATAGCATCCATTTTAGCTCTAGATGATTAATGCCAACATAACAAATATTTGTATTCTAAGCGGATATAGTTTCGCTGTTTACGTATGTGTCAGTTATTTCATTAATCATAGTTGGCAATCTTGCTCTTCAACCAAATATTCCCATTATGTGAAAGAATAATAGGACGATAATGCTCAGACAACGTAAACAGAATTTTGTTTTCTTTTCATGTCCGCCATTTTTGCCAGTTTCAGAACAAACAAACGATATTGTTTTACTGATATTTTATTTTTATATTCGCTTGTTTTTCTTATTAAGTTATCTTTAAAGAACTTATGTTAAATTTAGAATGCCGCCGTTAAAAGTAAAGAGTTTAAAAACAAATAAAAAAAGGAGTTAAAAGAGAAAAAGCAGGAGCTCCTTAAGGGCTCATAAGAGCTCCAGGGCTGGAGTTGCTTACGAATTAAATGAATTTAGGCATCAAAACGTTTTTATTGTTTTTGTTTTATTTTATCTAAAATTACTTAATTTTAAACAAAAACAACTGTTGTGGCCTATGCAATTAGACATACAGGGTGACAACTTTTACCCCGGAAATTGTCAAATTCATGTCGATGCATGATTATTTACAAAACAAATTCATTATGAATTTCTCACGTTTCGTAGTAAAAGAAATAAAAATTGATGTGAAGTGTGAATATTCACACATTTCAGGGTTTCGCAAGTATATAATAAGTGAAGGCGGCATGCTGAGTGTGTAGGACAAATTTTACTTTGTAGTAATCACGGAAAACTGAACGATATTTTTAAAATAATTTATCGTCTGTTAATCATATAATAAGACTGGTTATTAAATTTACGCTCTTAAAAATTAAATGCAACATTTGTCAAAATATAACTAGAATTTTTACAAAATAATTTCAACATAATAAAAATGCAAAAAAAACAGAAAAAATAAAATTCACTCCGTACTCGAACTCGAAACCCTTCGTTTCCAACGCATTTTAGCTTACGACACCAGTGCTCTAACCATTACGCTATCGCACGCCTTGCATGTGAGTGTCTTACATTGGTATAACTTTTGTACTTTGTGAACCAAAAACCACAAAAATGCGTTATTTTCCGAAAACATAATCTGATCAAAAATTCCTGTTGTACTATTTCGGTTCACACTAATATGCATTACTTAGAATTTTTTTAGATTTTTAGTTTAAACCATCTTGGCTACAGGGTGTGGGACAATTTTTTTTTTGCACAATTTTGGCAAAAATCGCATCAAAATAATTTATTTTGCAAAAATAAAAATTTGATCGTTAATCCACGTACTAAGGGCTTTCATTTGATACCCTACTCAGAATTTTAAAAAAATATTTTTGTTTTCGATGAGCACATATTTGTTTAAATTTTTAGAGTGGTATGTTTTTTAGATGTTTTAGTATTTTTCCTATGTGCTGGTCAAAGAGTTGTATAAGCATGCCAAATTTCAACTCTCTAGGTTTAGCCTTTTGGCTACAATTTTTACCGAATAGACAGACAGACAGACAGACTGACAGACAGACAGACAGACAGACAGACAGACAGACAGACAGACAGACAGACAGACAGACAGACAGACAGACAGACAGACAGACAGACATACAGACAGACAGACAGACAGACAGACAGACAGACAGACAGACAGACGACAAAATGACGGTATAAGGGTTTTTTGGTCATACCTACAAAATCCTAAAAAACTGAATATATCAAAAACAATTTCAAACTTTTTGGTATCATTAAAAGCGGGTAAAAATTCTCTTTCGATTGATGCCATTACGATCTGAATATTTACAGATCTCAATATCTTCCTTTGCACTTTGGGGTCCCACAAGTCTCCGTCCTTGGACCTCTTCTCTTCTTAATCTATATATACGACTTCCCTTCTTCTTTAAATGTTAAATCTATTATGTATGCTGATGATAACTCTGCTGGCTTGTAATTCTGATTTTAATTCACTTTAAATGGATAATATTTCTCTGGTAGACAGTGCTAAGTCATAGTGATCCTTAACTCAGACAAAAATCAGTCCTTGCTGTTGATCACCAGAAAGCACGACTTCCTCCTTACATTAAATTTCTTGGATTACATGTGGACCCTCAGTTACGATGGGACCAACACACCGATTTCCTCAGTAAAAAACTGCGTCCCACTATCTACTTAATAAGAAATTTAAAATCTGAAGTCAGCATAGATATTATATTAAAAGTGTATTTTCCCTTTTTGAGTCCCACCTAAGATACGATTTAATAATATGGGGCCATTCAGCTGCGGCTAGTAGACTTTTCGCTGTTCAGAGAAAAGTGATTAGAGTTATTGCAGATGTTCCTTTTAGTGCTGAGTGTCGTGACCTTTTTGTGAAATTTAAAATAATGACCGTACCATCTTTATTTATATACGAGTGCCTTATATTCATATATAAGCATAGGAGCACGTATAGTGCCTTTAGAGCGCAACACACGCATGACACGTGCTCTAAAAACAATATCCGTTCTAATTTTATTCGTCACAACAAATCTAGAAACGCTTCGAATTATTTCTCTATTCGTTTCTTCAACTTATTACCCATGAGCATTAGATCATCGCCTTTCAATGTTTTCAAAAAGACCATAAAAAATATGTTAACTAGCAATCCAATATATATTTTCGAGGAGTTTAACAATATTAGTTTCAAAATGTATAACTATGTAGTTATAATATAGTACCTATAGTTATTTTATGGATTTTGCCATGTTGTGTATCATGTAACAATCTGACTGACTAAAAGCTGTATAATGTACAAGTTTACTTGGTCAATAAAGAATTATTATTATTATTACGGAGTTTGTAAGACAATATAGGGAGCAGCAATCGCAAAAAATATAGTTTTCAATGTTCAATGTATAAATATTAATGATGGGGAATATATACAGAGTAATGCATATGGAATACATAGAGAATATAGATAGAGTAATGCCGAAATACGTATAGAGTAACATTTTGTGAAACTAACCGAGTGCTTTATTTATTTATAAATTGTATTCTTTTATGTTATCGGGTAAAAGATGTCAAAGTTCGTTTTCGGTTTAGGCGGATTCACTTACTTTTCAAACTGCTAGGTGCTAACGCCATCTATATGTCATTTCTTCAGTTACACGGGAACATCTGACAGTTGTTCTGAATAACCTAAATTGACTCACCATTAATTTTTAAAACAAAATTATAAGGCACGATGAAACTGACAGAAAAAAATAATATTTCTAATCTTGAAACATGCTAAATCGCGCCAATTTCTCTAAATTTGATACTTTGCATGAGATCTTCTCTCCTCTTCGATACTGACACACCGAAGAGAAATAGGGAAGAGAAGAGAATTATTTTCGTCAATAAAACACTCCGAAGAATAGGTTCTTCGGTTATTCCTGTTCTCAGAAATATTTCTTAGCCAGCAATCAAGCTTACCCATTATCCTTTGGTCCATCTTAATAGCATTCCCTCCAAAAAGACAACCTTATGCTGCGTTCACAACCTCAAAATTAGAAACTTATTCTAATTTCGAGGTTGTGATCGCAGCATTTCGCTTCTGGTTGCCGTTCTTTCAATAGATGTTCTGACGAAACGCCACTGAATAAAAACACGCTTCGCTCAAGAAAATAGAAAAAGTCGAATTCAGTATTTGAGCTTGAACAATGCTACAATTCGCGTCATTTTTAAAATGAAATAACAAACAAATAAACTAAAACAAACTAAAATCATTGTGGTTTAGAATTGATGTTTTTTTAAATCCAATAAAACCTCTCTATTCAACAACTTGAATGGGTATGTATGTGGTATACAGCAGTACTAGAGCGTAATCTCTATTGATCTTAAATGTAGATACATTTCAATATTTTTTTATCGCTATGAACGACAGGTTTTATCTTTTCCACGCTTTCCATATCGAGTAAATAGTGAAATTAATGGACAAAAGTTTGAATAGAAAAATAAAAACTTAATTCAAGATCGTAGAATATGAACAAAGCTTAGAAAAAGTCACAAACTATATTTTATATTATTTATTGACTATTTAACTAAGGTAAAAAATTTAATTTCTGGTTGTAACATTGTATTGCAAAAATATATTTATTAAAATTTCGTGAAGGGTAGAACAAACTATATAAATAATTACACCACACTATCCACAACATATAGTAACAACTCTGTTCATTTAAATCAATATAATAGAATATAAAAGTTAAAATAGTTTTGTATTTTTTGACGTTTTAACACTCAACGCACAATCAACAACCTCCAACCATAGAAACCCCTCATCCCTTACTGTCACAAAACTGGGCACAGTGACGTGCCGTTACAGCGTTTATTTTATTTTATTTTATTTATTTATTTTCATATGTAGATTTTATTATATTTTTGCCATTTGTTGTAGTTCGATTTAATAAATTATGTAAATTTTTTTTTATACTTTCAACTTTCAACAATTGTAAAATAAAATTATATGTCCGTTATTCTTACAGCTCTGATGAAGATTTAAAGTAATGCATTTTTCATTAAGCTGAATATTTGGGAAGTTATGGGATCATCCTAAAGTTATACTTTTGAAATATCTATTATTGACTTATTGATATCTATTATTGAACAAGTATATAACAAAAATGAATAATAAGATGACAATTCTTTTTTGTTGGATATATTTTTTCGATTGAATGAAAAATTGGGTAGTTAGTTAAAAATTGGGAGGTTAATTTACATCAAAAATGTATGTGAGGAAAATTTTTTTCTTTCCTCAGTGTAAAAATTTAGGGCTTTAATCGTTTAAAGTGGTTTGCGGAACATTTTTTTTTAATAACATAATTTACATCATTTGGAAAAATTGTGAAATAAAAAATGCACAACTAAAAAATAGATAGACGACCTGCGGTTAGAATTTTTGGATTTTTCGTAGTTTATTTAGTCAAAAAAATTTGGAGCATTAATAGTTTTCCACGTTTTAAGATTACGACAATTTTTTTAATGGCATTATTTACATTATTTGTCAAAATTGTGAAATAAAAAAGGACAACTCAAAAACGGTTAAAGATAGCGACCTCTAGCTAGAATTTTTGGATTTTCCGTAGTTTATTTAGTCTAGAAAAAAAAATGGGGCTTTACTCGTTAAATGCTTTTCGAGATTTTGACAATTTTTTTAATGGCATAATTATTTGTGAAAATTGTGAATTAAAAAAAAAAAAATACACACACACACACAAAGACGGTTCGAGAAAACGACCTACAGAAAGAATTTTTGGATTCCTCGTAATTTATTTAGTCTAGAAAAAAATTTGAGGCTTTATTCGTCTAGCGTATTTTCAAATTATAACAAATTTTAAAATAGCGTGATTTATAGAAATTTTCATCTTCGCAAGGACGTATCTCAAAAACAAAATGCGATAAAGACCTACGGCTGAAATTTTTGAAATCCTGAGGTCCTAATTGACTTTTAACCATATTTTGAAACAAATAAATTTTTTGAAAGTTTTTAATTTTTTTTTTAAATTTTACGAAAATTTGGATAAAACCTAATTAAAAAATAGTTATGGATAGAAATCTGCGGTTTGAATTTTTAAAATTCAACTACATTGTTTAGTCTAAAAAAAATTGGGCTTTAAAAAACCGATTATTAAGTTTTCTATGGGCAGTATTCCAAAACCCTTGAAAATGGCCAAAAATCGAAAAAATCGTAAGGGGTAGACCTTAAAAAAATCGCAATTTTCAAGTAAAAATTTTTTGTCGCCGTTTTTATTGAAAATTGGTACATATATGTATTTTCAGTCATAGATCAACAAAATTTGGTCCATTTTGAAGTTTGGGCAAAGGTTTTGAAATTATAGGCAAAAAACTGAACCAAACGAACTCAAAAACTAAGAAAGCATGAATTTTTTAAATATTTTTATCATAATCCTCACTCCAAAATTATTTGTAAATTTACTGTTTTAAAACCAAAATAAGATATAATTATTTATTTTATAATCAATTGAATTTGACTTATCTCGTGCGAAGAACTCTGTTAGCTGTTATATAAATTTCAACTTAAATTAAAACTTGTTACGTTGATTCTGTTTATTTTAATGTTAATAAACACCATCGACCTGCCGAGATTTGCAATCGTAACATTATTATTCTACTTTTCTCGAAACTTTTTTAAATAAATTTCCTTAAATTTTTCTTTTTTCCATCCATTCCATTTCCTCAAATTATAAATTACCGATCATTTTAAAAACCTTGTTATTTTTATGAAGTTGCAAGTTTCTGATAAATTGACATAAAAAACGATCATGTTATTGTGTTGATCTTCTCGTGGATTCTTCTTCTACCTTGAATCGTGTTTGCGAAGTTAGCTACAGATGAAATATTGCCACAGGGAACGAATGAACATAGGAAGAGGAATGATAAAGTAGGTTCAAGTGTTGTCACTCAGAGGTAAAATAACAAAAGAGATACTTAAAGCTAACCTCGTTCGTTAACTCAATTTGTACTGATACATTATTAGTAAATGGTCCGTGACAGTATAGGGGACTCAGTATTCTTCGTCATATAAAATCTGTATATTTATATATAAATAATAATAATAATAAATTTATTTAAGGTACAAAAAATATACATAATTTACGTCACTATTACATACATGTACTACAACGAAATGTTTATTTTACATAATAATATTTGAGGTGTCATCCTCTAAATATTCTTCAATGCTATTTAAGAAGTGATTTCTCAAAACATTTTTGAATTGTTTTGCAGACAATTCTCTGAAGTATAAAGATTCTTTTCCACTCTACGGAGGTACCCCATAGTATTATACCATACATTATACTTGACTGTATATGGGAATTATATACTAGTTTCGCTTTTTTCACAGATACATGGTTCAAGCCTTTGCGTAACATGTAAATATAGGAATTTATTTTATCGGCAATGTGAGAAAGATGATCTTTCCACGATAGTCTGACGTCTAAAATAAATCCTAGAAATTTAGTTTTGGTACAGGCATAATATGCAAAATTTCTAGAAACTTTTCTGTTAAGACTGAATATTAGGTCATGTGTCTCTAGAAATTTGTCTTTATTAATACTCAGTTTGTTATCCGTGGACCATGTAAATGCGTCATTGTGTGTTTCTTTGGTTTTTAATATGGCCTCATTTTGATCGACTCCTTTAATGATGAAGGTACTGTCATCCGCGAATAATATTGTTTTGGCGGTCATGTTTGCTGACAGGTCATTTATATAGAGTATAAAGAGCAACGGGCTCAAAATTGAACCTTGAGGAACTCCAAAGTCCGTTCTTTAAACCGTTGAAAAAGTATTATTCACGCAAACATGCTGAGTTCTCTCTGACAAGAAACTCATTAGCAACTCCTCTGGGAAATGCTATAGTTAAGTCACAAAAAGTGGCAGCAGTATGGAATCCATTTTCTAAATTTTCCATTATTTGAATTATCAGATTTTCGGCTGCTTTAGTAGTGGATAATTTCGGCCTAAAGTCAAACTGGCGATCAGATAGAACTTATTTTTTACGAGATAGTTTGTTAATCGATTTTTTAGGGCGGTTTCTGATATAATTTTATTCACATTGTTAATGAACATTGGTGGTTTTTATTTAAGGGTAAATGGGCAATGTCCCTCCAAGAAAATTGTATTACCCAGCAAACATTTTTATACGGGCCAGTACTGGTAAAGCACATACTCCCCGGCATTGAAAGTAATGGGCCAGTACCCCGGTGTCCCCGGGGCCGACTGGCCCATTGATGTATCAGTTGCTGGCCCAGCAACGGTAAAGTGCAAAATAATCGCATTAGTTGCAAGATTTATTTCTGATGGTTTTAAGTAAAAAGTATGAGTGAAGAAGAGTGCTTATAAAATGCTGGTAAAGTACTTCGTATAGGCGGAATGCGAAATACAAATGTGAAGTACATTATTAATACTGGCGTTGCACTTACTTTTGGTGCCAGTAATTTACCAGCATAAAAGCAGTTTGCCAGCATTCGGCCGTTAGTTGAATGTTTGCTGGGTATTTATATTTTTAAATCTTAATATTTTAAATTTATTTAATAATAATAATAACCCAGTTTTTAAAATTACCTAAATATAAAGTTGTTTAGATTCTTATTTTATTTTTTATTTTTATTTTTAAATCTTTAAATCTTAATGGAATGTGAATAATTTCACAGTATCTGCATTGTTTATTTAGTTTAGATTACTATTATTACGACAGAATAATAATGAAAATTTAAATATGGTTAAAAGTGAAAATATAGTTTTACGTATTGTAGGTACCCAGCAAACATTTTTATACGGGCCAGTACTGGTAAAGCACATACTCCCCGGCATTGAAAGTAGTGGGCCAGTACCCCGGTGTCCCCGGGGCCGTTACTGGCCCATTGATGTATCAGTTGCTGGCCCAGCAACGGTAAAGTGCAAAATAATCGCATTAGTTGCAAGATTTATTTCTGATGGTTTTAAGTAAAAAGTATGAGTGAAGAAGAGTGCTTATAAAATGCTGGTAAAGTACTTCGTATAGGCGGAATGCGAAATACAAATGTGAAGTACATTATTAATACTGGCGTTGCACTTACTTTTGGTGCCAGTAATTTACCAGCATAAAAGCAGTTTTCCAGCATTCGGCCGTTAGTTGAATGTTTGCTGGGTAATATAAACAAAAATAGAAAAACTGAACTTGTATACAAACAATTTTAACTTATTTTGATATAAATTCATATATTAAATATATTTATTTTAGTGTCAAACTTAAAAGTGTTACAAAGTGTGGTTTACAATTAAAAAGTTCAGTGCCACTGCCGGATTTAATTTTACCATTACAATTTATTTCGACCACAAAACCGTATAGTAAGTTGAAATTTTTGACACACTGCAGGTTATTTGCGCCTGCATCATCCAATAAATATCACATAGTTCATATGAACAATCTTTAATATAAAAATAAAACTGTATAACTGGCAAGTTTTTGCATTTTTTGATTTAAACTTTGCCCCTCCAGTTACTAAGTCCTAGAGCTGCCACTGTTAATGAGTTTTATTTATTCGTATAGGCTCTAGTTTGCTTGGCACCCCTAAGAATCTAGAATAGCCCCCCACCAGGCAAAATCCTGGTTGCATTATTTATTAGATTTAATATTAATCTGTGATTTCAAGAATTATAAATTAATTATAGATGACATTGTACGGAAATTCTAGCCCACAAACTTTATGACTGAGTATTAAAGATTTATTCTATTTATTGCAACTTCAAATAAATGTGGAGTTGAAAGGAGATTTTAACGGAAATGTGATGAAATGAAATTGTAACAGTTTAAGTCTTTGCATTTCGCTTTTCTACACATTTCAACTTTAACACATTGCTTTGAACTTGTTTAAATTGCCTGGAACTTACGCAATTCTTAAGTCTTCAACACTTTCTAACAAAATGTATTACTTTGCCAATAGAGGACAGTAAGTGAGATTAACAAAATGATAAATGACAAATAATTGTTATTGAAATATATGTCGTCAATTCTTTAAAAATTAATTACAGGCATTAATAAAAAAATTTCAGCAAACTATATATCTAAAAGTATTGATACAGAATGTTGAGGATTTGAGGTCAATGAAATTTCTGTCTACCTGTCTGTCTGTCTGTCTGTCTGTCTGTCTGTGAGTACGGTAGCAATTGGAGCTAAATACTTGAACAAATAAAATTGAAATTAGATATAGTTGTACAACTCTTTGACCCACATATAGGAAAACTATAAAGTTTAAAGCACCACATCGTAGTAAAAATATAAACAATATTTATTTAATGAAAATTAAATTTAAAAATTTAAATAATTTCGAGTTGAATATCAAATGAAAACTCTTAGGGCCGGTTTCTGAAAGCTTAGTTAACTATAACCAAATAGTTAGAAAACGGTTGCTATGGTTACTTATAGGATTGTTATATTTTGACCGTAGTTAACCATTAGCTTAAAGTTCATTAAGTTTTCAGAAAAATGGCTCTTAGGGTCGGTTATAATTAGTTAACTATAACTAAATGGTCAAGTATAAAGTCTTATAGTTGACGCAACGACTAAGTTACCAGGATTCGAACTTCCAAGACATCTTTGGTGACGGCTAAACGTATTAGGACAGGTGATGGGAGGTACAATGACTTATTGTACAAATGGGGCATGGCTACGTCTCCAGCTTGTGACTGTGGTGAACCTATCCAGACTATGGCTCACATAGTTACCGAATGCCCATTAAGAAATTTTCCTGGAGACATAAATGGTCTGAACAATTTAAATCCCGCCGCTCTTCGGTGGCTGCAGAATCTGGACTTAGAATTATATTATTAATAATATCCCTTAGTATCTTACCAAACCTTAGAAACTTAGAAACAAAATTCAGAAATCATTCTGTTTATAACCTGTGTAAACTATTCACACACCTCCTCAGACTGATGAAGACCACATTTTAGTGGTCGAAACGTCTCATCATTTTATTAGATGAGACGTAAATATTTTTAGAAATTTTCAAAACCGTTACTATGCGCCAAGGTTGAACTAACTTTATTTCCTGATTTAACGTTTATTAGTCCTCTTCCAGTATTAAATTATGAGTGAATTTTGCTCTAATAGCGAAAATCTAGAACTAGTTTCGTTTGGAACAGTTTATGTATTTGAAATTATTTATTGAATTCTAAGTGTTTGGGATAAGTTTGGCGAAGATCCAACTTTCTAAACTAGTAATCTATGAAAATTGGTAAACTAGTCGAATGGAAAATGTAGTGTTATAAATGTTGAAATAGTTGGATTGTGCGGTCAAGAGTTCAGCTCCCTGTTGCACTTTGATACAACATTGTCTGTCTCCTGTCTCTCGGCTTTATTGAAGTTACAAGTAATGGCAACTATTTATAACAATTCATAAAATAAAAGAACTTTTGTTGAAAGAGAACAAATATAAAGTCAAGATAGAAAATATAGTAATGCCTAGAGATGGGAATCGATGTCAAAGCAAACTAAAGTCTAGGAAAACATGTGAATTTCAAAAAGTTTAGGACGGTTTCAACCCGATCAATCATTAACATGGCGTATCGTATTTATCGGATCGTGTCCAGTTTGTCTTCATTAATGGCTTCATCTCGGATGTTATCGAGGTTACCTCTGGAGTTCCGCAAGGATCACATATCGGACCAAAATTATTCTTGTTGTTCGTGAATGACATCGGAAGAAACCTTAAGTTTTGTTTTAATCTTCTCTTTGCAGACGACCTCAAACTTTTCCGTAAAATAACGTCAGCAACCGACATAATACAATTTCAAGAAGACCTTAACACACTGGTTAAATGGTTTGCCACAAACTATCTTCATCTCAACCCAAAGAAGTGTTAAAGCATCGTTTTCTCACGGAAAAAAATCTGGGGTAGTGCAGTATCACTGAAGTGGAGTGAACATTGTGCAAATTAAGGAAATGACTGATCTAGGTATTTTATTTAGCAGTGATCTCTCTTTTGCGAAACATATTGGTATTATAACCAATAAATCGCTGAAAATGCTTGGTTTTGTTAAACGCAAGACCAATGCGTTTACTGATATTAAATCTATAAAAATTTTGTACTTCTCATTAGTTAGGAGCCATTTGGAATATATATGCGTCAACTATCTGGAATCCTTTGCAAAAGCGCCAAATTGAACGTGTCGAGTATGTACAAAATAAATTTTGTAATTACGCACTGTTCAAACTTTCAACACTGCAACATTCTCAATTATCCTGAAAAATGCTATGTGCTGCGCATAGCCTCACTTATTTCTAGACGGTCTTTAGCCGACATGTGTTTTCTATACAAAGTTATGAACAGTGTCATATTTGTACCAGATGTTTTATTTAAGTTTTTTATTATGGAAGTCATGCGACTAATTATGGGTTTAATACTTGCTTTGATAGACTGTCTAAAAGATATCATTCATTAAATAACAGCAATACCCTAGATCTGTTCAACATGTCTTTTAACGCATTTATTAACCAAATAAAATCCCTTATTTTTGCCTGAATTATTATGTATTTTTTAGGGTTTTGTAGGTATGAACAAAAAACCCTTATACCGTCATTTTGTCGTCTGTCTGTCTGTCTGTCTGTCTGTCTGTATGTCTGTCTGTCTGTCTGTCTGTCTGTCTGTCTGTCTGTCTGTCTGTCTGTCTGTCTGTCTTTCTGTCTGTCTGTCTGTCTGTCTGTCTGTTCGGTAAAAATTGTAGCCAAACGGCTAAACCTAGAGAGTTGAAATTTGACATGCTTATGCAACTCTTTGACCCGCATATAGGAAAATTACTAAAACATCTAAAAAACATATCCCCCTAAAAATATAAACAAATATATGCTCATCGAAAAAAAATATATTTTTTTACAATTCTGTGTAGGGTATCAAATGAAAGCCCTTGGTACGTGGATTAACGATCAAAATTTTATTTTTGCAAAATAAATTATTTGGAAGCGATTTTTGCCAAAATTGTGCAAAATTTTTTTTGTCCCACTCCCTGTAGCCCAGAAGGTTTAAACTAAAAAACTGAAAAAATTCTAAGTAATGTACATTGGTGTGAACCGGAATAGTACAACAGGAATTTTTGATCAGAGAATGTTTTCGGAAAATAACGCATTTTTTGTGTTTTTAACTAAAATATGTAAAATATTTAATCCGCTATTTCACAAAGGAAACGAGTGATCGTCCGTAGTCCAGTGGTAACGTTCTAGGTTCGTAAGTTGCAAACTACTGTTCGATTCCCGTCAATTTTTATTTTTTCTGTTTTTTTTTTTGCATTTTTATTTTGTTTAAATTCTAGTTATATTTTGGCAAATGTTGTATTTAAATTTTAAAAACCGTAAATTTAATAACCAGTGGGAAGTGTTGAAATTATAATTTAATTCTATGTTTATCGAATGTATACGAAATCAGAGGGGCGGAGCTTATGACTTAAACAACCAATAGAAGCCGTAGGCGCAATTATCAAAATATTAATGGATCTTGCTATGTAAAAAAAATACTGCAAATATTTAGAGACCCAAATAATGGTATTAGGCTACCGAATTAAAATTAATAAAAAAATATTTTAACATAAAATTTGTTTTGGCATCCGAAATAATCATCATCTTACTAAATACCTGCGAAACCCCGAAATGTGTGAAAATTCACACTTCACATAAATTTTTTTTACTACGTATTTTTTACTATGTATTTTATTTACTATGTATTTTGTTTTATGTTATATTTTTTATTTGTTATTTGGATTTTTATCTGTAAGCAAATTTCTTAAATAAATAAATAAATAATGATTGTGACGGATATTGAGAACCGTTTCAGATCTCGTTCCATAAAATTCAATTGGTACACCAATTTACACAAATATGTATAACCTTCAGTATCTTCAATATGAGTATGCAATTGAATTTCAAAGTTTTTTTTATATATATATATTCTATAATTCTTAACTGAGTAAAATCTGTAATAAAATACCTGTTTTAAGGGATGAAAATTAAATAAAATACATCTTTTCTGAAATTTTATAAAGGAATAAAGAGTATAAAACCTTATTTTATCGTTTTCAATATTACATTTGACCTATATAGATCCTATAATACAAACATGGGGAAAATTGCGGTGCTCTTAGCCTTTGAAACTCAACACAATTCCGAGCATTGTGTGTCAACGTATAAGACCTGAAAAACACCCCTGAATTCTCTTCCCCAAATAAATAAAATTAAGAAATATATGTACGACTAAAGAGAAAAACTGGAGCGACGCAAACTTGGAAGTATATTCGTATTTTTATTTACTTTTCAACGTCTTGGCGACTCGCTACACAAACTTTAAAGCAGGAAAAAGAAAATCTTAAATCAAAAAATTATATTTTAAATATTTATTTTAAAAAAATCCCTGGATTTTTTTTAGGAAGGTAGATTTTAAGAAAATATTAACGTATTATAGTCCGGGAGGCAGCGTTTAATTTTTGATGGACATTTCATCCCGCTTAATTTTTTTTGTAATTGATAGTTTAGATATGGCTAATAATCGAAACAAGCATTAGCCGCCAAAATCGTGGTGGGGCTGGTCGTGAGAAAACGTACATCTTATAAAAAAAAAAAAAATCCTAAGCCATTTCAAGCCACTTGAATATTTGCACAGTTATTGTTTAAGTAATAAGAATAGTAATAAAAAAAGTCATCTGCGTGCGTAGTGGGGGATTATACGTCAGTCACTTGTATAAACCTGTCATAAAAAAAAATATGTAAAGTCATTTCAAATTCAATGAAACTTATACATCGAACTTATTATATAAGTAGAATAATAAAAACAACAATCAGATGTTTGCACAATGGGGGTAAGACCGTCAGCTGAGGGATTATAATTGCTGAGCGGGCATTTAGCCTAAGCATTTTATAATGTAATCAATGATGTAACTAATGATCTTTACCCCGTTATGTCGGTAGCTGACGATCATTTTTATTTAATATAATATGTAAACTATTCATTATAAAAATATCAAGTGGCTTGAAATCAATTTAGCTATAATTTAATTGTTTTAATCGATTTTTAGGGTTTTGTAGGTATGACCAAAAAACCCTTATACCGTCATTTTGTCGTCTGTCTGTCTGTATGTCTGTCTATCTGTCTGTCTGTCTGTCTGTCTGTATGTCTGTCTATCTGTCTGTCTGTCTGTCTGTTCGGTAAAAATTGTAGCCAAACGGCTAAACCTAGAGAGTTGAAATTTGGCATGCTTATACAACTCCTGGTCTAATGGTTATGACGCTGGCATTTCACCCGACTAACTTGATCGAAAGGGATCGAACCCTGAGAGAAGAGACAATATTATTTTTTGTTTTTTTTTGTTTAATTTTTATATTGTTTAAATTATTTTTTCAAAATTCTAGTTATATTTTGGCAAATGTTGCATTTAATTTTTAAAAGCGTAAATTTAATAACCAGTGGAAATTGTTTAAATTACAATTTAATTCTGTTCCAATGTACACGAAATCAGAGGGGCGGAGCTTATAACAACCAATGGAAGCCATAGCGCAATTTTTAAAATTCTTAATGAACCTTGCTATATAAAAAAAATACTGCACATATTTAGAAACCTAAATAATGGTATTAGGCGTTCGAATTAAAATTAACAAGAAAAAAATTTTAATATAAAATTTGTTTTGGCATCCCAAATAATTATCATTCACTTACTAAATACCTGCAAAACCCTGAAATGTGTGAAAATTCAATCAATTTTTTATATTATATTCTGACACCGAATTAGATTGGTCGAAATAATTAAATAATATCATAAAAAAATAGATTAAAACTACGAAATTTAACTTGAATTGATATTAGGCGACTTGCAATTTTTATAATTAACAGTTTACATATTATAAATAAAAATGATGGTCAGCTGCCGACATAACGGGGTAAAGATTGTCAGTCACATCAATCACTTATTAATACAATGCGTACAATATAAAAAATCGATTAAAACAATGAAATTATAGCTAAATTGATTTCAAGCCACTTGAAATTTTTATAATGAGTAGTTTACATATTATATTAAATAAAAATTATTATCAGCTGCCGACCTAACGGGGTTAAGCTCGTCAGTTACATCATTGATTATATTATAAAATTTTGGGAAGCCGTAATAAATAATGATGGCAATTACATTAATAAACACACATTAGTTATCTCACTTTACATAACCTAAAAAATACTGTCGCACAAATTTCAACAAATTTCGGAAATCGTGAAACGATAAAGAATTGCTGTAGTGGCGGCTTTTACTCCAAGTAAAGAATGTAGCACATTGTAAAATATTTATGAATATTAGTATTCTCAACTGCTTGGTAAATTCAATTTTGTTTTTATTGAATTTAGTTGTCGAGAGCTTATTGTCTTTGCCATCCAGATTGATTCTTGTAAACAGGTTCAAAAAACTGAAGCGTAAACAGAACTGCAATAAATTCTTTGTTATTTATTACGAAACTTGCCACGCACACATTTATAAAAAAATATTTTCAAAACAATAAATTTTGTAAAAAAGTCCTTTGAATAAAAATAACATCACACTTTGGAAAACAGATCGTTAAAAACGAATAAAGGTTAACATTCACACATAAAGACCGCGTTAAAATCTCCTAATTTCAGTAAAATAATGTGCCTATTTATAAGACCAGTGCTTGCATATGGTTTTGAAACACAAACCTTAAAATAACAAGATGAAAACGCAATTGTTGTTTTGAAAAGAAGACTTTGCGGCACATATAATCCATTCACGATGTTTCCTCATCTATTTAAGAGTGATGTTAGAGTAGGAGTTTTACATGGGGTTTGGACTTGATATACCGTCTGAGGTACCTTTATCTCATTACTTTGTACGTACCATTGTTTTGAGGGATTCGTACGTTGAATTGTATGATTGCTCCAAAACTCAATTAATTCATTCTGGTTCTTTCCACTGAGTTGGTAGTGGGGAAAATTTCATGATTCCGGGGGTTATCGTTGCATTATGTTGTACAGGATGGGGCACTGTAAACTCTGTCGATTTGT
The DNA here is from genome assembly GCA_963971575.1 of Liopterus haemorrhoidalis. NCBI lineage: Eukaryota > Metazoa > Arthropoda > Insecta > Coleoptera > Dytiscidae > Liopterus > Liopterus haemorrhoidalis. Next base: position 59,352,716 of record OZ020612.1, on the reverse strand, counting down.
GCGTACCAGGTAGTTAGGGTGGATAGTGTCGCAGCCTGTCATATTGATGTATCGATAAAACTTGTTATCATTATATTTATGTATAAGTTAATATTGGACAGTTATATAGTTTATTTGTCTCATTTTGCACTGTTAAATTCAAACAATAGTTTCTAATTTTGATCACTATATTTCAATATTTAATTGAAATTTACTCCTGTTTTTCCCTATGGTCTGTTTTCTTCAAGTACACATTAATGTCTATGTATTCTGCAATTTCACCATCCTTGTAGATGATTGATGTACAGTCTGTTATGACTACGTTTAACTAACATAGGTAAATTTTGTTATTAATTGTACAATATTGTTTTCTATCATGATGTTATTGTTATAGCACCTGAAGAAGCCAACAATGTTGTTGGCGAAACGTTGTGTTTTGTTAAAATAAACGCTTCTTGTCCAAAAGCTGAGTGAAATTATTTCCTACTTCTACCTATATTCAAAATTTGTACGTTAAATTACTTTCTAGTAGGAGTTTTGTTGGTAATCACAAAAAATAAATAGTCAAATGTGCATCCTAGATCAGTGTTTCTAAAAGGTGTGCCGCAAAATTTTCAAAGGGTGGCGCGAAAAAAAAAACTGTCATCGATTATTTTCAGCATTGTCCGAATATACGTACAATACCATTAATAAGAATTAAGTACACGCAGGATCTTTTTATGACGAATTGAAATTGACATATCCTGAATACAGGGGCGTCTGGATTCAGGCGCCAACACTATTTGAATAAGGACCAATTAGACTTCTTCTATGAATACGTAGGTGTGCTGCGAAATTTTTGGAAAATGTGCCATGAGAGTAAAAAGATTGAGAAACACTCTCCTAGATATTTCTTGTGTCTCAAGGTGTATGCTATTTAACTGATCAAGAAGATTTTAATCTTTTGGGAATCAGTTGGATAGAGAAATAATACAATCTGCCAGGTGAACACTATTTATTAATTATATGTCACATTAAAAATTTATTTATTTATATGTTGTCCATAACAACGATTTTGTCCCAGGCAAGACGTTAAACTGTCTACCGAATATCCACCGATACAAGTGGTCACCTCGGCCAAGAGCCAACAGTCTCTCTGAAGAGAGGAGGAGCGGGTTAAAAACCTGGGCACCTTCTTGTCCTTAGGGTGAGAAATCACTCCTAAAGATGAATGAACCCCTTGGGGTCAACGGTATAGGATCTGGAAGGCAAGGGAAAATCACCACATTACAGATCCACAGGATAACCAGCAGTGATGATGAAGCGTGCTCAAGTAAAATATTCCGGAGTTAAAATACTCCCCCATTCGGAACTCCAGACGGGGACTGTCCGAGATTTTTCTACGAGCAAGGAAATCATGAAAATGAAACCCATCTACCAATATCCAACTAAAAAGACCAGCTGGCCTAGGATAGAGACGTGTGGCGAGCTGCTGCCAATCAATCCTTGGATTGAAACCGCAGAAGAAGAACAACGATTGCCTCGACAACATCGACATGTTGCGTTAGTGTAGGGTCTAATTGGAGTCTAGGAGGTGGTCTTGAAACTCGACTTGGATATCTTGGTTTTTCGACTGGTTGATCATATTCCAGTTGCGGGTCTTCTTGATGGAATTTTTGCTAGGGTGAAACTTCACATTCATGATGCGAAAACCTGGTGTCAGATTGATGTAAAAACTGTGTTTTATCTGAAATAAAAGGCATCAAATTAAAATCATCGAGCAATATATTTAAGTCAAGGTTTCCATCCTCTTCCTTGCATCTCTCTTCGTTTTGAGAATATCTACTCCCAATTTATTCTAGATGCTTTAGATAGATCTTGTTTCCGGCTTTAATTTCGTATCACTTTATAGCATCATATCTTAGAAATTAAAAACCCTAAAGAGTTAGAGAACGTATTATTTAGTCAAACATCGTCCTTATGATTAAATTAATAGTGATTTTTTCCGCCAAACAGATATTTTAACAGTCGAGAGAACTTTTATTCTATAAAATGTTAATGCAGCTTGCGATGTAAAATTATACAAAGAGATGTCAAAGTTAAGTGCCTTAACATTTTTTTTTATTTTTTCTTGATTTTATTCCCTTCCTTTCATGTTACAGAAAACATTTCCCAGTATGAAATATGTATGTTTGAATTCTTTGCGAATGTCCAACATTTTATTTCATGTTTTTAAAAAGTAAAATGTTAAAAAAAAGAAAAAAATTTAGAAGTGCATTATGGTGTCGACAATTTTGTTATTGTGTTCAAAATTCAGAGATCAAAACAAAATTTTAATTCTCTCTCTCTCTCTCTCTCTCTCTCTCTCTCTCTCTCTCTCTCTCTCTCTCTCTCTCTCTCTCTCTCTCTCTCTCTCTCTCTCTCTCTCTCTCTCTCTCTCTCTCTCTCTCTCTCTCTCTCGGGAGTTGAACATAGTACCCCATGCAAAGCTAGCTACATACTAACCAATTGAGCCAGAGACGTTTTTATTTATAAGTAGAGTACGAAAAAAATATAGGCTATTCCAAACCTTTAGGCGGGACTAGATTTTGTAGTATGATTGGAGCTTATGACCGTTTTGGTTAAGCTTTTTAAATCATATTTACAATATTTTTAGGTTAAAGTTAATATCATTATAAAATGTCATTTTCATTACATTTTGATTTTTTTTTGTCATTTTTGATACAAATGTTTCGTTTCTTAAATTCTTACATTTTTCAAAAATTTATAAATGTACTATTTATTTTATTTTTCTAATAACTGAAAAACGAAATCCCCATTTAGTTCCGCCTAAACCAAAGAAATGACCTATATATTATTATTATTATTATTTATTTATTTAAATTGTAGAAGATTAAACATTACAAATTAAACAACACAACAATTTTTTTTTAAATATACATAAAATAAATAAATATGATGTGTGAATGAATATTTCAAGAACATTCATTCAGAACCACTAAAGACTGTGAAAACCAGTCTGTGCGTGGTGTTCTATTTAATCGGAAAAAAAATGTTTACAGTTAAATAAATGTATCAAGTTACATATATATTACATTTAAATGTTTTTGCTGACTGAAGAATATATTTACAATGTACAAGTATAATTATAATTTACAACAATTCCTTTATTTCTACCTGAGACAAACTGAAACCGTATTTTTTGCCCAGTTTTTAAAGTTTGTTTGGTTTATTCTGTGAATTGTTAATGAATTTATTTCCAGAAAATTACTAAAACTATTGTATATTTTTGGTACTGCAAATGTAAAACATTTCTGTCCAATCTTTTTTACTGTTTTAATATTATTATGCATTTACATATTTTATATTTTGCACTCAAATGGTTTTCAAATATCTTAATATTTAAAACAATTAGTGCTTACTCGGGCATATTTTTAATATTTTGTTAAAATATTTTATAAGTATTCCTAATGTAATTTTTTTTTTAAATCATTTTGAGTCACAATGGATTATTATTTATTGGCCATAGAATATAATTATGCACATGTGTAGGATGTGTAGGCAAGTTATATAAAGTAATTGCTATGGTGAGACATGCAGCGAAATCTTATTCACCAAAACAGTGAAATAAAAATGAAAATACTAAACTATTCAGTTAGTATTGCGTTTTTATGGAGCCAACACTGATATTTTAAATTTTGTTTTAAAATAGTTCGAAATGCTTATAGTGGAACATACTAAGAAAGACCTATAAACATCCTGGATTCAGACAAATGAGTAACGGTTTGAAGAATTATAAATGAGTGTAGATGTAGTCTTTTTCACTGTATGCTATTAAACAGTTTCTTGTTTAATTTTGTTGCATGAATTATTAATTTCATGCAATTCAAAGATATGCAGTTGAAAAGTTCAAGAGACAAAATAATAAATTGTTTAATATATGTAAAATATAATTAATTTTAAGTATACAATTTAAATATTTAATATATATATATGTTAATACTAGGTGTTTCATTTTAACATTAATTGTAGTGGCGTTGGGAGTATAGGGCAATAATATCATGGACCCAAACGTCTTAGGGGGTGTCGTAAAAAAGTGTGAAAATATTATTGTGACACCGTTTTCGGTTTAGGGGTGTTGTAGGTATGAGCAATTAAACCCTAATACTTATTTGTCTGTTTTTCTGCCTGTTGGGTAAAATATCAATATCATCAATTTTAAAATCAATTTAAGTTATATCTAACTAATTAAGGAGAAAATATGCATGTGTTAGCATATTATTATGCATTAATGTATATTAGTGCATGTTCTTATGTTTTTCAGTGCACTATATGCATATATAATCAAGATTTTTTAAGTCCATATTTTTCCGCTCTCTATTTATTTAGTTAGTGACGCATAAATATTCGTTTTGTTGAAATTCTCATTGTGGTATAAGATATGCAACCCGCGATACAAAATTGTATTGTTAGTTGCCAACTACATAATCTTGCATTACAGCAAAATTTTAAATTTAATAATACAATTTATAGCTACAAAACAAAATATTTTAGAAGAAAAATATGAAAAAATAAATGAATAATGTATGTAAGTACATTTCAGAATTATGTAAAAATATTCAGTCATATAGTGAGACTTACAGAACAATTCAAAATTTTACAGTTAATAATTTTCGTTTCATCTGAATATTTTTATTTTCATATATGTCACAGTATACACGGTATTCATTTAAATTTGTCCACTTTTACTGTTTAGAGAACTATAATAGTTACGAGGTTGGTTAAATTAGACAGCAATTGCCATTTTATAAGAGAACTAGCTGTCGTGCTCGTACTTTCTGCAGTTTTCGTTATGTACATTTTTGCTGATACGTATATTATAAACAGATATATAAATTTCAAGTATAAGAGAAAATAAACGTATGTATATTCTAAACCACTCTTTTATCATTGTTTTTGATGTTAAGTAAATAATAAGTAAGATATTTCAAGTAGGAAAACAGCGCTCCCCAAATATATACCATGTTAAAAACTGTATTGAACAGAGAATACATATTTCTCCGTCTTTAACAACTTTTCTATATACTTTTGCTGTTAAATAAATGATAAATTAGATATTTCAACTTTATAAGAAACACCACCATTGGCTCCCTAAATAATCTTCTTTTTAAAAACTGTCTTGAACAGAAAATAACGTTTTTTCATTCTAAACAAATTTTCCTATATACATTTAGGTGTTATATTTGCTTAAGTGCAAAATGTATTTAAGTAAGATATTTCAAATTTGTAGCTAATTTTCTCCATAACTTCCCAAATACATATCTTATTAAGAAATGCTTCATTCTTAATAAATTTTCTTTTATACATTGTTGATAAGTAAATGCTTAATGAGATCTTTCTCAAATTTATAAGTAACACTCATCTTGGCCCTCTAAATAATCTTATTAAAAACTGCATCTAGCAAAACAGAAAAGAAACATTTCCTTATTCTAACCACATTTTTACATATATATTTTTGATCTAAATTAAATAATAAATGATATATTTCAAGAGTTTAGTTATTATTAGAGTGTCCTCCTGTCTCTCTCCAAATATTCATGTAATTGAAAAAGTACATAAAATAGAAAATTTTATTTTCTTACTATAAATAAATTGTATTATATACAAGGTGTCTCAAAAGAAATTTTATATTTATTTAGCTTACTGCGTGAACGCAACGTATCCGAGGGGCGCGGGGGTTATGTCAATCGGTAGCCTGGCTCTTGGGAATTCAGTCGCTATGGAGCGTTTCTCGGGAGCAGACCGCGCGTTATGCGTGCGAGAGTTTTACAAAAACGGTGATTCGGCGACTGTAGCGCGTAGAAAATTCTGCAGTATTCGAGTTTTCGCCACTTAAATGATACGCCAAGCATTCCTCTCATTCGACATTGGGTTAAAAAGTTTGAAGAGACTGGTACAACGCTGGATAAATCAAAATCCGGGCGACTTAGGTCATCAAGAACGGTAGAAAACGTGGAGAATGTTAATCAGTCTGTTCGTGACGACCCGAACCTTTCAATTCGGAAGCGCGCAAGTGCTTTAAATGTGCATAGATCATCATTACATCGCATTATGCACAAAGACCTAAAGCTGCACCCCTAAAAAATTCAATTGGTGCAAGAATTAAAGCCCCAAGATGCCAGTCAGAGGCTTAATTTCGTAAATCAGGTGATTGAGCGATTTTCAACGTTTGCCAACATTTTGTTTTCGGATGAAGCTCATTTTCATTTTAATGGCCACGTAAATAAGCAGAACTGCCGCTACTGGAGTACAACGAATCCGAAACGCAAACATCAGAAACCCCTACATTCGCCTAAAGTGACCGTATGGGCTGCGATGTCGGCGCGAGGAATTATCGGCCCTTACTTTTTTGAAGACGAAAAGGGGCGTGCAGTTACAGTGAATTCAGAGCGTTATGTGGAGATGTTAGACAACTTCTTGGTACCTGAACTGCAAAACTTTCCTGGCTATAACCAAAGAACATGGTTCCAACAGGACGGAGCAACTTCACACACGTCCAATATGTCTCTGCCACGTGTTCGTGAAATTTTCTCAGGCAAATTGATCTCCCGGAGAGGTGACATAAATTGGCCTCCACGCAGTCCAGATTTAACCCCTATGGACTTTTTCCTATGGGGTTATCTTAAATCTAAAGTTTACGCCAATAAACCGACTTCACTGGCGCATTTGAAAGAAAATATCCGTCACGAAATGACAGCCATCCCTGAGTCCACCTGCCGAGACGTCATAAGTAATTTTACTGTTCGATTAAATGAGTGCCGAGAACGGGAGGGTCTACATTTAGACGATATTATTTTTAAGAAATAAATCCCCAAAAAGTGTATTTTAATAATTAATAAACATTTTTTCTATATACGGCTTACTTTTTTTTTAATCGATCCACTAAATATAAAATTTCTTTTGAGACACCTTGTACTTTTTAGCTGTCAAGTCAAATAAATGAAATATTTTTTTTATAGTTTAGTTCTAGGCTGTGCTTCCACAACTCCCAAAATATTGATTCATTAAAAGAATAGATTTCACAAGATTTGATTTCTTATTATACACAGTGTTTGTTACACTTTTCTGTTAGGTCAATACGGGCGATATTTTAAGTTTTTATGTTAACAGTTTTAACCCCAAAAGTCCTTTTAGAATGAAAAATTTGAGATGCCATATACACGTAGTTCTAATCCTGGCTCTATTTTATCATCATACCTAATTTCGTGAAAATATTCCCAGTCGTTTTTGCGTTAATCTCGAACAAATAAATAGACAGACAGACAGACAGACAGACAGACAGACAGACAGACAGACAGACAGACAGACAGATAGACAGACAGGTAGACATAAGATAGACAATAATTAATTTTTTAACAAATAGTACCTATTATACAATATACTATGAATATGAATCGCAACAAATGCATTTCTAAGAAAAGTTATTTCAAGAAGCTTATTCTAGTTGCCATCTTGGAAAAATTGGATAAAATATTATGAATATCTGATAGGTAGCTAAGAAAATTTTCTAGCAGTGTAAGTATTTATTTTTTCCTTAAAACTCTGTACCAGAAAAGACATAGTATTTTAAAAATCCATTCGTGTATTTTTTTTGAAACTCTTGTGTTGTGATTAATTTCGCAATACCTAATTCATTTTCTCGAGTTACTAAGTTATTATGTACTTATTTTATATATTTTCAACAGTATTTTAACGAAGACTTATATTCAATATATGTAGTTAAAAATTTAAAACAACCAACACATAAAATATTAAATTTTTATTTTATTAACTACAAATTTTAATTATATTTAAATAAAAACTCAAATTTAAAATTAATATATATATAAAAAAAAAAAATAATAACAACTTATTATGTAAGTACTAAATAATTTACTATGTATATGAATATGTAAACTTATCACTACACTTTACTAATGTTTGAACAATAGTTCTCAAAATTCATTGTGCTACTATTTTACTTAAATGGGAACACATAATTGTTTTTCGCTTATTTGAAAGAGAATTTTATTCTGAACTAACAATATACAGAAGTTATAGTCGTGCATCACAAAATAATTTAGAAAACTATAATTTAAACTTGTATTAATTTTATTGAAATCTCGTTGGAACGAAAAACATCTTATAGGCTACTGAAAGTACTTAAAAAATTCTGTTACGAGATTCTGTGATTAGAAAAACGGTATAAAAATTGTAATTATAAAAATTATTGTATTTGATATTTAGTTTTGCATGCAAGTCGCATAGTAATGAATTCATTTTCTCATATTACGTAGTGCATCGTAAGTGGAGCTCTACGAATCGAGGAGAACTGGAGCAGTTTCCAATGGCAACGAACTGCCACTGGACTATGACGTCAGACTCTGTTTGTTACCGGCATAACCTGGTACAGAGGCCAACAAACTTTTCAGTTTTATTGGAAAAAATTTAAAATAAAAATTGAGGAAATGCAGCACAAAAGTGGAGTAGCGGAAATAGCAACGACCTCCGTGCTGTCTTACCACGAATATATTACAGCTAAACAGTGGTAACAACAATAATAAGGTTCCCAACGCCTAGGTGGCCTATAAGGACCGATGATATAAGTTCTCTGTTTCTAGACCTCCGGTCATATACGAGTTGTGTAAATTAAGTAACCGGACAGGCAACATAGCGTTTGATCTGGCAACATTTGGGATGCGGGACTTGGCAGGTGAACATGTGACACGCCTTCAGTACGAATTTGAACTCACTAGAGTAATCTTGTTGTCCATAGAGATTTTTTTCGTGAAATAGTTTTTTTCTAGTGCGTTCTAAAAATGAGTGACATTCATTTCGAGCAATGGTGTGCTATCAGGTTTTGCTTCAGACTTGGGCACAGTGCAACGCAAAAATTCAGCAGGCCTACGGAGACAGTGTTCTGTCAACAATCCAGGTTTTCTGGTGGTTTAAGGCATTTTCAAAAAGAAGAGAGTTGATTGAAGATGAATCACGCAACGGAAGGCCTTCATCTTCAAGAACCGATGAAAATGTTGACAGAATCCGGGACCTTGTGCGTTCAGATCGTCGCTTGACAGTCAGAATGATTGGGGAAGAGTTGAGTTTGACTCATACTACCGTTCATCAGATTTTGACCAATGAATTGGAGATGACAATGCGCCTTGTCACACTGCAATTTCAATAAACGAGTTTTTGGCCAGTAAAAACATTCCTGTGGCTCCTCAGCCTCCTTATTCGCCTGACTTGAGCCCATGTGCATTTTTCCTCTTCCCAAGAGTTAAAAATCACCTCAATGGACGTCATTTTGGGGCACTCGAAAACATTCAAACGTCCGTAACCGACCAGCTAAAAGCTATTCCAGTGTCCGAGTTCCAGCACTGCTATGAGAATTGGAAGAACCGTCTCCAAGTTATTTTGAGGGAGACAATATTGAATTGTAATTCTATTCGAATAAAAAAATATTTTAAAAACTTCTTTATTATAAGAGATACGAAGGAGGTTATGAAAGATGATTAGTATTTTGCTCTGTAAATGAGCATCATGGATCTGAATCCAATATTAAAAAGTTATAAAGAATTGATTAAGCAAGAACGTGTGAATCAAAAAAAAAATCAGAGTAAGCTAAGAAAAAATAACGTGATTTTGAAAAAATTTGGAAGGCTAGAACTACTCATATAACCATTGACACTATTGAGCAAATTTAAATTTTGCTTTAAACAGTTTTTCTGAAAAAAAGATCTTGCTTATTTATTTATTTATTTATTTATTTATTTATTTATTTATTTATTTATTTATTTATTTATTTATTTATTTATTTATTTATTTATTTATTTATTTATTTATTTATTTATTTATTTATTTATTTATTTATTTATTTATTAATTTATTTATTTATTTATTTATTTATTTATTTATTTATTTATTTATTTATTTATTTATTTATTTACATAATGGCAAGTCAACAATGCCACACAAATACTTAAATAAACAAACTCAAATAAATAAAATAATACATTTGTAAATTCAATACAGATTCTGATAATCCTGTTAATTGATTTTAATGATTCTTTAAACTTACTAAATTGTCAGAAATTACTAATAATTTGTTTTTGTTTTTGTTGTTGCCAAGTTATCTCCAAATTGCTTCTCTTCTACGGCTTGACGATTTTTGTTTATTGACGCAGAGTGATAGTAAGAGGCTGTAAAGGGGCCATTTACCATCAGATATCACTTCTCAAACACAACCAAAAACAATTGCATGTACATTGTTAAGTACTTACAATTTTTTTTTTTTAAATTTATGTATACAAATTAAGATCATAATATCTTCCGGTTACATTGCGTCCGAAGTTGTTCATTTTACTATTGTGCCTGACTGAAATCTTACATATTTTATATTTATTTTAAAATATATTTTAAAACCTTTTATTTACCACTGGTTTAACCTAATTTTCCCTGCACACGTCACTTTAAAGGAAGATTCTTGTTCTTAACAGTCAGATCCTGAAGGAGAAACTGCTCTTTTCTTGGCTATCCTACGGCTCTCTGCAAACTTCGTAGCAAACAACCCGTAACGATACCTTAGTCCCAGTGTCGCCAACATTGTCATAATACTTTTAGTATTGTTGTTTTGCAACTTCAGGGATTCTAGGGATATAAAGTTTTGCAATGTTGGTATTAATTAAACCATAAATTTAAGAGATGATTTTTAGTAATAGATATTTAAGACTGTTATTTATTTTTATCTTTAGAAGAATACTTTTTTGTGAGTAAAATTTGAGTTTAATAGTCCGAAAACTTAGTTAAATTATTTTGGGAATAAAATAACTTTGAGAACACCCTCTGTATTGTCTAACAGCGACGCTCAATTGACAGTAAGTAATTATATTTCAAGATTCTACTTCTCAAGTTGACTTCAAAGAAACTTTTAAATTGCATAGAAATACCTGTGGGCTTTACAAGCTTTTAACTTTTACCATTTTTGTTCAAAAACAAAAAGGAAGTAGTGATTATTTAAAGTAAATAATAAAGTTGTGTTTTGGACTCACATTATGAAACACATTTATGTATGTATATAGTGTTCTTCATAAAAGAAATGCATTTTGTCGGCATATTTTAAAACTTTGATTTATGCCGAAGTGGTGGCTTTGATTATCAATCTACAAAAAGAATTACAAACATAGGAGAGTACAGGAAACATAACAAAAAAACAGCATAAGTTGTTAGATATTTTGATGACTATACAGCCCTTAATTGAAAGCGAAAGGATATTTGACGGCGTCAAATTTTTGTTCAAAAAAATCATCTATGTTCGACTTTTGCTTTGACTGTCTCCTTTTTAAAACATTATTTTTTAAACAAATAATAAATTAAATAAATTTATGTTAATTTCAGGTACTTTTGTTGAATATAATTTACTATATGTTATTTTTTATTTTTGACTTCATTTACAATTTTCCCCTGCACGTTAACTCTTTTAATATTATCGGGATTCCCGGGAAGATTAATTTTATATTTTCCATTTCCCGGGAACATAACAAATCCGGGAAATATTTCCCTCTACTCACAATTTTAAAATTATTATATGAGGAACAAAAAAATGTTAGACGAAGTTCGGAGTAAGGTAAAATATTCATCCAATTAAAACTTTATATTTAAATTATATTATTTATAATATTATTTTGTTCAAGCTCGAAGTATTGATCTTTTTGATAGTTGTTTATTGCAAAATGAGTTGCAATGCAAATACATAGTTACTACTTTTAATTTGTGATATCATTTTATTTTTGTGATACTTATAAAAATTTAATATTCTCTCTAATAAAAATTACACAAGTTATATTGGATTTTATGTAACAATTTTTAAAAACTATAATGAAAATGGTTAATTTTCAAGTAATTTTAAACTAAAAAATGTACAAATGTACAAAGAATAAATATGCTTCCGCAAAATATGTTTAAACGAATCATATAAGTTCGCCCAGTTCCAAAAAATAATTTACTACTGGGTAACGTCAGAATTTTCAAATCTGCTGTTATACGTCGCGGCATAATATCAGCAAGATTTTGACAGTAAACTGTAGGAAAATACAGCCAAATTGAAGTTTTCCTCGTAACTTCTGAATAGTCCTTACACTTATACAAGAAACACTTATACCGTCATTTTGTCATCTGTCTGTCTGTTCGGGAAAAATTGTAGCCAAACGGCTAAACCTAGAGAGCTGAAATTTGGCATGCTTCTACAACTCTTTGACCCGCACATAGGAAAAATACTAAAACCTCTAAAAAACATATCCCCCTAAAAATTTAAACAAATATGTGCTCACCGAAAAAAAAAAAATATTTGTTTTTAAATTCTGAGTAGGATTACAAATGAAAGCCCTTAGTACGTGGATTAACAATCAAAATTTTAATTTTGCCCACACCCTGTAGCCCAGATGGTTTAAACTAAAAGTCTGGAAAAAATTCTTTGTAATATTCATTGGTGCGAACCGGAATAGTTCAACAGGAATTTTTGATCAGATTATGTTTTCGGTAAATAACGTATTTTTTGTGTTTTTTGCTTGACCACGTAATATATTTAACAGCTTATCTAAGACGGCTTAATAAGAATATTTAAAAGCATAAATTTAATAACCAGTGGAAATTGTTGATATTGAATTCACGAAATCAGAGGGACTTAAAACAACCAATGGAAGCCATAGGCGCAATTTTCAAAATCTTAATGAACCTTGCTATATATATAAAAAAAATAATACTGCACATATTTAGAAACGTAAATAATGGTATTAGGCATTCGAAATAAAAATAACAAAAAAAATATTTTAACATAAAATTTGTTTTGGCATCCCAAATAATCATCATTCACTTACTAAATACCTGCGAAACCCTGAAATGTGTGAAAATTCACACGTCACATCAATTTTTAATTATTCTTGTAATACTAACATGACAGACAATTTTAATTTAAATTTATATACATTCCCTCATAGTTTGTTTTTACAAAAGTGAAAACAGTATAAATATGATTTACAATAGGTTAAACAAACTGGCCAAAATCCCGATTCAGTCGTTAAAAGCTACTAGATTTCAAAATCTAGTTCGTTTTTTTGTGTTTTTTGGTTGACTATGTACAAAAGTGATAGTTATGTAACACACTATACTAGTAGGCGTATCCTGGTCTAATTGGTAACTTGCTCGCTTGCTACGCAGCAAAGCAGGGTTCGCTCTCGGACAGAGGAAACAATTTTATTTATTTTTTTTTCCATTTTTATTTTGTTTAAATTATTATGTCAAAATTCTAGTTATATTTTGGCAAATGTTGCATTTAATTTTTAAGAGCGTAAATTTATTAACCAGTTGGAATTGTTGGAATTATATTTTCATTCTGTCGTGTATACGAAACCAGAGGATTGGAGCATAGACTTAAAACAACGAATGGAAGCCATAGGCGCAATTTTCAAAATCTTAATGAACCTTAATATATAAAAAAATACTGCACATATTTAGAAACCTAAATAATGGTATTAGGTATACGAATTAAAATTAACAAAAAATATTTTAACATAAAATTCTTTTTTAAAGACGAAAATTTATTTTAATAATATCGTTAATTTTGCCGTGATTACTTACTTACTTACCTTAATCGTTGAGCCCTTTTACCATCACTGGTGTCGGCCGTGATTACTACAAAACAAAAATTTGTTCTACACACTCAGCGTGCCGACGCCTTTACTTATTATATACCTGCGAAACCCTGCAATGTGTGAAAATTCACACTTCATAGCAATTTTTTTACTATCTAAAAATTGTTGTGGACGTAATGAAATTGTTGTGCGTTTAAATAAAAGAGTGTAGTCTTTATCGAGTATTTCAGCAATCAGTTATCATCAAACAAAACCTTTGGGTAAACAACACAATCTGATTGGCTGAAGTTCTACTATGTTGACATTATTGAAAGAAATAAAAGGATACATTTATATGTCTACATTCTGTTCAATACTAGTAAAGCCCTAAAATTCTCTCGTTCAACTCTCAATGTTCCGAAAATTATAGTATTATTTTATGACCAGATATAAATTCATTTTACAGCATCAGAACAATATGATTTTATGATAGAATCTTTCGACTGGATACTGCTATTGTTTATAGAAACAGTTTGGAAAACAATGTAGTTTTTTCGCAGAAATTGATGAATTTATTGTTTATATTTTTAACTTTAAAAATACAACAATGATTTTCGTGGAAAATTGTCAATCTTTTATACTTTTTGATAGGGTTGGAACCAAATATTTCAATAATGACCTGACATACACAGCATTTTATTTTTCTAAATATATTGTCCATTTTTATCTGAAAAGTATCCATTTTAATTATCCCGCACATACAGTAGATACGTTATTTCAGATAATTAAAAGATAATATATATAACGAAGTAAGCTCATAACGCGCATATTATTTTATCGTTTTCTGCCTTGATTAAAACCAGATATTAAAATGTCAGAGATCATCTCGAGATGAAACCTCACATATACTAATTTAATTTTCTTTTTCATTCAAGTAAACATCTACAACAAAATTATATTACAGGAAAACTAAAAATAATATATAATGTGCTTTTGGGAACTGTTTAAACATTGCTTACTTCATTATTATTGTTGATATGAAGAAGTTAAATGAGGAGAATATTCTATTTTGAAACTAAGAATAATAAATTGAAAAACAATTAAACATCAAATAAACGAGTGTTTTTAAAAAATTAACTTTTTTAAAATGGGACCCTTATATTTTTTAGTGTATCAAGAGGTTCCCAATCTTTTTAAGATGTTGTACCGGTATGTAGCCAATAGACAATATGGTGGCGTACCAGTAGGTACATATTTATGGAAAAGTCAGTCCTAAAAAAAAAATTCCTAAATTCTCAAGAGATGACCCTTTTTGTCACTATAATTTGTCGAGCGAAAAAAAAAAAAAAGACTCGCCCTACAATAAAAGTTTCCTAAATTCTCAACTTATGACCTTCTCTTTTAGGTAAATAGGGTTTGGCGCTATATTGTATAAAAAAAACACGTTATTTTTCGCAAAATATTGTTTTCATTATTATTTCATTCGCTTATCGCGTACCGGTAGTTTGAAATTTGCGTAATGGTACCGGTGTACGCGTACCAAGAATGGGAACGTCTGGTTCTATTTCAAGAAAGAAAAAAAAATCATCATGACACTATGGATCAAACCCTGTATTAAAAAAGTGATTATGACTTGATTATAAAAGTAAAACCTTCTTCTCGTCGAAACGAAAAATTTTAAAGTTAATTTCATGAAAATAGGCTCACACGTTCTCACACTGAAGACCTCCAAATTTGACTGAGAGCGCCAATTCTTGCCGCTTATGTAACCACCTCAGCGGCTGATGCAGTCTAAAAAAATATTACACCTGTCCTCAATCCATTGATACCATAAACTTTCACCTATATCGCTTACTTTCTGAGATAAAAGCGTTTAAAATCTGACCTATTTTCGTGACGGTCAGATTTTTAAACATGCAGCTCATATTTTGGACCAATTTTAAAGACGTATTTACTTCAAAAATATGAAAATACTAGTCCTTATTAATTAAATATTTATATAACTACGTCGAATCAACAGCACTTCGCTAATAAAACAAAACTATTTCGACGAGAGTGGGTTCGTTCATGACTGAAGAGGCGTATTCTGGTTCGAGTTCGCTCCATACGTGTCGGTACATACTGTTGTATTCGGTTTGTCAATAGATTGCGTAATATACTTCGACAGAGAGGTCTCCTTTCCAGTCTGGACTGAGCAGCTAGCATAACTTGAGGTTATTTTTTAGCTCGTCTTTGCAATAATGCTTAGAAGCTGCCACACTTCTGGAGCCAACTCTGAGTACAGTAATCTTTTGGACAATCTAGTATTTGGTATTCTTATGACGTGTCCAGCCCACAGCAACTGAATTTGGTGCAGCATGCCCTCAATACGGACGATATCAGCTTTATCCAAAACTTCTGTGTTCGGCACATAGTCTTGCCCTTTGACGTTTTAACGATTTTTACGTCGGTGCCATTTATGTTGAAAATGTGAGGGCTGTTGCTATGACTATTATGTGACAGGGTGACAGTTTTTTCAAAATTGATGTTTAAATCAGTTTCTAGCAACTGCTGCAAACAGATTTAGTGCAGCTTGTAATCCAGCTATTGTTGAGCGGAAGAGCACAAAATCAGCTGCAATTAAAGTTCGTTTATTGTCCAATGTATAGTCTTGGGCTTCGAAATGAAATGAAAGAGGTTCAGCAAATCTCCATCGGAACAGAATCGGATATCAACTCCTCCACTATAGTTATTAAAAGCATAATGAAGCATGGCATTTAAGTACATTGCGACTAAAAATGGAACTAATACACAACCTTGCTTAGTTTTGTTGTTAACTTTAAAAGCCGCCGATATCCTACCATTATAAGCAGTCGCCTCCATGTAGTCGTGTACATTTCGTAACAAGTTTATAATTTTACTACTGCAGCCATATATTTTTTAAAATTGTCCATAGAGTTTCGCGGAGTACTGAATGTAAAGTATATTAATTAAATAATGTTGGTATAAATGGAGAAAATACAATCAATATTTTGAAGATAGTTATTTAAATATTTAATATAAAATCTTTCAAATTGTCAATTTATAAAGTTATTTTCCTAAAATCAATTTACTTTTCTTCCAAATATGAATTGGTGGAAAGAACATTTGTAATAAATCGATACTTGGTTCTTTCCCTCACAATTTCTTTTTAAAAATGATCATATCCACAATAAAAACATCAGTGACATTTCTCTTCCTTTGATATATTTTTGTAAAAATAAATTGAAACGTAGAAAAAATTGAGTGCCAGATCAAAATCCTAAGAGCAATCGTTTATGTATCAACAAATGGAACCAGATGCCGTGCTCAATCCACGATACCTTTTAAAGATTCATAACAATGAAAATACGATCTTACATAAAAAATATTTTACTGATTTATGTATTTCCTTTTTCCTTGAACATATATTTTTAAAATAACTATCTTTAACTATACTTTATACCAGTGTCGTGCCTAGATATTTCTTCACCTGAGAAAAAAAGATAGGACTGTTTTCACGGAGTCTGCGTGTGTATGTGTATCTCGATACTTGAATCACATGTTAATTTGTGCAGAAGTCAATTATGCCAGATCGACAGTTTTCAGTTAATTTATTATTTTTCACAGATAATTTGGCACCCCTTCTAATTATTCGCCCGAGGCGAGTGCCTCGCTTTTGTCACCTTTTCTCCAACAAACTATATTTATATAATTGCGGGTCATATCTGTTATTTTTTACTCATATTTGGTTTCTACACCTTCCAGATGATTATAAGACGATATCTGCATCAATAAAAATAAAATATTATCTGTCTCTCTGCATGCCTGCCTGTCCGTCTGTCTGTCTGTTTATCTGTCTGCCTGAATGTCTGTCTGCCTGCCTGCCTGCCTGTCTGTCTGTCTGTCTGTCTGCCTGCCTGCCTGCCTACCTGCCTGTATATCTGTCTGTCTGTCTGTCTTTCTGTATATCTATCTGCCTGTAAAAGATTCACGCAAAAACGGCTGAACATATTTACAAGAAATTTGATAAGATGGTACAGTAAAACCAGGATTCGAACTTAGGCTATATGGCATCTCAATTATTTATTCTAAGTGTTTCAGGGCCAAAGCTTTACTAAAAAACCTAAAATACCGCTCTTATTATTGACAACAGAAAAATGTATGTTTCAAAAATAGTTTACAATAAGAAAACAAAAAAAATGTTTTATGCAGTTTTACCGACCGCCAACATATAGAAGGGAAGTTTTGTGATCATACCGATTTTGACATTTCGAGATTTCGATGGATCTACACGAATTGAGGTCCCTAAATAATGTTTTGACTATTTTTAGCATGATGTCTGTCGATCTGTCTGTCTGTCTGTCTGTCTGTCTGTCTGTCTGTCTGTCGGTCTGTCTGTCTGTCTGTCCGTCCATGTACACGTGCAGAGCAAATTCGGCTAAAAGGATTTTTACGAAACTTCATATTTAAGCTTTTGACATCAATGGCACGAGTTGATCAACTTTTGGTAAAAATCTATTGACCAGAAATGGGAGTTTACTCGTGTCGGCTATAAGATTTTTGAGAATATTTCACAGCAGAAATATTTCGAAAAAAATTATTTAACAAAAGTTGTTATAAAAACAATAACTAACAACTTTTAATTGATCTCAGATCAATTTTTCTTAGAGAAAGCAGCAAAATGAGTAGGCTGTAAAATTAACGTGGCAATAACTAAATTAATGGTGGCAACTAATGGCTGGCTAAGTACTTTGTGATGGCGGTCAGTCTTGTGGTGGTCACAGCTGATTTTTTCATTTGGATGAATATTTGAAGAATTATGGGGAGACACCCTAAAACTAAACTTTTGAAATAGGTATCTCCCTTATTATTGACTTAATAGAAAAATGTGTGTGACAAAAATTGTTTATAATAAGAAAACAATTTTTTGTTTTATGTACTTCCTTGTTTCGATGAATATTTGAGGAGTTTCGCGGGTCACCCTAAAACTATAATCTTGAAATATCTCACTTAATATTTACTTTACATCAAAAATGCATCTGAGAAAATGTAGTTAGAATGAAGAAACATTTCTTTGCTGTTTAATGCAGTTTTTAATAAGAAAATTAGTTAGGGGCTAAGGTAGTGTTACCTATAAAGTTGAAATATCTCATCTATGTAAAATCTAAAATTAATATATCAAAACTTGTGAAAATTAAAAAAAAGGATTGATTATAATCTAAAAAAAAAAGATTCTTCTCTGTTCAATACAGTTTTTAATAGATGTATTTAGGAAGCTATGGAGGGAGCTATCTACAAACTTGAAATGTATCATAAATTATTTAGTTAACCTCAAAAAAATATATATAAAAGAGGAATTTATTATTTTGAATAAAGAAACGATTATTTTCTGTTCTACTTGAAATTTAAATCGCACTTATTTACGTTATTGCAAAAATGTACAAATACAACAAAAACCGTACAAAGTACGGGTACGACAGCTAGTTTAGAATGAAAATCTGCCTTATTGAATTTTTAATAAGCACGAAAACTTCACTAGAACTAAATCAAAATATATCTCGAGAAAATTTCGTTATAATAAAGGAGAAAGATCGGAGCAGAAAAGAGAACATATTCTCTCTAAAAATTACCTTACGGCCACTCTAGTTATGAAAAAGGCGAGCACTTTGACCTTGCATGTATTAATTATTCAAATCAAAATATACAATCTTAAAACTACACTAAATATTAATACAGTTTTCATGAGATCCGGAAACAAAATCATAATTTCTATCAAGGTACTTCAAATTTAAACCCAGAATCCTGCAATTTCAAATGGTAATCGTGGATTTTATGTGAATTCACCTAGTTAATGGTTAAACCATCCCATAAAGATCTTTAGCGATACCGCTATTTCACCCTGACAGGGCATTAAAACCACATAAAACGAAGTTGGAAGCCATCTTGGTATGACATCTTCATCTCATTATGGAAAAGTGGTGTTTAAAATAAATTTTAGCTCACAGCATAATCATATTAATTTCATTTTAATTTGTTACAAGGTTCTTATATATAAGAGGGTATTAGAGAATGGTCATTAAAATTATAAAAAGTAAAGATTTTTTCTTTTAGAATGTTGGTACAAAGGGTTATGGAAATAAAATGAAAAATATGTTTTATCAATTTTGTTTACTGCTTTTCTGTCACACGATACAAAATTCTAATGGAGCACTACACAGTTCAACAATGTTTAGATATTGTAAACACGAGAGAGGTTTTTATTGAGCATGTGTAGAAGATTTAATTTATTTATTTTGTGATTTATTTATTATTTTTAATATATATTCTAGTTAAGTATATTGGCTATGTTAGGCGCAAATAGCTATTGTTGCTGTGCTCCAAAAATTTTAACTTGCTAACTAACAGTTTTATAAACGATGGCGTTCAATGATGTTTCAGATTCGATTGTAAAAGTGTAATTATTATTATTACTTTTTTTTTCAATGAAATTGTAAAAGTGACAGATTTCAGATAATTCAAAAACAATTTGAATAAGTGTTTATTACTCAGAATAGTCTTTAATTGGTGCAAACTCTTAGAGGATGAACTTGAGCGCGTTTGTCGAATATTGAATTTCCAGCGTCTGCTACGAATCCCGGTAACATTCAAAAAGTTGACCAGCTCTTCTGGACACACACGTTTTATTTAATAAATCAAAGTTGTCCTTGATATCCTGTATTTACGGTTTGTTCAGGAATATTTCAATACTATCCTTCGTTTCATTTAGTAAATTATGGTCAACAAAACTCGCTAACACGTCAAGTTTTCGAGCAAAATCTTGTTCCCTCTATTTTGATACACCTTTATAATGTTAATTCATAATTTGTAGTGAACGAAAAAAAAAAATAATAATAATAATAAATTGGAGGTCAAATTTAAACTGCCCTCCTAATTTGCAACTAACAAAACCATAATTATTTTGACATCACCCTAACAATAGTAGCCCCAGCTTGTCGTCTTTAGGTTACAAATACCTCACAAATCTTCTCGTAAACAGTATTATCCCTTGGGGGTAAATTTGTTGCGGTTAAACTAAGCAATTACAAAATAGTTTTTGCTTTGAAGTATCTCTCTTGATCTTAGCTGGTTAAAATGGGTTTCTCTATGTGAGAACTTCATTTGATGCACTGCAGTTTCAACTGAAAATTAAAGAATCTATGGGAAATATTTATTAAACCCTTTTATAAAATTATTTGTATAACAGTAAAATAAAATTTTAACAAGTACTGTTGAAAATCAATGTTAAATCATTACTTGTTCGTATGAAAAGATTCAATTCTTACCCCGACCCCATTCTACACGTTGCGAGTCTTTTGTAAGACGAGCTTAGAATATTTCAGAGCAAACAATAATAGAGCATCACGTAGTATGCGCTTTCGAAGATTATTATGACGTAAGTCTAGATGTTTGCAGTAATATGAAAAGAAATGATAAAATGAAATACTGACGAATAAAACTACAAGTTTTTTTTATCACATCCGTGTTCTGTTTTCAATTTAAATTAGAATAATGCTGTACATTTTATTTTAAAAATTTTCCTTGTTTGGAATTAAATAATTAAAGTCTTGTTTCTTTTTCTGTATTATCTGGCTTCGTGCAAGGACGGTTACTTGCAGCGTCCAGGCGTGAGGTTATGTACACACACACACTTGTAGTTTATTATATTTATTCTCGATGACAATGGTGGATTTAAATATTTCACAACCATACAACAATACGGTCAAAAGTCGATTTACTTAGCTTTACACCCAGCCGTTGTGAATCTATATCAGCGATGGCGAACATTTTTCCACAGACGGGTCAAAATTAAATTTGGAATTTTGTAGACTCAAATCGCAGGTCAAATATATAATACGTAAAATCTGCCGCATTAGGATGCAAATATGTACATGGAATCCCCGGCTAATCTCGTAAACTTTACCTGAGCTAGCAGTCTTGTGTTTAACGAATATAATACAGGAAATATCTCTGTTATTTGATATTTGTCGATTTCTCTACCCTGTCTTGTGAATGCGCTCGCCTAGACCTAACCATATGTATCTCAGGATCTTTCTTTAGAATCTTTAGAACTACATAATCTTCTTTTGTATAACATTTGAAATCGTCATACGCTTACTGTGTGACCCGCGCGTCATAATTTTGCCATCTGTCTTCGTTTCAGAAAAAAATGTTTGAAATTGGTTATTAATATGCGGATATTTACGAAACAAAAAACACCTGTAGCTTCAAGTAGGAGCGCACACAGGATGGGGGGGGGAGCTTTGCGGATTTGAGCCTCTCAAGCACTGAAACACGTTTTTAAAGGATACATTTGTGTTGAAATTGAACTTGTGCTTGCCCATGAACCAAGCGCTTATATATAGAAGGTTCCTGTTGCTCCTATGTGAAGCATAGAACCTCAATAAACTTCCGCCATTTGGATCTGTCTTGCGCTAGATGTTTTAGCCCCCTCCATGTTTTGCCGCTTTCGCTGGCTTCCTTCATGGTTAGTCTACGCCATGTGTCCGTTGGTCTGCCACATCTACGGCTCCCTTGTGAGTTCCAATCAAGAGCCGTTTTACTAATGGACAAACGGTTGTTCCTTAAGGTATGGCCTATCCATCTCCACTTCCGTTGTTTTATCAAGATATCTGTGGGGCTTTCGTAGGTTCTCTCCCAAAGGAGAGCGTTGGTAATAACTCCAGGCCAAAATATGCGTAATATTCTACGCAAGCAAGAGTTGACGAACACTTGAAGACAATGGATAATGGTTCTAGAAGTTTTCCAAGTCTCACAGTCGTATAGTAGAACCGGTATGATATTAGAATTGAATATTCTAATTTTTATGGACTTGGCATACTGCGAAGAGTTCCAAACATTTTTCAGCTTACTGAAAGCATGCCTAGCTTTATTAATCCTCATTTTAACATCATCTTCGGTGCCTCCAGATTTGCATGTGACAATGCTTCCGAGATATGTAAAAATTTCGACGTCTTCAATAAGGTGATCGTTAATTCGGAACTTGTTTTGTTGAGTGGAGCTTAATCGCCTGGATTTCGTCTTCTTAATGTTGGTTGCGAGGCCTACCTATTGCGCCTCCTTTACGAGAGAATCTAGTATTGAACTCATGTTGTCGAAGGTGTGAGACAGAAGGCAAATGTCATCTGCATACAGATCTGCCAGGTTAAAGTCCAGCGAATTCCGTCTCCAGTTCCGATACTTCTTCTCAATACATCATCTAAGACGATGTTAAAGAGGATGGGCGACAGAGTACATCCTTGCTTAATGCCAGCGCCAACAGGAATGGAGCCTATAGTAAACAAGAATCTTTGAAACAGTATTTTAGACTTAAATAAAATATATGCAGAATAATTTATACAAAAATTTATTTTTGGATATATTATTCTGCTTCTAAATATTTCACTTATATTTTTGAAGACAAGGCAAAAAGAGTGTCGTGTTATTTAATTATATTGTGTTTGTGTTATTCTTCTTGTGAGTTATATTTTAATATTTTGAAGGTAATTTTTTTATCATACTTATAATTAATTAAATTGAAAGGTTTTTTTTTTTTTTTAGTTTTAATCAAAATCCTTCTTAACGAGCAGTGAAATATAATGTTTCGAAACGTGTTATTGTACTTTTGAATTTTCTAAATTTTTATGAAGAACGGCACAACAAAATTTCACCACGTTGGCGGTACCCCACAGAACGGCCCTGGAAATATTGGTTCTAAATCAGGTCATTTTTTAATCAAGAAATTTCAATAAACAAGTGCCGATAACAATATTTCTACGTGTGCACTAAACGGTATCAACAAACGCTTAAAGGAACCAATAAATCGGCTCCGGCAACAATCTTTCTACGTGCTCGTACCCTAGTTCGGACTGTAGAGTGAAAAATGTTTTAATACATTAGATTTATTTTTGTAGTGTGAAAAGTATTTTTGTTGTAATTTCCGAGACAGACAATTGTAATGTCTTTGTATTCCAGACCAAGCTTGTTCACACAATATGTTATTGTCAACTTAAATAATAGAACAACCAAATATTTGTGCTACAAACATTTCCTTTCCATTACAGTTAGACAACGCGAACGTGTTTTATTATAAATAAATGATTACAGCAGTCCACACGTCTACCAGACTAAAATAAATCTATACAAATAGAAATTGCATAGTCCCACACTTTTACATTTTAGAATTCTAGAAAATCTGTCTCAAACTCAAGAGAAACTCATGAAATAACTGGATATTAATCGAGCAATAGTTACGAGACGATTACATGAGATGAAAAAAATCAGAAGCGCATACCACATGAACTACGAAATCTAAAGTTGGCTTACAATTTATTTAGATCGATGCCGAATTCTTAATTGAATAATGCTTTCGAAATTTTCCGAGATTTCGATAGTGCGACTGAGATGCGACTGAGTGCGACGAAAATAGATTGACGATTTTACTGCTTCCAAACTATCTGTTTTTCGCTTCTTATACGTCTTCGCGTCTTCTATGCGAAACTTACGAGAAAGATGACAGAAGATCATAGCAAGTGAGAACAAATATTTTGATGAATGAATTGTATTTTATATATTATGAAAACCAAAATAACACTCTACTGAAGTTGCTTATAAAGCTAGGACAATACAATATCCATAATTATAATCTAGACAAATTAATTTATATACCTTGAAATACTAATTAATAATATTCTGTCAAAAGAATATCATACTGTGGAAAGGTTGTACGGATTTCGGACATTTGTAGTGCAATTAAATACAGCTGACAAGTTTTGAATTGCTTTTATTTCTTCTTCAGAGCTATACAGATGACAATCATACATTACGGATTACCACTGTAGATTTAAAATGATCTAAATTAATTTAACTTTTATGCCAAAAGTCTTGTTAAGTACAATTGTACAGTTTTACTACAAAAAATGTACAATATAGTTCCTAAACAAGAACCCTGTGGTACTCCGTTTTATAAAAATAGAAATGAAGCTCTCTTCTTGTTGTTGAAAGTAAGACTTTGCTAACGGCTGGTCAGATATTGTTGAAAAATGAGATACTGACTGCATCAAATCCTATATAACAAAGTTTATTTATAAGAATACAGTGATTAATACTGTCAAATGCTTTGGTGTTCAGGAAATAAAAATGTATGACGAAAAGTATTTGATTTATACTATTTATTTAATTTATTTATTTTCTTTATTTTTTTATTTTTTTTTTTTTTTTTGATTGTGTAAATGAAAAAGAAATACTATTTTTGAGATCTACGACTCAAAATACATAAATATACACATTTTGAAGTAAATCAGAGAGAAAAAAATCATGCTCGAAAATCGAAAAAATCGTCAAGGGTACCCCTTATGATTTTTTAGATTTTTGACCATTTTCAAAGGATTTGTTTGACGATTTGTATTTATTATAAAAGTTGGGTTATTAAGGCCATAATTTTCTTCTAGATTAAACAATATACGAATATTTAAAAAATTCAAACCGCAGGTTATTAAATTTATTTACATTAAAAATATTGAAAATTTGTTTTTGAGTTGCTTTAAAATGACTTTTGAGGCCCTTAGGACCTCAGGATTTCAAAAATTTCAACCTCAATCCTATCCTCAATCCTATCCTCAACCTCGACCTCGATCCTATGTAAATTTTGAGATACGGTCTTTCGAAAATGAAATATTTATAAATTTTTTAAAACTACATGTATCAAACAGACGTTAACTAAGGAAAACGAGACCTTCATTGTGATTCCAGTATTATAGTATTTGAGAATAAATAGTGAGATTTGATTGTAAACAATATTTTCTAAAATATGATGATGGTAATGACGAAATTTTTTGAAATAAGAGACTGAAACTTTTAGGAACAACTAACTGTAACTACAAATTTTAACTGAATAAGGTCCTGTTTATAGAGGTTACAAGGTTACCAATATTTGTCTATCAAACTTTAAAGAAACTTCCACATATTTTCATATATATTTTGGAACCACTTCAAAATAAATAAAACTATTTTATGTTAAAACTTTAAAAGTATCACATTCTAAGTACTGTGCCTGACTTTTTGATTGTAATAAATATGTATAGATTCCAAAAACTATAATATTTTATTACACTAAGTGATTGAAATGAATTTCTAATATCAAAAGTTTGAAAGTTGTCGAGAAAACTCATTCCGTACATTTCAAAAATAAATAAAATGGAATCCTGACAGTAAGCTGTGAAATTAGGTTATGTAAATCGCAATCAACTGTTTGTGCTAGGGCGTATAATCAATCATTGGAAAACTTTGGAAAACATTACTAATCGTAATAGTTTATTTAATGGGACTATCTGGAACAGCGCTAATTTTAACTTTAGAACAAACTTGACAAATTGAATATATTCAATTTACAATAAAAGTTTTTTGGACATAGTTCATTGATAAATTTAAAACCTTCACGACGTGAGATCGATAACACTTCTTATCTCATTGTTAGCAGACACAGTTATGAATTTATGAAAAGAAGAGCTAACGGATAAAGTAAAACTTTGTGAAGAGTTCGCACCTACCAATTTCTTTACAGATGTAAATCATATACAAGGTAAATATTAAACTGTGTTTGGAAGGTTTAAATATTAAAAAATGACACTGAAACCTTAACCCACTAGTGCCCGTATTTTTTTCTTGGCCAAAAAATTACACTATACTAATGCTAAATTTGTATTCAAATTTAACCTAAAGTGCAATTTATTACCTGTAGACCTATAAATGGTAAGCCCACCCTGAGTCGGATCTGAGCTGATAGTGCCGAAAAGGTTTATATTTACCTAAAGGTTTACATGTGTAAAATAAGAATAATAATTCTTGTATTTTTCTGGTGTATTTGTTATTCAAAAATTAAAATTTCTTTAGTTCTGTAAATTGGTTAAATTTATACAGTTACGGTCAAAATAATAAATACACCTAATACACTAATTTTATTATTTGTAGTGGGAACACTAAATAAATTCATATTTTTATTCTAACTGGCATAACCAATAAAGTACTTTATGATCTATTAAAACCATAATATTTATCAAGGAATATTATGTGGTGATAGAAATATTTTGATATTTGTGAAAACACTACCTGAAATGGCTGGTCAAAATAATAAATACAATCGAGAAAATTTAGTCAAATATAAAATCTATTATTCATTTTACTGTTATTAATTACATAATACTAATTTTTATTATCTTAGTAATTAATAGCATGGCTTTTATTTGCCAAAACGGCCCGACATCTTTTGGGTATCGACTCGATGAGCCGTTGACAGCTCTCTACAGGAATGCTGTACCAAGCTTCTTGAACTGCAGTCCATAATTCATTTTTGTTCTTTGGTTTTTCTTGCTCAACCCTATCCTTTACTAGTTTCCAAAGATTTTCTATTGAATTCAAATCCGGTAATTGACCAGGCCAAGGTAAAACTTGAACATTGTTTTGCTGGAACCATGTTTTTGTTGCACGAGCTGTGTGTTTAGAGTTATTCTCTTGCTGGTAGATCCATATTAGTGACATATTCCATTCCACAGAGGGTAGCATAATAGTTTCCAAAATTAGGATGGAAATTTCTTTCGTCATTATCTCATCTATGCGAAATAATGGACCTATACCATGCCAAGAAAAACAACTCCAAACTAAAATCTGACCTCGTCCATATTTAACGGTTTTTTTCGTGTACTTAGGGTTAAAGGCCTGGTTTGGAGACGCCTGACAATTTTTTCTCATCATTTCCAAACAACATAAATTTACTTTCGTCACTAAACAAAATATTCCTCCATTTTCTAATACCTTTTGCACCATACCAGTAAATGTGTTCTTGAGCAAATTCCTTACGGGCTTGTAATTGTCTTGGTTTCAATAATGGTACTTTTCTAGGCGAACATCATCTTAAGTTAAGCTCTACCAACCTCGTTCTAATGGTTCGTGCAGAAATATTCGGTTGTAGTTCGGTTAGTAAATTAGTTGATGACATGAAAGGATTTTTTTTTTCACTTCCTTCACTAAGCGTCTATATTCGTTCTTTGAAGTTTTGTGTGGACTACCCCGGGTTTCTTCTTTAAATGAGTGACTGATGGCATTTTGTACCAATCCCAAAGAGCAACCCATAATATTAGCTAATCTTCTAAAAGAATTGCCATCATTTTTTAATTTTTTAATTAAGTTTCTCATTTCACTACTACAATGCTTATTCTTACACATCTTTGCAATAGTTTGAACAAAACTAAATAATTTTTAATAACCTTGAGGTCCCTGACCATCCAGAGTTCCACCGAACTCCTTGACGTCTCTGACCATCCAGACATCCGTGTTAATCAAAGAACTCGTTATGATACACGTGCGAAATCATTTAGTCAAAGCAATAAAATGTCTCTTATAATGTAGCCATCCTCAATTTAATCAGGTACCTTCTTACTATTTATCTGTCAATAGACAAACGCTCGTCCATTCTGATTTTTTTAATTTTTTTATTTCTCTTCAGATCACTAAATTTGCCATTTCAGGTAAACTGCAGCGTGGCCTGTTCTCAGTAGCTTTGGTAAAACAAGTTAAGCAGAATCCTACGATTCCAACTATTTAGTCCTTGTTAGAGTCCCTCAAGAAACAAAGAACAAATTAAATGAATTCATCTCCTGGCACTGAAATATGTTCTAAACCTGCAGTAGCTGCAACAAAAGATCTGCGCAAGAAATAAGCACAGTATTTGGTATTTCTTAAAATTTGTCAGCTCTTTCATTTGCCACTCCGACACTGTCGCAGTTTTTGGCTATTTTTCATGTATTTCAAATACGCCTTCTGCCTTATTCTTGAATTGAATCCTAAAAGATAAATCTCAAGACCAGACATAACCTTATCACCTCAGGCACAAAAAATTACTTAACTTTATTAAAAATCGTCTGAGAAGGTTTTTTCTCAAGTTTTATATACGTACGTGGCAAATTGAAACACTTAAGAGAAGAAATGGGAGTCATTTAGTAATTCTTATGAACATTTAAGGTTTTATGAACATTTTGAGGATTTAAGTTAAAGTACCACTAAATTAAGACCCCAAAATACTTAAACCTACTTTAATTAACCTTAAATTTCCTCCTTAATTTTTATTTCAAGATTTTAATTTTCGCAGTGCCACAGGATAATAAATATAAATTCCTAGCTTAGTAATAGACGTTGTTGAACGAATGTTAATAACAATAATAATATATAATGGAATTGCCGTGAGAGTTGGGGGAAGCTTCCCTCCAGCCCACGGGATCGCTTTGAACGTGCCTCTACGGCGGGGTTTGCCTATCAGTGAGTCTAGGGGTCTGCTGAAGTCATCTCCCACTCAAATGGTGACTGCTGCTTGACCTACCCGAAATTATGTGGAGTCAGACTCGTGATCATCACCGTAGTTGAATTGGAACGTTGGAGAGGAGCTGGATAAGCGAGTACTGCAGGAGCCTCTAGGCCTCCTTGCTACGTCTTGATCTGTATATACTTTATATAATTACTATACAGAATTTGTTTTAGAATTCTAGCGTTATTCTGAATCAGTAGCCAAAAACTGATAGGCTTGGCTTATATCTTGCTTCGTAAAATTCATGATAAAATTTAAATGGACTCCGTGGTAGCCTAGTGAATTGAATATGAATATTCAATTTTTATTAGCTAATTACGAAATTTAGAGTAGGTATGTATTACAGAAGACTAATTAAAATGACCATGGAGAAAACAAGAATCACGGTGAAAACATCAAAAGGAGAAACGGAAGAATTTGTGACTAACAAAGGAGTAAGGCAAGGCGACGCATTGTCCGCAACTTGTCTCGAATATATTACAAGAAATATCAATAAAGGAAATATCAGGACAGGAGGAAGTCAACTTATTGAATATGCAGATGACGTAGTATTAATTACAAAAAATAGGAAAATATTGGAAAATATGGTGCAGGAAATAGTTAAGGAAGGAGCAAAGATGGGCATGATAATAAATGAAAATAAAACGAAAATGATGAGCATACGAAAAAAACAAGAATCAGTAGTAAAAATAAGAAAATTTAATTTGGAAATGGTTGGTAATTTTAAGGAGTGTGGATTTTAATCTAGGAGTGTGGATATCAAACGCAGCAGAAAGAATGGCAGAACTAAGAGATAAAATATTAGCAACAAATAGAGCTTACTATGCGAATAAAAAAATCCTAAATAGTACTGTACTGACAAAAGCAACTAAACTGAACATATACAAAACACTAATAAGACCAATACTACTATATGCAAGTGAGACACTCATATTGTCAAAGAAAGAGGAAGAAGAACTCAGAATAGCTGAAAGGAAGATATTAAGAGCAGCTCTTGGTCCAGTAAAAATTGGCGAGAACGAATATAGGCAGAGAATGAACCACGAGATATTAGAAGTTCTGGAAGGGAACGATGTTGCAAGAAAAATTAAGCAACAGCGAGTAAGATGGTTTGGGCATGTATGGCGAGGAGAAGAAACGTCTATAGCTTATTCAGCGTTGCAGTGGGAACCAGGGAGGAAAAGAAAATGGGGAAGACCTAAGCTAACATGGATGCAAGAGGTAGAAAAGATCTGAAAAGAGCCGGAATTACGAGATGGAGAAATAAAGTTAGAAACAGACAACTTTGGAGAGAGATCACTAAGAATATTTAATGCGAAATATAGGAATTGATCCATCCTGAAAAAGGATTTAGAAAGCCCAAAGGGCGGCGTAACCCCGTAGGGGTGTTTAACCATTTATTATTATATTTATGTATTACATAATTAAATTTTAATATTAAGATGCTGACAAATAGTTTTTTAATGATACAGGCCTCAATATATTTGGTATCGAAATTCCTGATCTAGGACGGCAATTGGCACGTGGCAATATGAAAGATTTAAAGCAATGTAAAGCGAGAGAGAGAGAAAAAAAATAATTGAAAAGTGTATTAATCTGATGGTAAAGAAAAAATGAAACACACAGGTGATTGAAGAACATAAACTAACTAACCAAATTTATCTTCTGTTAAGTGATATGTAAATCTTTTGCTAGTATTTCCCTCGGGCAAAATAGTTAATTAAACCTAATTTAATTAACCCTAAATATAAATCTTAATTTTTTTATTTCATAAAGTCTATGAATATTTAATTTTTCAGTTTATTTACGTCAACACATGATAAAGTTATTTTCTTCATGTTGACACTTTTCACAGGGTTAAAAAAACTTAATTAATTACGAAAAATTTAGTTTAATTGGTTTTGCAAGCGAAGCTAATTGAATGATTTATATGCCAATTACTGAGCAAGCGAAATTCAGCCATTTATTATCTGAAACTTTCTTTTGTCTTTTTGAGAGTTTAAGTAATTATTTCTTGAAACTAGTTATTATAGTAATATAGGTCATTATTTTACTAAAATCTAAAAATAAGGGATCTCCAGTTTCTAAACTTGCTCAGACGTGCCTAGAATTTAGTATTCTAATTTATGAACGTAACTTATCTAATTCAAGATTTAAAACTCTGTTTTCAGATTTTATATTTAATCTGAATCGAAATCACTGTTATTCGAAATCACTTTTAATATAATGTTGACATAAGTAAAATTCAAATATCGAAAACCGAATAAAATTTGGTAATAAAGTGTAAACTTGTCTTCGAACTAACCCAAATTTAAATTTAATATAAAAGCGTGTTAACGTCTATAGGCCTGGCTAAAGATGTCAAGTAAAATGTATTCAGTGACGCAGAGGAAATATTATTTCATATGCATGGAAATAAGATTTCTACCAAAGAATTTATGGGAGGATAAGAAAGGAAGAGATGTATTAAGATATGATATAGGAGTATCTTTATGACATAAACTTTAGACATAAAGACTTGGAATGAGGAGAAAACACGTGGAGGTCATAAACTATTAATATCAATAAAGGATTTATACTATAAAACCACGTATGCAACTAACGAACGAACAGGATCAAACAAGTAATCGCAATACTTGTGGAAGTATCAACGACGACAAATGAATATAAGCAAAGAGGAGTATAAGCGAATGCTAGGAACGTCGACAAATTAGATCGTGCCCTAAGACAAATAATTAAATATCTCAAGGCCGCCACGTGCAGGTGTTTCCACAACACATTGGCGGCTAAACAAAGGAGCAGTATTTGACATCGATTTTAATAGAATCTTATTTTTTATTTTATTTTATTTTATTATGATCGGAGTACAGACGGGACTAGCCCAGTAAAGTGCACACATTAACAATTTACAGTGTTTACATGTTACAATGTTATTACAAAATTATATTTACTTTTATACTAGATTAAATAGAAGAAGATTGAGGATCACTTATAGTATGCAATTTATTAATACATAATTTCCGGAGTTTTTATTTGGAACAATTGAAAATATCTATCTGAGAAAAAAGAGATTATACGTAGTGGAAAAGATGGGCGAGTAAGTGTGCAGTTACATTGGATGCGGAAACGTGCGATTTTTTGAACGCACTAGAACTGACAACAAAGCAAACACACGAAGTTAAATGAGCATGGTTACAGTACATGTATACTTGCGTGCGATAACTTGCGTCGACGCACAAACATGTTTGTTTTTTTATGCGTCCAGCAGGCCAAAAATATGATTTTTGATCCAAAGACTTTTTTTACAAAATTAGAAGAAAAATAGAATTGTTAATATGCTGCTGCATAACAATGGGGATTTTTTATTTAGTTATTTATCTGTTTATTTATTTATTTTGTTTTCTTCATTTCTTTGAAGTTCTACAGAAACAAGTAGGTTTTTACAATAGCTTTAATAAATACTTAACAGAAAATAATTGAACGCCAGTGGGTAGACAAATAATAAAAGTAGCTTAAAATTGGATTTTACGACTAGAGCAAAATAAAATAAATGAAATAATTGGTAATAAAATCTAAAATTTTAAAGAGAAGTTGAATACTTGTTCAGTTAACAGAATTATTTCTTTTTTAAAATTGTATAATTTGTTAATATTATTGGAACTAATACTTAAATCACGAGTCAGCAAAATTACTAGTTAACTTTAATTTATTAAGGATACCACGCCCATACCTAACACCCCTAAATTTGAATATTTTTTTTAGCGAGCGATGTCTCTTCATTATCTTTTTTTGTACTTCATTGTACTTTTGTATCTCTTATGTATTTATATTTATTTTGTATAAATAAAGAGATTATTATTATTATTAAAACTTAGTTTTGGCCCTTGTTAAGTAGCGCTAGGAGTAAGACTGCCTCTATGCTAGGCCCTGTCGACGGTACTGGCGAACGCTAGCCATAACTTCAAAGATAATTCTTTGGATTTGCTTCTAAAATAAGTGTGGAACTGATGGAACATCGAAAAATGCCTAACTTTTCTTTTCTGTTTGATTTTTGACGTTCATGTTTGTTTAAATTGAAGTTATTTTGTTTTTATACATTCATGTTCTTTCGTTAGGTATGTACTTGGCCAAAAATTAACTTAATAACTATCTATTTTTTAGGTCACCATTTTGATGGTTCAATTTGTACAGTTCATATTTTCATAGCTTCAAAGCTATAATGAAAATGATTAATGCCGAATGGTTATTGCTGTCAGCATGCCGAATAACCACTTTAGTGCGACTTTCCCAAATATGTCATTTAAGAACGTTTTACCTACGTTCGAGTTTCACCAAGTAAAACTATCAACTATTAACTATAACTCAATGCATTTCTTTGTCATACTTACGAAAGTTAAAAATTGATGTGAAGTGTGAATTTTCACACATTTCAGGGTTTTGCAGGTATTTAGTAAGTGAATGATGATTATTTGGGGTGCCAAAACAAATTTTATGACAAAATATTTTTTTATGAATTTTAATTCGAATGCCTATTACCATTATTTAAGTTTTTAAAGATGTGCAGTATTTTTTTTTTATATATCAAGGTTCATTAAGATTTTGAAAATTGCGCCTATGGCTTCCATTGGTTGTTTTTAGTCATAGCTCCTCCCCTTTGATTTCGTGTACATTCAAATATATAATTAAATTATAATTTCAACAATTTCCACTGGTTATTAAATTTACGCTATTAAAAATTAAATGCAACAATTGCCAAAATATAATTCAAATTTTGAAAAAATAATTTAAGCAATATAAAAATGCAAAAAATAAATAAAAAATAATATTGTCTCCTCACGTAGGACTCGAACATGAGTCCGATTACGAATTCTTGGACAGAACGCAAGTATCTTAGCCACAGCACCAAGAAACACGTTATTGTTGAGCGTATTATATAACTATAAGTTGTCAACATTATTAGCAAAAAAACACAAAAAATACTTTTTTTTCCAAAAACATAATCTGATCAAAAATTCCTGTTGAACTATTCCGGTTCACACCAATGTACATTACTTAGAATTTTTTCAGATTTTTAGTTTAAACCATCTGGGCTACAGGGTGTGGGACAAATTTTTTTTTGCACAATATTGGCAAAAATCGCTTCAAAATAATTTATTTTGGAAAAATAAAAATCTGATCGTTAATTCACGTACCAAGGGCTTTCATTTGATACCCTACTCAGAATTAAAAAAAAATATTTTTTTTTTCGATGAGCACATATTTGTTTATATTTTTAGGGGGATATGTTTTTTAGATGTTTTGGTATTTTTCCTATGTGCGGGTCAACGAGTTGTATAAGCATGCCAAATTTCAACTCTCTAGGTTTAGCCGTTCGGCTACAATTTTTACCGAACAGACAGACAGACAGACAGACAGACAGACAGACAGACAGACGACAAAATGACGGTATAAGGGTTTTTTGGTCATACCTACAAAACCCTAAAAAAGATAAAATCCACTCGCACAAATATCATTATAGTTGGTAAATCAGCAAAATATATTAATTAGTCTTAATTTTTGCAGGAGCTGAGTCCTTTCGAGGTCTATCTTGAACCTACGTCCAGAGAGTTGATGGAAGCGCTCCGAGCCTTGTTCTTGCAGACACACTGGCACTCCTTTACCATCTTAGCGGACGATTCGATCATGTCCAGTGTGCTACAGAGAAGAGAAATCGTTCATATACTCGATTCACCACCGCTTCATCCCACACTTTTACAACTGCCCAGTTACAAACAGCCACATGCCTTATTTCGGTAAATAATATTTTTTATACAAGGTTGTTTCATATAAATACATATTCAGAAGACATGCACAATAATTTGTAGTGTCACAATGTAGAAAAATACTTCAAGTTCGAGGCTTTGTGCGCAATAATGCCACTGCGAACGCTTACTGTCGCCGCGAGTGTTCTTACATATTTGAGATATAAAGACCAAGATGGGCATATTCACTTCCAGTGCACTCATTATCTAAGTGAAGAGTACTTCGACAACCATTTCCCAAGTCAGTAGATTAGCCAACTCCACCTGATTTTTCTCGATTCTGACGTCAGAAAAATCCCACTAAATTTAAGGTAAAACACTATTCTACGAAATAAATTTGTACTAAATAGCGTATGTATTATGTTAGCCATATGTGCTAACGTATGAGCTGCGTATCTATAAGACTAATGTTAGTCTTATAGATACGCAGCCAATGTTCTTGTTAAGAGGATGTTCATTTCAATCAAACTTTAGTCCTAATTGAAGTGGAATTCGTGTAATGTCACGCTCCTTTTTAGATCACTAATAAAAAATTACTGATAAGAAATATGTTATTTTTTTTTTCTCATTCAAATTTAATTTATAAACAAAATTTCAGTTGACATTCTCACATTTACAAATTAAATTTATATGAACGTTTAATAATTTATTCAATCTTACGTCCTTTAGGAAACATACCTACTTATCTTACTGATTTCAATTAGGAAATGAACTTAATATCCACACTAGCATGGCGGGCCCTTGAGTGAGGCGGACTAGAGCCAGACCTCAAGTGAAGAAATGCTTCAAAAAAATTTTCAAAGTGTATTTTCAATCACTGGATACTTTTGAAGGGCCTTAATTTGTCTTGTCCAATGCACAAAACCACGGTCCACTCCCAAACCACTTGTATGGATATAATAAGTAAATTGCTAATAAAAAAAAGCAACAATGGTTATTCAAAAACATAGTTTTCATTAATAATGATCCATTTTCCTTACGTGTTGTACCTACTATTGTGGTACCTAAATACCTACTATTTTTACGAACGTTCAAAATTTACGAAAAACGAATGTGATTTTTTTGACATTCCATATAATATTAATTTGTAAACGTCAGAACTTCAATTGTTTTCTGAATTTTGTTTATAGTTGAAATAAAATATTTAAATTGACAATTTATAATTAAACTATTATATCAGCTCGGTATCACGGTATAAAAATCAAGTAACGATCAAAGTATCTGAAATACAGATACAAGATACTTAATTTTATCTAGATACAGATACAGATACAGATACATATTTCAAAAAGTATCTAATTTGTATCTAGATACTTGAAACGGTATCTAGTTACTGTATCTAGATACTTGTAACGAGATACATTGGCTACAACACTGGCTACATTACGGTCCTAATGGGCATTCGGGCTAAGGTGTGGGAAGACTGAACTTTGAATACACGGTGGGACGTCTGCTCCATTCCCAATGGAAGTAACATCGAACCATACAAGCTAAAACCTGAAGTACTCCCTTACATTCTGTAACTTCAAAACTTTGTGTATGTCCTTTGAATATATATGTATACCTTTTTGAGGTGTTTTCAGAGGTATCCTTTTAGATAAATCCTGTATAGATCCAGGATACTTTTGCCTCAATTTCAGTTTTCTTTTACGCATAAATGTTTATAAACCAGTACGTAAACAGGAATATTATTAATTATTCCATTAAATAATATATACATATTTGATTAATGATATAAAGAGAAAACGCTGGAAGTTATAACAAATGTTAAACTGGCGAATCCAGAACAACATCTAAATCTTCGTATGCCGCAGGAGATTCAATGTTGACACACGCCATTTGACTATATAAACCAACTTCAAACAAACCGTCTGACTGTCAGTTTGTCTGTATATACTCTGTTATAACCAGTAGCGCCACACTAAAATGTTAAGAGAAACATTTGTTAAAGCTTTATAACATATAATTTACGTGTTTAATTAGGAGCATAATGAAGATTATGGTTAATATCTTGTGAAAATATTTTGTGTTACGATTATTTAATGAAATGAGTTTTCTCCATGGGTCTGTTTGTTTGAGATCTACGTGTTTGATGTGTGTCGGTCCATGTGTTATACGAATTTGTTTCTTGAGCCGTGTCTACATTAAAGAAAACATATGTTCGTCCTACCAGCACTTTGGATGGTTAAGGGTATAAGGATGTCGCTCGACACGTGTTACTAGTTTCCAGAAACTATAGGCAAAGATCAAAAGCTTGTCTGTGCAGTCGAGTGTAGCAACAAGGTGTATGATTCTTTCTAATCTAACTTCGAACGACGTGTAATAACATCATAACGGTACGTTCATTGACTATTGTCGTTATTTCGACTCATCAACGACTCGAGGTTATTCTGTAAATTGTTAAAGTCGTTCACAAACGATAAAGTCATAAAATATTTGTCGTTAGTAAACGACATCTGCTTTTCTGGTGTTACTTTATAACGATCGTATTTTCATAAATTTGGAAATTTTTCATTTATTTCTAAATTTTTTAAAAGTTTTGATAAATCCTAACTAAAAAATGGATGTGAAGTGTGAATTTTCACACATTTCAGGGTTTCGCACGTATTTAGTAAATGAATGATGATTATTTGGGATGCCAAAACAAATTTTATGTTAAAATATTTTTTTGTTGATTTTAATTCGAATGCCTAATACCATTATATAGGTGTCTAAATATGTGCAATAATTTTTTTATATAGCAATGTTCATTAAGATTTTGAAAATTGCGCCTATGGCTTCCATTGGTTGTTTAAGTCATAAGCTCCGCCCCTCTGATTTCGTAAACATTGAAACATAGAATTAAATTATAATTTCACTGATTATAACACTTCCCACTGGTTATTTAATTTACGCTTTTAAAAATTAAATGCAACATTTGTCAAAATATAACTAGAATTTTGACAAAATCATTTAAACAAAATAAAAATGCAAAATAAAACAGAAAAAATAAAACTGATAGGAAGCGAACCATAGTTTGAAACTTAGGAAACGAGAACGCTAACCATTGGACTACGGACGTTTACTCTTTTACTGTGTTACATAGCGAATTAAATATTTTACATATTTTAGTTAAAAACACAAAAAATGCGTTATTTTCCGAAAACATAATCTGATCTAAAATTCCTGTTGTACTATTCCGGTTCACACAAATGTACATTACTTAGAATTTTTTCAGATTTTTAGTTTAAACCATCTGGGCTACAGGGTGTGGGACAAAATTTGTTTTGCACAATTTTGGCAAAAATTCATGTCTAAATAATTTATTTTGCAAAAATAAAATTTTGATCGTTAATCCACGTACTAAAAGCTTTCATTTTATACCCTATTCAGAATTTAAAAAAAAATATTTTTTTTTCGTTGAGCAGATATTTGTTTATATTTTTAGTGGGATATGTTTTTCAGACGTTTTAGTATTTTTCCTATGTGCGGGTCAAAGAGTTGTATAAGCATGCCAAATTTCAAATCTCTAGGTTTAGCCGTTTGGCTACAATTTTTACCGAACAGACAGACAGGCAGGCAGACGACAAAATGACGGTATAAAGGTTTTTTGGTCATACCTACAAATCCCTGAAAAATGGAAGCTTAGTGTAAGCGAGATCAAAAAAGTAAAAGGATTACAATAATTAAAAAGTTACAGTTTAACAAAAGTTAAACTGTATCGTAAAAAGAATTTGGAATTTATTTTGAAGTTAAAATTCGTAACTCGGAGCTGCTATTTTTTAACTTAGCACTCAGGATCGATACAAACTCTCCGTTCTTCCCAGAATATAGATGAGTATTTTTTTTTTAACACGTAAACAAAATGACAATTAACTTAAGAATCTGTTACAACTTTTAATTAACGGCGAACTTTTTTCTTCGATTAATGAACAAAGATAGAGGCTGTTTTATGTCTTTGTTTATTCCATTAATGAATATCAAATGGTTACACGACTTAACAAATTTTTAAAAATCTGACCTGAATATGACATGAAAGTAACACAAAAGTGAGATATTAGAAAAGTTTAAGATTTAGGAAAAATAAGTTTGAGATATGAAATTAGTTGTGAAAGTGATTTTCTACAGTGTTGATCAGAAGAATTAAGATAGAACTAGGTAGACTAGGTTCTTTTAATTGAGAATTAATTGCCAAATACAATATAAAAAAAACCTTTTTTTGAAAATTCATATTTTAAAATTTTTCATGAAAATAAA
This sequence comes from Liopterus haemorrhoidalis, assembly GCA_963971575.1. Taxonomy (NCBI): domain Eukaryota; kingdom Metazoa; phylum Arthropoda; class Insecta; order Coleoptera; family Dytiscidae; genus Liopterus; species Liopterus haemorrhoidalis. Next base: position 59,313,666 of record OZ020612.1, on the reverse strand, counting down.
TTATGAAATATTTTTGAATTAAAATATTCAGATCCTCCATTAGCGAATTAACGAATATATATTTAAAAAAATCGAATAACAGCGAGGCTCTGTGACAATGCAGACGTATCTAAAAGGTCCCCAGCAAACATTTTTATACGGGCCAGTACTATTGAAGCACATACTCCCCGCCATTGAAAGTAATGGGCCAGTGGCCTGATGTCCCCGTGGCTGTTAGCTGGCTTGGTTTATCAATTGCCGGCCCAGCAGCGGTAAAGTGTAAAATAATCGCATTAGTTGCAGGATTTATTTCTGATGCACCAGTGCTTATATTAGGGTAAGTCGGGTGAATATGCCACAGCTAACTTTAAAAATCGATATCTCTGAAAATATTGTTGTAAATAGCAAACAAAAAAACGCATTTAATAAGGAAATTAGTAAACATTTATTCTTTGGTTAGTTACAATTGGTAACATTTGTACTTTTAGATATAAAAATTAATAAACAATATCTTGCAAAATGGCGTATTACCCTACCATGCGGGCAATATGCCATCAGAAGTGGTCTAATATGCCACTGTTTAAATTGGAGAGTTTAGAACTTAAAAATTCTTCTTCTTCTTCTAAATATTTTCTAAATTTGACGAAGAATCTGAGGATGATACACGACAAAGCTTCTTTTTGTCGGAGATTTTTTTTTTTGAGGTTTTAATTGTTTTCCTTTTTTAGATGGTGCCTTTCTTTTTACAGTAATTTGTTTTTGGCTTTGGGTCTCCTTCTTTTTGTTTTTCACTTTCAGGGTTTCAATGTTTTCTTGACTTGTTCAAATTAGCGCATGTTGTGTTCTACTGGCAAGTTTTGGCTTAACCAATGTCGGAATTGGGTTAATGTTTATTGACGAGCTCTGATGTCGTGGGTGTAACTTTTTGAATTTGAGCAATTGCAGAATTTTCGGCAGAAGTATCATGAGCAGTAGAGTTTGAGTCTGTTATAAATTGTTGTTCGTCAGGTGTACTAGTGGAAGATATTGGTTCAACCACCTCTTTTGCATTTTCAGATATGGCGAAAGGAAAAATTCCACACGCTTTAAAGCCAACAGAGCCATTATTTATTTAACATCAGAATTGGGAAATTATTCTTTTTGGATTTGGCAAATTATTCTTTTCAGCAAATGAAAATGCATAGCATATTACACCAGTAAAACACGGGCATATTACCCTACATAGCTTCTAGAAATACAAATGACGATAGTGAAATAAAACAACAAAAATATAACGGTCACTTCAGAGGTTATAAAATCACAATGATATGAAAATGATATAAATCAATCGATTTATTACAAAATAATTTCCGTAAATGAATATTTTGAGTTTAAATGTAGTTTTGAAATGCTAATTTAACAGTAATTTTTAAACTTTCCTTTTTAAAATTTCTGGTGAGATTTCACTGACAGTTATTGTCAAATCTGCCATTAGCATCAATGAAATATCACTGAGTGAAGTGCAACGCCATCTGTTATTTTAGTAAGGAATTACAGACAAGTGGCATATTACCCGAGGTGGCATATTACCCCGACTTACCCTATACCCACTCTGTAGTATTTCAAATGTAACATATGTATATTTACCTTATACTTACCCAGTATTAAAATAAATTAATGGTTAGGTGCAAGATAAATACTCATTTGGCCATTTCACCATCGTTGAATAAATTTATTTAACAAATAAAGTTGACAATATCGTATCGGTGTTTAACTATTAATGAAGAAATTAACGGGGCTGTCAATAGAATGATGCGATATTGTCAACTTTATTCGTTGAATAAATTTATTCAACAATGGTGAAACAAAAGTAAAATGCAACATATTATCAAAAATAAGGAGTGCTCATAAAATGCTGGTAAAGTACTTCGTATAGGAGGAGTGCGAAATACAAATGTGAAATACATTATTAATACTGGCGTTGCACAAACTTTTAGTGCCAGCAATTTACCAACAGATAAAGAAGTTTGCCGGCATTCGGCCTATGGTTGAATGTTTGCTGGGTCAATTTAAAAATGCCTATGCTACAAGAATACGAAGACTTGAACGATGAACCAAATGTATTTCGTGAGGGTATTATGGTGTAAAATTGATGTGGTGTTAATTTCCACACATTTCAGGGTTTTTTGGGTATTTAATAGGTCTAAAAAGCCAACAGAATGCTACATGTCTAGCACAATATTTTTTCTACATTCACATCAAAATCAACAATTTTCTTTGTCGGAACAACTTTGTCTTACAAATTAATGGTGTTTAGAAGTAATTTTACGGGGGAGGGAGTAGATTTTTTAGTTAATATAATTTCATTTTTCTCTTTCACAGCTCATATATTGATAGATAGATAGATTTTTATAAAATGAAGCAAATAATCAAAATACACGCAGATTATTCAAACAAAAATGCATCTCGCCGATCACATTCCAGCTAGTCATAGTCATAAACCGGCTAGAGTCAGAAATCACTTGGACATACATACAACTTGGTCAATTTTCTTTCAGAATGTCATTTCCAGTTTTATTATTTTGATTCTGTTTTTTTTTTTTTTTTTTCTCAGACTTTTGATTTTATTCAGTTTTTATTTATTTTATATCCTGGAACGGCTGCCTAGCCCCTGAGAAGTGCACGCGGAGCACAGGTTGAGAACCGCTGCTCTAAACAATTAATTAAATAAATTATCGAATTAATCACAAATACGATTCGGAATTTGCAGATTTATTGCAGTGGAGTGCAATATTTTTCTTGTTGATAGGTCAATTAATTACATGTCAGCTCGATGAAAAAGTCACGTAACGATGTTATATACACTCTCCTCTTCAAAACTACAAGTTATGAATTTGATGTTACAATTTTTTGGATTTTAAGTAAACATGTACATTAATCAAAAAGTCTGGATATAAAAAGTTTTTCTTTCCAACATAAAGTATTCTACATTAAGAGATATTTTTGTGGCTATAAAAATCGAAAAAACTACACCAGATTATTATGTGAGTACGAAAACACAGTTTTTTGATTGTTTCAAAAAACTAAACACAATCTACCTCTTGGTTTTTATAGTGAAGCTTTTATAGTTATAAGAAACATATTTTATGATTTTAAAAAACCAATTTAGACGTACAAATTAAGTTCTAATCCAGAAGTTGACAATATTTTTTACGTCGCGGACCGCATTTAGTAACTTTTATTATGTTTACGTTGTGGGCTGCATTCAGTAAGTCATTGTTTTTGGTGGGCCATACTTCCTTTTGTAATTTATATTTTTGCCGATCTTAAGTTTTTGTTTACGCCGGTTTACACCGTTGGCAAAAATACGTCTAATATCTTTGAAATTATTTTGCAATGGTCCAATATTAATGCAGACACCTTTATTTTGGACGTTTGCCATTGCTGATAGTACTAGGCTAGAATAGTACAATATAATTTAGTATTAGTATCAAAATGATATAATACTTCAAGAGTAATATAAAAAATTCGGACGTTTCGGAAACTGCTCAACAATCTGTTTCCGTCTTCAGCGATCACGAGAAGTGATAAACATTTCAGTTTTCTTCGAGTTTTTATACCTAGTATTGTAAGAGTGGGAGCAGGTTATAGGTGCGTTGCTATTGGTTGGGTGGTTGGGATCAGGTATGGGTAGGGACCCGACTACCTGCTGAGGATTAACGACCGGATTAAGGTTGTTTGTCACATTATTGTGTGGTAATGAGCTGTTTGTTACTGGATTAGTGACTTGAGGATTAAGAGGATTGTTTTGAATAATGGAAAGCCAGAGTTGAGGAAATTCTATGCTGGCTTGGCTGACAGCATCTCCAGAGTTTTCGATCAAAGCAGACTCTTTCAATTTTCTCTTGAACTTGTTTTCCTCATACATTAAGGGTTTAGCATCTTTCCATTGGAAATGGTGTTCGTTTTCCCAAGCATGTTCAGCCAGTTTGGAACTGTAAATTTCGCCCTGTTGAACTTTCTTCTTATGCTCGTTTACCCTAACATGTAGAGGTCTGCAAGTCTCGCCAATATATTGTTTCCCGCACTGACAGGGAATAGAGTAGGCACAGTTTTTGTTTAGGACAGATTTGGGTTTTGCACATGATAGGATAGATCTTAAAGTCGAACTCGATTTGAAGGCTACTTGGATATTATGCTTCTTTAGTATCTTACCAATTTTCTCAGATACTCCTTTATAATAGGGCATAGAGACATATCTCACTTCGTCAGTTCTAGGTGTGTCATTTTTCTTATGATTGATAGCATCCAATCTAGGTGTGTCATCTTTCTTATGATTGATGCTATCAATCATAAGAAAAATGATACGATATAGGGCTACGCTGGATAAGAAAAGTAAAAATTATCGCTGGTGACCTGGCCATACATCCTCTCTGCATAAATAGAAATTTAAAGGAAAGGTAAAAAACTACTTTATGTTAGCCGTTTTTACGTAGTTTAAGATAAAAGGTATTGCTTTGTATGGAATTTAGACCTTAAATATTTTTCTTGTTTAATAAGTATTGTCACAACTTGTGCACTGATATGTTGGGTTACAATGCAATCCAAGAACTAATTTCCGCTAAAAATTGTAGATAGGAGGTATTACCAAGTCACCAGCGTTATATTTTCTTATTGGTGGACAGCATCAAATCGTTCGGTTGGCCGCATTCGGCCCACGGGACACGTTGCCGATCCTCTGCTCAGTATATATCATTCTTAATATAATTTATTTTAAATAATTTAATTTACAAGTGCCTCGAAAAACCATGGAAGGATTCTGTGTAACAAATTAATGGGCTTTTTTAAAGTACTGCCGGGCTATCTTAAGCTGGCCGATGGGAAACTGTACTGCGTAGAGTGCGGTAGTATTGTGAGTGAGTGAGACATAAGTTGTTCTACCCGAGTACAGTCGGAGAAAACACATTTATATACTGTATACGCAGGAGCGCTTCCCAATGTGCTCTGAAAATTAATTTTTGTGTGACTGTACCGCTCGACTGCTACACGAATACTAACGCAGCCCCCTTAAATTTGGCTGGTGCAACCGGCCAGCTTAAGTTAGCCAGGTAATAGTCGGATTTAATATAAAAATATTACAAAAAGTCTTCTTTCTCAAATCTACTAGTTATGAATTTGATGTTACAAAATTTAAAAAATACCACCAATATTGTATGAATATTGCATCAGGGCGGGGGGGTTCTTATTCTTGAGCCCCCTCCTCCAACACTTAAATAATACACTTTTAAAGGACACTTCTTTTTGTAATTGAACTTGAGTTTGCGAAAAAAATATGATGTGCTTCTAAGCACCTCTAAAAAATGGAATACCAAGAAAAAATGGTTGCGCCTCTGTATTGCATATATTTCAAAAAAAGAATAATTAAATGGCCCAATCACTAACCTGGAAGAAAACGTTAATTTTGACGGTTGTGTTTTGAATATTTTGTGTATCGCATTGCTGAAAGAAGTCTGGATATTAAGATTTCTTGTATCACTAAGATCCGCATATAATCAATGTAAAATCTTTTCTGATATATAGCTACAAAACTTGGTAAATTACAAAATAAATTAACCATAAACTTCAAGTTTTTATTAACAGATGTATTCGCAGATTTTTTCGGATTACTTACTCATATGCCCAATACTCATCTTTGAGAATTGGCAGCACAAAAATCTATCCACTTGGAAATCCAGGCCAGAAAGTGGCAGTAAACGATATCTCCAGAATGAGAGTAGAGTGGAACCCTCATGGAAGCCGTCGTAGAGGTCGCTCTGTATCCACATGGAGTAGAACGATAAAGAACTTTATGTCTTCGGAACTACCAGGTGAAGAGGCTCTTGCTCCTCACAGAATTCGATGGTGCGAGTTTGTAAAGGCCCTATGCTCGATCGAGGAGAACTAAGACATAATATATATATATATATATATATATATATATATATATATATATATATATATATAAATAAGCCTTAACTCTTTAACTTAGTCGTTAAGAACCTATTCTTACCGATTTATCTGGACCAAAATATAAATCTTACTATCAAAACAATATATTCAAATCCTTGGAAACAACCCACTATAAAACATGTCTGTAAAAATGTAGACAGACAAGAACAAAGAATGTAAATACCTCACAAATTCCACGCACGAAAATTCTAAAAATGGATGTAAGTCTACAAGTCCCGAAACACAGCAAAGACCCTATTTCAATTCAAGAACATGACTAACTTTACACAGGCAAATCCCTACAGAATAACAAATGTATCCTAGGTCAGCTGTAATTTCCACAACAGTTTTAAACATTGTTTTCAAAACCACAAAATTAAAAACAACAGCAAACTCTAAAATATTTAACCACTGTCGAACTAGTTATAAAATTATCTCCCTTCCTCCTCCTCTCTCTCTCTACCACCCACTCACTTTTTAAGTACTGTTAGTCGGGTTGAGTTTTGGCGTAACTCACACTAATACCCTTTTCACACTAGATCTTTAAGATCGGATGTTAAAGTGAATGTATCTTTAAACGCTAATGTGAAACCGTACGGCCTCTTCTAAACACGACCGATGTTTAAGACAGAGATCTGCATCTTAAACTTCGTACGCATTGCCAACTTAATTTCTATTATAAAAAAATACTCCTTGAATTTGTGCTATCAACACTTTATATTATCATATACAAGAATACTGTATTATATCGACGTTATAAGAAGTTTATACTTATTGTTATATTAAATTATTTATTTTAATAATGTGTTTAATAAAATACAGAGCTACAATAATTGAGATAAAATGTATCGACTTACATGTTAATACAGGTGTAATATATTCTTTATTGTAGTGCCTTTATTGTAGAACGAAATGAAATATCCTTAATTGTTTATAATAATTCAAAATGTGCGTCTGCGCAGACAGTTCAAATCTGGTAATTTCATGACGGTAACTTAAGGACAAAATTACTGTAGCTGATGACAGCACCGGAGATTTAAACATCAAGTGTGAAAGCATACCGATCTTAAACATCGGATAACTTTAAGTTCACTCGTATTAAAGATCTAGTGTGAAAAGGGTATCAACATCTATCTTGTATCTTGTTATTTTAAGTGCCAGTTCCTTCCAAAAAATTTTAAAAACTGTTGGCGCCGTCATCTTTAATGCTAACAATATCGAAAAAAAATTGAACGCGGTCTACTGCGTGATTAGTGCAACGTATGTGGCGAGCAGGTCCGATTAGAGGCTGGGGGGGGGGCTAATAGGACAAATGTGCTCGGACCTGGGTATCTTATGGGCCCGTGCCATCGTTTCATTTTTGTTTCTCCTCGAGAAGAGGCCCCAAGTTATACAAATTTAGATTGATATATATTTGTGTTGTTTTACTTCTGTCAACTCCATCTTTTTTTAAAATAATTTTAGTATTTAAATATTTTCATAGGAGGGCCCAGGTATTCCTTTCTTGTACCTGGGCTCGTATTCGTTTTCCATGGTCCTGGCGCGAGACTTATGGTGACCGGTAGTGCGAATGCAACTAGGGTTGATGCAAAAGTTCGTCCTTTTTTTAGAGCTAGATGGCATTGAAATGCAAAACCGAAGTTTTATTGACTTAACACGTGTTTTGAGTTCATTTGATCAATTTTCATCAAAATCAAAAATTTCATCAAATATTACAGTGAGAATATTGAAAAAAAAAAAAAAAAAGTTACTTGGTTGTGTTTTTTATAATTTGTTAAGCATTAAAAATGGCAGAAAATAAGGAACATTTTCGACATATTATGCTGTTTTATTCCCTAAAATTCCGAAAAGGCAAGAAGGCAAAGGTGTACTGTGACGGCCCAGTTTACGACTCCACACGCCGTAAGCGATTAAAAAAAAATAAGTTTTTATTTATTTATTTATTTATTTATTTATTTATTTATTTATTTATTTATTTATTTATTTATTTATTTATTTATTTATTTATTTATTTATTTATTTATTTATTTATTTATTTATTTATTTATTTATTTATTTATTTATTTATTTATTTATTTATTTATTTATTTATTTATTTATTTATTTATTTATTTATTTTATTACCATTAATTTGGAGAAATATTGTTTACAACTAAGTGAATTAAAGTGAGTAAAGCTGCATTCACAGCTCAGTAAATTAACACGCTGTGCGTTATGGACAGTTAGTAAACGAGGTCATTTGGTATGATCGGACATGCTCGTGCTTTGTCGTTGCTATACTACTGTTGAGCGATATAGTACGAGCTTGTCCGATCATACCAATTGCACTCGTTTACTAACTATCTATAACGCACAGCGTGTTAATTTACTGAGCTCTGAATGCAGCTTAATCGGTCAGAAGCGGCCTGAATTGGCCAACATAAAGGGCATTGCGTTTCATCAGGACAATTCTAGACCACACGTGTCTTTGGCCACCCGAAATAATGTTTTACAGCTTGACTGGGATGTTTTAGTTCATCCACCATATTTTTTAGATCTTGCACCCTCCGACTACCATTTATTTAGATCGCTTCAAAACAGCTTAGATACTAAAAACTTTACTTTCTTGGAAGACTTGTAAAATCACCTGAATCAGTTCTTTAGCCAGAAATCTCGGAACTTCGACGAGCTCATCAACCCAATATTTCCAGCTAACCAGTTTCAAAATGTTTTAGTTCTTCATCAGAGCTACACAAATATATAACAGAATTTAAAACACAATAGCTAATTATAAAGTTTAAAAACATACCTGATCTAGTATTTAGAACGTACTAGATCAAGTATGTTGATGCTGATATTTGTGTAGCTCTGATTATTTATGTCCGCAACCAGTACAACCTTGACAACACTTTTTTAACACTACTAGAAAGTAAATATAGATAAGTTGTTGTCGTAATATTCAAACTGTGAGATAGAAAAATTAAAAAAAAAAAGTGTTTTTGTCTTAGAGGGTACCGATCGTTCTGACTGGTTCAATTCACGTTATACCTCAAAACTTAGTTATAGTTCACATATTTTCTGCAGCTTTTGTAAGCTTAGTTACTCTATAGATTGCTGAATCATCTATCAAAAGATCTTTCCATCTTGTTTTGAGCTATAATCCGCAGTTTGTTGCTAGGGCATTTCATAAGACCACCACAAGCACGACATTACAGAGCAGATGATACGCCATCTTCAAAACTCCAGGATGGAAATTAAAATGCGTTTTTAGTTAGAATCGTTTCAGACTCTTCGGAATCTTTTTTTGAACCAACCCTTTGTTTACAAAATTCGTCCTTGTCCTGTTTCCAGCATAGAGTTATATTTATTACCGCACCGTCTGGCCTGTCAATATATATTATTCGGTCCATTGAATCTTCCTATCACTGTTCATAACGTGTTACTTATATCTTGATAAACTGCTCTCTCCCGGTTATATCATTTAACAAGGCTCTGAATTTCCATAGAGATAATTAGAAGGAACAATTATATACCTTAAATCAATATTAGGGGAGACCTTAACAATAAACTTAATTCTGACTCTATTGCGGAAGTGATATCTATAATTTGCAAGGATTATTTTGCCGAAAACAAAAAAATGTATATTCTCTTTATATCCTTGATTAATTAGCGACAGTAAACTGGTATACATACGCAGGGTGACCAGAATCTAATAAAGGCAAACTGGAACAATAAATAACTATTATTTTCTTCACAATATTTTATAACACTCTTCATATTATTGAATAAATTACTTACTTGAAAAGATGATGAGCCTGTACCTAATATATGTTCAAAAATGGATCGACGTTTACAAGGAGTGATTGATAAGTCAGTGACTTCGAAATGAACGATTTGTCTTACCAAAATTCGACTTATTTTTCAACATAACGTCGTTGGAATTGCAGTATAAAGGTATATAAAATCTCATATTTTAAACCTCCTATGCGAAACACATATTTTTGCAATACTCCAATATCATCTATATACAAAAATAAATAATTTTTTTCACTGCTTCAGGACACCTTTTAAGCTCCCATATTATTTACTTTTTTGTGTTTCCTGTAAATTTTAACTTTTTTCACATAGTGTATATGGTAGATCCAGCGATGATTATCTCATTTTAGCTCGATAAATTTTACCCAACGATATTTCAACTTCTTTAAGCCTTCCAAAAAGTTCGATTTCTCGAATTCTGCAAAATAGACGTGTGTTCCAATAATGATCTCCTCGTTCTATACGAATCTTTTTCCAGCGAGTTATTTCTTGATGTTTGAAAAAAAAAAGAAGATGTAAGGAGGCAAATCTGGAGAATGGGGTGGAGAGAGTAATTCTTAACTCAATTCGACCAATTTGACCATTGCAGTTGCGGCCTAGTAACTTGATGCGTTGTCATGGTGGAATAGAACCTTTTTCTTCGCCAAATGGAGCCACTTTTTCATCAATTCAGCGTGTATTCGATCCAATAAAGCGGCATAATATAGTCCTGTGATCGTTTTTCTTTTTCAAATAGTCGATGAAGATTATGCTTTGCGAATCCCAGAAAATAGCGGCCATGACATTTCACGTCGAGAACACGTGACAGAGCACGTTTGCCAATAGAAATCCACTGTTTTGACTGTTCTTTAATTTCTGGTGTGCCGCAAAAACTTAATTGGATTGCGTTTGTACATGTTCAAACATAGTTTCGAAATGGTCACGAGATTTTGTTTTTGAACCTCTGTGAGAAGACCCACCTTGCCGATAGCTTTTTAATGCCCAAATGTCCGTGCAAGATATAAACACGCGTCTGAGATGTTTACAAGCTTAGCTCTTTCGTGTGTTTTCACTCTGTGGTCGTTCAACAGGATATCATGAATTTAACTGACCAGTTCTTCAGATGTCACCTCACTTGCAGGTCTCGGGCACACATCATTCGTGCTCATACCACCACAATGAAATTCAGTGAACCACTTGTGAACCATTCCATGCAAAAGAGTAGAGTTCCTATAATAACGTTTTAGATTTGATTCAGTACCCTTAATGGTGTTTTCACGCAAAAAGGAGTGCTTTGTACACATAATTCAACTTTTTCCATTGTAGCTAATAAATACAAACTGATCCACTTCAGAACGCTGTTGAAAATGTACTACTTCACAGATTTACTAGAATCTTAGTGTGCTTGTCTACAAGTAATCGCAAATGTCAGAAATAATATCAAACTTACGATCTGAATGCCATCCATCTATTATCAAAGTATCTAACTTATCAAATACCCATCGTAGTATATCGCGAGTTCCTGCAATTCCACGCTGTTATCAAAATTATTGAAGTATGTGCAGTGTCCCAGAATTTGTCTCTTAAATGACAAGACGCTTATTTTCTACAAAAGATGTCCTCGTCCTACTTATAACCCCTATTTTAATCCCATAGATTATGCTTTTAGACAGTTAGGGAAAGTTTCGCGTAGTGTGCATTTTTAGGTCATTGAAAAATTACAGGTTCGACAATAATAAATTTTTAAGCTTAATTTGAAGTAGATCACCTACATTCCAAAGAATATTGGGATTTCAAAACCGAGCTATATTCAGTACGTCCCTAGAATATTCACAGGATTCAAAATATAGCTCAAAATAAAAATTAATTTAAAGTTTGCAGCTTGTTTTATATATTTTAGTAAAAAGTAGTTTACTGCTGATCAAAATTTTATTTGCTAAAAGGTTATGTGCTTATCCATAAATCATCTTTCAGAACGTTAGTTTTTGCATTCTTGTTCATCTGAGAGATATATAGCTTACAAAAACATTTCACGCCTTCGAAACATAGTGTACATGCTCGCGAAACGAACAAAATTTTATTTCCTGCATTGTACGGTAAATGATAAATTACCTTCTTTATTTTGTGTATTTTTAATACCAAATTTTCACCGTAGAACTATACAATTTCTTTATTTCCACCATTTATTCATATTAATCCTAAAAAAAAAAAACTGCCTCAAAATCAGTAATGAAAAATGAATGAATAATGTCGGTCAATACGGAAAAACTTCCTGCCTACATTTTCGCTCTTCGCTCTCCCGAAACTTCCTACTGCTCGACTCAAGTATTCGTGGACGATCTTATGTCCTTGAAACTACTAAAGCAATAATCGTACAAGACTGTCGCAGGACCATGTTTGCCTGTTGCGGATACCACGCAACAAATGTTAAGAGTAGCTTGAGCATTACCATTCTCAAAAGTTTTTTATATGCTAACAATCTGAAATAAAACTAGTAACAAAACACGTGGAGAGCTGGTTCAAATTACTAAACGCCGACCGCCGGAGCGTGGTGGTAGCACAGTTAATATGGCGAACATGTGATACGCCTTCAGTACGAGTTTGAACTCGCTATAGTAATTTTGTTGTCCGTAGCGAATTTTATTGTGAAACAGTTTTCTCTAGTGCGTTCTAAAAATGAGTGACATTCATTTCGAGCAACGGTGTGCTATCAAGTTTTGCTTCAGACTTGGGCGCAGTGTAACGAAAACTTTTGCAAAACTTCAGCAGGCCTATGGAGACAGTGTTTTGTCAAGGACCCAGGTTTTTGGTGGCATTTTCAGAAGAGAGTTGATTGAAGATGAATCACGCAGCGGAAGGCCTTCATCTTCAAGAACCGATGAAAATGTCGACAGAATCCGGGATCTTGTGCATTCAGCTCGTCGGTTGACAGTCAGAATGATCGGGGAAGAGTTGAATTTAACTCTGCCGTTCATCAGATTTTAACCAATAAATTGGGGATGAGAAAAATCTGCGCAAAAATGGTTCCAAAAAAATTCAGAAATTTCAATAAACGAATTTTTAGCCAGTAAAAACATTCTTGTGGCTCATCTGCCGCCTTATTCGTCCTTGACTATTGAGTCCTTGTGACTTTTTCCTCTTCCCAAGATTGAAAAATCACCTCAAGGGACGTCATTTTGTGACACTCGAAAACATTCAAACGTCCGTAACCGACCAGCTGAAACCTATTCCAGTATCCGAGTTCCAGCACTGCTAAGACGATTGGAAAAACTAAAGTCACTAGATTATATAAAGTAGCGCAACGGCGGCCATGCTGGGGCTAAAAATGACACCAACACAAATGATTTTCAGTGATTCCAACAGTACAAAAATAAGAAACTAGTACTACCAACATTTCTATTTTGAACATTATAATCACGATTGTTTTAATTAAAGATGCACTATAACAAAATTGTGGTACAATTATAAATTATTTTTATTAAATAAAATGGATATAATATATAAATTTAAATGAAACTTAACCTTAAATATTCAAACCGCTGATAAAGGAGGTTATTAAATTAGAGCGAGAAAGAGAGATGTGACAGCGCAGACGCAAACTTAAGAACGTAAAAATTGCTGCTTTACTTTGCTTAATAGGGGAACCAATGTTGCCAATCAAACCCTGGGGCCTGTCGGCTTTTTCAAAGGCTTGCGCTACTTTGTATAATCCAGTGACTTTAGGAAAAACCGCCTCCAGCGCTGTGTGGCTTCGTAAGGAAGTTATTTTGAGGGAGACAATATTGAATTGTAATACTGTTCGAATAAAAAAATGTTTAAAAATCAGTCCAGTTACTTAATTTGCGCACCTCGTATATATATATATTATATTGTACTTGATTTAACGACACTTATTAAGAGCACTGTTGAAGTCCTACAAAGTTATTTTAACATTACTACTCCTACTCCTACTTTGACTTTATTTTAACATTTCTGGAAAGTACCTTAACTTGTAATGCGATTTTCTCATATTTGATATGCTCACTTTTCGCAGTAGGTCAACGATAATGAGGCTGTCTAATTTGTATTATGTTATTGTTGTACATCTACTTGAGACGGATTGAGCAAACATTTCATGGCAGCTGTCTGGTTAATGTTTGTATTTTATGATTAAGGGTTCTGATATTGTCTATGTTATTAATAAAGTGTTTCTTTCACAGGAGATTGGCTGACATATCAAGGTCAACGCGCGGTGTGGTGATACTGATGTGCGATCGTCCATCAGCGGGCAGAGTGCTGGACGAGGCGAGAAGGTTGAATATGGTGGACGGCCATTTCGTTTGGCTGTGGATAGATACAGTGCCTAGCAACTTTACAGAAGGAACAAATGGTCTTCCTCCAACTGATAGACCGCCCGAAAACAATCGAAGAGATAAAAGAAATATTTCCGAAGATATTCCTTTTCATAGGTTAGAATATTACGAAGAAAGAACAGTTGAAGAAGTGTTTTTTAGAAGTAAAAGAGATATTGTGTTTAATAAGGAATTTATCAAAAGTGATATAAGTGATATGCATGTTAATTATTTGGTTAAAAACGACAAGTTTCTTTTATTTAATCGTCAAAACGGCGTTGAAAGTTCTAAATTCAAACATCTACGTGATAATGTAGTTAGTGTAAAGAAAGAACAACCATGGAAGTTACAAGGTTACTTTGCGAGAAGAAATTCTTCTCCGGAGTTACCTGCTGGATTATTGAGTATTCGCGCTTTGCCGATGCGGGTTGATCGGCATTTAGTTAAAGGTGCTGTTCGACTGCTGGTTGGGACGCTGAAGACGGTGCTTGCGAGATGTCCTGACTGGTTAGCGCAGAGCATCGCGCTAGAAGACCTCAGCACTAGTTGCTGGTCTACTCCATCAGCGGGAGAATTCAATTTTTCTGCTGTCTTTGCCAAGTAAGTAAAATTCCAATATTAAAAAATAAAACGTCATTTGAAAATACAATATGTTTGCGATTTTCAGAAAACAGATCTTTATTATACGCGTTACGCCAATGTCTTAGAAGGTTGCTAGTATTTTATTTACAAATTAGCTTTAAGTTTATCGTTATATTGAGGTGTATAAATTTCAATTACAGGCTTAACCTTTAAAAACTGTTGAAAGGACGTCCATGGTTCTTTAAGTAATCGATGTTTATGCTTGGAAAGGCTTGTAAAGTAGTTGGCAAAAAGTGTTATTTTTGAGAATCAAGTTCGCCTCTATTAACAATGTTGCGGTGCTCCTGCAGGAAACGTTAGGGGAAACAGTTTTAGTGTAGACTGCATTGCTAGTTTCGCATCCATAACTTCACAGTATTCTCTTTGTTCTGTTTATTATAAACAGATATCCAGAATAGTATACCTCTTAGTATTAATATGCTATGCATTAACATATATAGAAACGGAGAACTTGTCTTATCTGCTACCTATGCGCCTATCTAGGTGTTTGGGAACCTATTATTTATTTGATTTATTTTATTATTAATATATATAAACCACCCTAGAAATGAACGCATTTACTTGCTATGCCATGTATTTAGTTGTTAGATTAGGTCGGTAGTTGGAGCGCAAAGGGTTAAATATTTTCTCCCATTTTCCATTTTCATTTCCATTATACTACAAACATCTTCCATTTCGGGAACAACAAATAAACTTGTGAAAATATCTGTACAGATGCAAAGCTTAGCATTTCAAATTAGGCATTTTATCAGAACGAACATGTTGCAATGAGTTCTTAACAAGTCTTTAGAACTGAGTCTTGGCAATTTAAACTAATTGGTACAACCATAATCTAGATTTAAACAAATAAACAGATTTATCAAATAAAGAGAAGGAAATAATCAAGATGAACGATGAAAAGAATGTTGATTATAATTTTAAACCAGAAAAAAGACGAATAATCTGATGTAAGAAAAATTAGAATGCATTCAAAGAAGATTTAAGTAAGATAAAATTATTGAATGAATTTTCATACATTTCCGGATTTTATAGGTATATAGTAGGCTAAGACGACCAACGGCGAACGTGTCAGTACACGTAGTACGTGTACATATCACTAGAGCCCTGCGCGGATACGTTTTTCTGTATCCGCATCCGATCCGCATCCGATCCGCATCCGCATAGACAGGATCCGCATCCAATCCGCATCCGCAGCCTTTGTAAATATGAAATCCGCATCCGATCCGCATCCGCAAAAATATCCGCACAATCCGCACAGGATTTACTGTCTGTTTGGAAATATCTAACCTGTTTCGCCTTATTTGGCATATCGCTGTTTTAAAACACTACTAAATTTAAAAAAATTTGATCACATTAATATTACTTGGTCCAGAAATATTTTTTCCATCTAACGTCGTACTGAGATTATATAGATTAAAAAATAAAGATGGAAATTACAATTATTCGACTCTTAAGTCAAGTTTATATAAAATGTAAAACTTTAACTCAGGAACTTAGTTTTTTAAGACATCTCACTGTTATTTTAGAGCAGCGATATTTAGAAATAATTAAACAGATAAATTTATCACATTTATGACCTGTAAATAACAAGGAAAGTCCTATAAGATTAGCAAATTTAAAAAAATAAGTTTTTAATAATAAAGCTAAATTCTTAAATTCATCCTATTATTAAAAGATGAAAGTTATATGACGATTTCAAGAATTTTAAGATATTTTTATTTTTTTAAATTTGATATGATCTTCTATATTTTTAAATGTGGCAAATTACCATGGTTAAACTTTACTAATATTTCCAAAAATGCAAAATAAGGCGATACATAATTATTTTTAAATTAGTAAACGCAATAAATCCAAAGAAATTGTTGTATCTACGACTGTTATATAAACTCTACTATATTTAACAATTTAAGTAAGAGTAAAATTGGTCTTTATAGGAAGAGTAAAAAAAAAATAAAAAGTGCCGTAACGTATTATTATTATTTCACTCTTGTCATAAGCACAATACAAATGCCAGCAATACAATTTTGGGGTTCTAAACGCGTCTTCCGTAGAAAGAAGCGCCCAACCG
The DNA here is from genome assembly GCA_963971575.1 of Liopterus haemorrhoidalis. Classification (NCBI taxonomy): domain Eukaryota; kingdom Metazoa; phylum Arthropoda; class Insecta; order Coleoptera; family Dytiscidae; genus Liopterus; species Liopterus haemorrhoidalis. The sequence continues at coordinate 59,296,905 of OZ020612.1, read as the reverse complement.
AAGATTTTATGTTCATGCGGATATTGCGGATAAGCGGATATGATGTATAATCCGCATCCGATCCACATCCGCACGATGTAAATGATAATTTATCCGCATCCGCAGAAATATGGCGGATATCCGCGGGTAATCCGCAGATATCCGCGGATTTGCAGGGCTCTACATATCACGTACCCGTACACACATTGTACTGCGCAGTGTCTCGAGTCTGCCGTTCAGTTTTCGCACGTGCCATGTTCTAAGTTCGCCCATACAGACTCAGTCTACATACCAGACTAGACAAGTAGATCTACGTGTGTTCCACACTACATACTACACAGCCACCAGTCTGAGCTCTGTGGTCGATCCTCGTTCCGTTCGGTTCCATATCGAGTCACACTCGCCACTCGCTGGCATTGGTTTATAAGTTCGCGTACTGAAGATTCGTTCGCTGCTTATTAAAAGATTCGGTCGTATCAATTCTCGGCAACGATTCGTTCTTTTGAAACGAATCGTTCGCGAACGACACATCTCTAGTAGCCAGTGCACTGATAGGCACGGGAAGTAGGGAGGCAGAGGGAGGGTTGGATATTTTTAGAGTAGTATGTGTTTTAGAAGTTTCAGTATTTTTCTTAAATTTGAGCCAAAGAATTATATATGAATGCCAAATTTTAACTCTAGATTTGGCTAGAATGTATATATCCATCGGCTGGAAGTCTCAATCCTTATTAGGTGGATACTTTTGTAGTCATTGTGGAGAAAAAGGATTATGGAACGCTTTAATATATTGTTACAAACTTTATTTCTACCTCCCTCTCTATCTCTATCTCGCTACCTCCATATTTTTCTCTCATTCTCTTTTTCTTTCAGTCTTTCTATCTTTCTTTCGTATCCCTATTATATTATTTAAAATTTAAATACGAGTTCTGCATGTTAAAATTCAATAACCAGTGTCCATGTTCGTGTTTCATTTGTTTCAGTTTATCTTGATTTATTTTTAAAATATACGAAACACTGATTAAAATGCAATTGTCGTTTGATTCGGACGGTTCCACTTTGTCCCCATTGCTCTGAATATTGTGTGAATATTTATTTAGGACGAGTGAGTGTTATAAATGCTGAAGAGCAATGGTGGTTTTGCTTTTGACAGGAAGGTTTAATGTCCAATTAACAGTGTTTGTATGACCAGCTTACTATGCACACTAATATAAATAAATAATAACGTTACCTCATTTGTTATATCACTTTACAATACAATCAAATCACGAATCACGATATTTGACAGCCTAATTATCATTAACAGTAATTCAATTTTGTGGATGGTTTTCAAATCATTAATATTTACAAATTTTATAAACACATTTATAGTTTTCAATCTGGAAATGATACACTGAAAAAATATAGCCCAAAACTATTACAATTAATAGTATGTACAGGCTATTCCAAACTTTTAAGCAGAACTAATTTAAATTTTCATTTTTGTAAGTTGTCATGAGTTCTCCTTTTAATGTTTGAAGAGGGCTTTTGCTAAAGAAAATGATCAAAAGTCTCACTTAAACGGTGAAAGTTACTAGGATTAAAAATCTAGTTCCGCTCAAACCAAAGAAACAGACTATACTGCATAGAACAACTAATAAAAAAGGAGCGTTATGAATCTTAAAGTTATCAAATCGTCAGCGTACGTGCTGCTCCCAGTGGCGGACTGACAAACTATTATTTGAAAAAATTGCGGTAATTTTAGATAAAATAATATTATTGGGAAACTTAAAATAAACCTTAAATTTTTTTTATTAAAGTCCGGAAATATATTATTTATGTGAAGAGTGTATGTAGATGCACTATGTTACAGGCTATTCCAAACGTTTAGGCGGAACTAAATGGGAATTTGTTTCTTTTAGGTTGTCACGAGAAGGGACCTTACTTAGGTTATTTATTACTAATGTTAAAATTTAATATTCCAAGAGTGAAACCATGGAAACGAATGACATATGTCAAAAAAATGTTTTTTTACATATTTTAATGACAAAAAAATAAATAAATAGGAAATTTGTATTAAGAAGGACACAAAAAATCAAAATATAAAGAAAATTACATTTTAAAATGACATATGTCAAAAAAATGTTTTTTTACATATTTTAATGACAAAAAAATAAATAAATAGGAAATTTGTATTAAAAATGACACAAAAAATCAAAATATAAAGAAAATTACATTTTAAAATGATATTACCCAGCAAACATTTTTATACGGGCCAGTACTGTTGAAGCACATACTCCCCGGCATTGAAAGTAATGGGCCAGTACCCCGGTGTCCTCGTGGCCGTTAGCTGGCCCATTGGCATATCAATTGCCGGTCCAGCAGCTGTAAAGTGCAAAATACTCTCATTAAATACTGGTAAAGTACTTCGTATAGAAGGAGTGCGAAATACAAATGAGAAGTATATTATTAATACTGGCGTTGCACAAACTTTTAGTACCAGCAATTTACCAACAGAAATAGCAGTTTCCCGGCATTCGGCCGAAGGTTGAATGTTTTCTGGGTAACGACTTTAACCAAAAAATGTTTATTGTAAGTATGATTTACAAAGCTTAATCAAAACGGTCAAAAAGCACGATTCAAACGATGAAAGTAACTAGATTGCAAAATTTAGTTCCGCCTAATCGTTTAAAATAGCCTATATGCAGTGAACAATGGAATTGTTAATTTTTAAAATATTAAATAAAAAACTTTAGAATGTTTATTTTAATTTTACTTTTGCGTTTTTAATCAACTATAATTTTTTAAATTATAATATTGATAAATTATGAAATAAAAACATATTATACAGAATAAAATAAAAAAAAAAATAATAAAAAAACAAATCATTGCCACAATAAATGTATGTATATATCAAAATATTTATTATATCAGTATAAATATATTCCTATTTGCAGTCATAATATGATAATAATAAAAGTTTTGCTCAGACTTATAAATAACGGGAAAATAAAAGTCATTATGGGTATTTAAATAGGTAAAGGCCGCATTCAGCAGGCTCATCGGTGACTTACCGGTACAAACTTACCGGGGAATTTAACTGAATGCACATTTTTTGGCAGCGCTATCGAATGGCGTATATGAATACAATATATAAACAATGACATATTGTAATGCCAGTAAATTTTGAATGTAAGCTTTTACAGTAATTTTAAAAGTACATGTGCTTTATAAGCGTCTCCTCAATATCTAAATAAACTGACTCAACACTCAATCCATAATTTTTTACTTGCTTGACTGGCGGGTAAGTACGGTAATTTACCGGTAGATCAATGTATGCATACAGGAAAAAATTTACTAATCGGTAACTCACCGGTGAGTCTGCTGAATGCGGTCAATTTGTTTTTTACATTTTTACCACCTTTACGCCCATAATATTCACATTTCTTAGCAGTGTGTATTGCCTAATTTTGTTTAATATTAAATATTAATATAACTAGTAATACAGTCTACAAATATTTTGTAAAATATGGGAACGAATGTCAATTATAGACAACAGTTTATAGATAACCATAGATGTCAACAAAAATGACGTCAAATTTTAAGTATTTTCGGTAGTTCTTATCATTCATCATCATCGCTTACAGTAGACGACGGATCTGTTAAAAGTATCTGGTTTAATAATTATTAAACTACATATGTAATGTGCAGAACACCATAGAATATTTAAGTTCTGGTTTTGAACAGAACTGTCATTTGAATAGTGTTCCATAATTAATCATTGTCAAGTTGCATTGCAACTTTGACAATGGCGAGAGAAGAAACTGCAGTCAGTAAATCAATAAAAGATGCTGAGAAACACAACACAATGTTTTTATTAAACAACCTCTTTCCGAATGGCTCACCCTTAGGCGTAGAAGTGTTCTTGTTTATGATGAGCAATACACAAGTATTAAATATATGAATTGTAGGACTGAAAAATTGAACGCTTTGTAAATAGTGTAAAATCAACATTAAATTCACTTGTTACATTTATTTATTTACCCATTAGATAAACTTAACTAACCAGTAACATTTTGTACATTTGATCTAAATGGAAACGTGCTAGTTTGACCACGAACGAACGTGTAAACCAGTACATGCAGATAAACATTGAAATAAATCGAGTGGAGCTATTGATAATGGATGAATGTACGTGATAGCATGAGTGGAATAAGCAACTGAGATGATATATGACGAGTATCTAAGGAGTATGACTCGAGAATAACAAGTATGTATGCATGAACCATTAGCAAATGGAATTCATCTCCAACGAATTGAGATGTTGTTTTTAAAGATGATTTCAATGCGTTCATTAATGAACTTTTCATTTTACAGAATTGGGAAGAAAGGTCCTCCTTCTTAGGGTTTTGTAAATACGACCACCGAACAACGTCACTCGCGTGTCTCTTTATCTGTGCATATAGTAGAAATGGTAGCCAAACGGCTGAACATAAACAGTTGTAATTTTGCATGTTTGTACAACTCTTTGAAAATAAATATAGCGAATTCAATAAACATGTTGCAGGATAAATATAAACAAATGTGTATTTAATGAAAAAATACTTAACATAGCGGGATCGACAGCATCTCATTGTTTTAGAAAATAAAATATAAAACAGAATATTTGGTCCCAATCAAATTAATTGTGAATGCAGAATTCGTAAGAACAAAGATATCCGAGAACTGTACTCAAGACCGAGCATCACACAAGAACTGAGTGGCTGACGATTACAGGACGTGCTATGAAGATGAGGAAGGACAGACTGGTTAGGAAGATATGGGATGGAAGATTGAGTACCCTTCGACATGGGGAGATCTTGCAAGAGATGGAGGACTTATGTGAGTGATAATAAAAATAAAAATAACCAAAAGTCAATCTTACTGATAATACCCAGAGAAGAAGAATGAAAAAATAGAGGGGTTGACTTAAAATCTCAATAAAGAATATTGATAGGAACCGGAATGGTTCAACAGAAACTTTTGTACAATTTATTTTGTGTAATTGAAAAAAAAATTACTTTATTGTGTCGTATCAAAAGAAAGCTTTAAAAACGTAGATTAAGAACTATAAAATAATTTTTTAATATTTCTTTCTTTTGATGCGTTTTTTCCCAAAAATTCACTAAAAAATTTGTGATCCCACACATTAACACAAATGGGTTACACTAAAAATCTAAAAAAATTCTAGGTATTTTACATTAATCTAAACTTGAAACGTTCAAAAGGAATTTTTGATCAGATTTTGCTTTTGGAAAATATTGCAGTTTTTCTGTTTTTAACAAAATTAATTATTTTTTAATTCATGGCTAAATTATGGTTAATGATGTTATAGATTTTATGCAATTATGGGTAAGGTAGTATATGTCTTCTTTTTAAACTAAAAATATAATAAAAAAAAAAAACAACAGTTGAAAATCTAGTTCAGGGATTCCCTACGGGGTCCAGGTGGACCCCTTGGGGGTCTATGGAAGTTTAAAAAGGGTCTATAGTATTCCAGGGGTCAATAAGGGGTCTATCAGGGGTCTAGTTTTTCCTAGTCTTACTTGGTTGAGGCAGGATTTAGTCACGTTAACAATTTATTAAGAAAAACTAGAAATCGATTAAATATTACAGAACGCGGTAATTTACAATTATTATTAACTAATTTTACACCTAACATAAAAAGTATTATGGAAAAGTATCAAACACAACCATCGCATTAAATTTTTAAAAAAATTATATTATAGATACATATTTCAGTAAATTTGAAAAATTGTTTAATAAAATATATATATTTATATTTGTTATGTTAGTTACTAGATTGTCCTTACAACTTCAAGTTGATATATAGCGCTACATGCATTATAATAAAAAAAATTAGGGGGCCTATTGAAAAAAAAAAGTTGCTAAGGGGGTTTAAGTAGAAAAAAGGTTGGGAATCCCTGATCTAGTTCTTATGTGCTCCACCTACTGTTATACTTCTTGATTCAAACTATTATTTGAATTATTTTAGTTTTTAAGTTATCAAAGAGGAATAAATCATTTATATTATTAAAATACTTATATATCAAATAACACATTGTTAATAGTAAGAAATACGTTTCTGAAATTGAGAAAAATGAAGCTATTTATCAATATATTTCTTTTTAATTTAATGACGATTTTGAAAGAAATGCAGGAAAAGTCGTTGGTATTTTTTAATTTAAATTTTATTGTGACGAAATTTTTGCAAATTATTTAAATTTAGTTTAACTAAATTAAATGAAAACAATTATAAATTTCGTCCTAGACATCTGTTGGTTTCGAACATTTATTAAATACTTACAAAACCCTGAAATGAGTGAAAATTCACACTTCACAGCAATTTTTAGAAATCTGCATGAGCGTCAGCCGATGCTCAATAATATCCGATGTATGTTTATGGTTAGTGTGTCATGTATAGCTAGGGAACCAACATTGTGAAATGAAAATTACTTAACACGACAACGCACTAAATTCAAACGCCTATCAATCATTAATGAACACTCTGTATCAAGCGTATGTAACGGAAATATCTCAAAAATCCATAGTAATTTCCGAGGTCATATGAAAACAAAATTACTGTTATTTCTTTCTTTTTCCCTTCTATTTTACATACAAAATACCATGTCTAAAATCCTGTAAAAACAAATTTAATTAAGGATGCTGGGCAGAGTGTCATAACAAAGACGAAAAATGTAAATGCACTCTTATCAGATTAAAAATGAAATACTTAAAAATGCATGAGATTAGTCTGAGAGAAAAAATCGTTACAGAGACTCCGGGAAGATTAAATTAAGCCTACAAAATGTCCTTTCCTTCAGTTTATAAAGCTTCTTAAATTTTCTTAGCATTTTGGTTTAAAAGAACCATCTAATATTATTCAACATACAAATAAAATCGAAAATTTTACATTTAATACATAGTAGAATAAGAAAATCTATTATTTAATTGAACATTTCCAGAATTGTTCATATAATTCCTTCGAAGCGGCTCATTGTTCAGATATCTCTAAAATAGGGTACACGTACCTCAGGGAATACGCGCGTTGATACATGGGGGTACGCGGACAATTTAATATGTTGCATTATCATTTTTAATACTGCAATATCTGGTTATAGATTCCTTTTGGATCTATAATAATAGTAATAATAATAATAGTTTTATTGACCAAATAACAAATACAAAGAACTGCTTTCAGTCAGTTAATACAATATTATGGGACAAAGTCATACAAGTTCATCAGAATTAACGTTGTTAAATTCATCAATTGTGTGCAATGGATTATTTATAAATAAGTGTTTAAGTTTGAATTTGTCTAGTGGTAGTGTAGTAATGGTCTCTGGTAAGATTGTAAAATTTTACAGCAAAGTAATTTGAACAATTCCTGGATTTATTGAAGCGCAAAACTTACCACGGATATTATTTTTACAACGCGTGTTGTGCTCGTGCGTTTCACTAAAAGTGATATAATTGTGTAAGTTTTTGCGTATAAACAATAGATACAAATAAATAAATAGTGAAGGCAATGACATTATTTTGAGCTTCACAAAAAGATCTCGGCAATCCGCTCTAAAAGGAGCACTGGCAATTATTCTTACAACTTTACGTTGTAAGCTGAAAATTCTATGGGTGCAGGTGAATGAAAGAGTGAGAAATATAAGCTTTTAATACAACATCTATGCTGACTTCATGCTTCAGATTCCTTACTAGATACACGGTCGATCGCAGTTTATGACTGAGTACATACACGTGCTGATCTCAACGAAGGTATGGATCAACGTGGATACCAAGAAATTTAACGAAAAATCCCCCTTTCGTTAAATTTCTTGGGCAAAATCAGGTTTGCTGGTGCTCAGTAGCAAGTTCTGGGTTTATCTGTATTTAAAATTAGTTTATTGCTAGATAACCAAGAGTTTGCACTGTTCACCAGAGAAACATTTTCCGTACTAAGGGTATCTAGATCATGGTTGCAATTTAGTAATGTTGTATCGACAGCGTAAAGGATTGATTTAGATGTCACAGTGAGAGGCAAGTCGTTAACATATATTAAGAATATTAGCGGTCCGAGAACTGAATCTTGGGAAATACCAAAATGTAAAGGAAGATACTCAGAAACGCTACTTTTAAATTGGGTAAACTGTTTTCGGTTAGATAAGTATGATTTAAGTATGGCACGGCTCGTGTCGTCAAAACCATAAAAATACAGTTTGGTTAGTAAAATATCATGAGATATGCCGTCAAAAGCCTTGCTTAAATCAAGAAAAACACTAAGACAGTATTTTCCTGATTCTAATGCATCCGAAACATACGCGATAAGTACAAAACTGCATCTATAGTGCTTTTATCACTTCTAAAAGCAAACTGACTATTGGAGAAAAAATGTTTGCTTGTAAAATACTGCACAATTTGTTTGTACAACACCTTTTCAAAAATCTTTGAAAAAAACTTTGGCAATATTGATATGGGTCGATAATTATTAACATCATCGACATCTCCTTTCTTAAAAAGTGGCAAAACTTTGGCAAGTTTAAGCTTGTCAGTTTCTCTAGTAGTTAAACCGTACAAAAAATGGAGATTTGCTGATAGAAGATCTAACCAAAATTTGTAATTTATTTGGTAGATACTTCTGGAAATAATTTTTGTTTCTAAAAATTTTTTTTAAATTCTTTTTTTGCCATCTTTATATATATATAATAAAAGGCAACGTCGCTCTGTCTGTCTGTCTGTTCGTCCGTATGTGATTTTTTCACACGAGAACTGTTGATCCGATTTTATTGTTTTTTATCTGTAACTACCTTATCTGGTCAGGTTTTTGGCTGGGCTTTATTAAAACGGGACTCCCCCATGTACGTTCACACCTTGTACAAGCGCCCGCGGCAACGCTGGTTTTTAACGTGAATTTTCAAGAAAATGTAACTGTTCAGTGTCTTTCTTGTCAATCATTGTAGTCTGTGAGGCCAAACTGGATAAAAGAACTCCAAAAATTTAATTATTACTTTTTTTGAGATTTTTTTTTTTTACAAAATTACATTATATAAATGTCTCCCCTAACCTCTAATTTCCTTTATGGTACAAAATATGTTTCGCTTAACATATTTTTAAACGTATGGACACCTAAAACCAAACAACACTTTGAATACAGTCATTGTTTAACCAACATTTGCGTTATTCAAATTACCCTAACCATGATTTTCCACTAGATATGTAATCGGCTTAATTGAGCATAATCAGGTAGGTCAAGGACATTGCCCTGGAACATTGTCATAATTTAATTAAAATGTAACTAAAAGGGCGTGTCACATTTCATAAGAGATAACATCTTACGCATGGTCAAAATAGTTGAAATCCATTATCGGTATAAAGATCAACACGGTTGTTCGTTTCAGCGGAAATGTAGTTGAATTATTGTGTGTGATAACCCGCATAGTGCTGCCCTCTGTTGGATTATAACGCATATTAACCAGAAATGAGATTGCTTAATTATTCCTCAAGAACTGGTCAACTATGAAACGCAACCTCTAGAGTGTAATATGCATTAACTTAGATTATGATGGAGCCCTCTCCATAGAATTAGTGAAATAGTTTTTAGGATTTCATAGGTATAGCCAAGAAAACTTAGGTTCCCTGCCCACTGGAGACCAGTTGGCGGAGATCAAGTTTCCGACGACCGCTACATACAATAACTTAAATGAATGATTATGCACGTGGTCTCTGAAACTGGCGATTCTCCATTGCATGCATAAAGCATAAACCCCGCATCAGCCAGTCTCCGAATTCTAGACCTATCTATCAAATAGACGTTTTCAGATTGTGAACGACCGCTACGCAAATTATAAATTTGTAAAATTGTCACAGTGAGTTTATACTATAATTTTATTACTACCACACTGAGTAAGTATTTTGCGTTGGTTGCTTGGTCAAGGTATCTATTTTAAATAGTAAGAAACCAAATTTTCTCCCCAATGTTAGCGGCTGAAACTCTGATTGACATCTTTTTGGGTCGTCAAGCTCTAACAGAGTGGCGACTTGTCGCCAAATGCTTAGTGACAGCTACGGTTTTATTGATATGTGTCATGATGTAGGTCGATTAGGGTTAATTGGTCGTTTTACATGTATGAATTTGAAATTTGGTTCACTGAATTTGAGGTCACTGAATTTATATATATATATAAGTATATTAGGTTATTCCGTTCCAAAACTATATAATGTAGAAGTTATTGGGATAAACGGTGGAGGTAAGTAAAGTCAACGATTACTGAGACCCAATATTTCGGTCAAATTTTTTTGTCCTTTTTCAAGGGCTGAAAATTTATCAAAATTAAGACAATATTTTACAGAATATAATTTAAAAAAGTAAAATTTAAGAATGTCCTCTGGTGTTAAACATTACACTAATGACTAGATAATTTAAAACTTTAAACATAATATCACAAAAAAATACAAAAATCTAAATATCACAGTCTATAAAAATAAAAAAGGTTATAAACCCACCAATCATCGACATCTCTAGCAGCTGTCACGAGACTTGTCCCTGTGAGGTTGGATTTAAGATCCGTCCATCGAGTAGGTGATCAACCGCGGCGGCACATTCCTTCTGATTTTTTTTTTTTATATGTAAATTTCTCCAAATTATTGTGGTGAGTTGTATGCCCAAAGAATTTTAATATTCGTTCAGAAGTTAAAATTAATTAATTTCTCCAAGAACTAATACATTTGTACGCTTATCTCTGTCTACGGTATTCGTAACGTGCAGCAGCAACACTTCAATTCAAATGCGTCTATGCGATACCTATCTGCAGTTCTGAGTATCCAGGTTTCAATAGCGTTATAGAAAACAGAGAATACTAGAGAGTTTATCAGTGCACATTTGGTTTGACGGGATATATAATGTAGCATTAATGTAATATCAAGAGGGTAAAACAAAATTACTGTGCATTGACTACTTGGCAACTGACAAAAATGGTCGCCGGTCGCTAAGGTTTAGAATTGATACCCAGATCACTTTAAAATTGGTCTCTAGACCATTTAATCTCTGGCGACTGGTCGCCAGTGCGCAAAGAGCCTTACACCAGCACTCATGTGTCTGTCTGTACGATAGAAATTATGGTCCAGCGGATGACCCAAGACCAGTGATTTTTTATCGATATGCCGTGGCGTTGTCTTTATTCGAAGTACACCTGAATTCTATTAACGACCTCATAGTTTGGTTTTCTTAAGAAGTTGCCAAACTACTCCCATCAAGGCTGTTCCTAGCGGGGGTGTAAAAGGTGCCCCTGCACCTGGGCGGCCGAACTCAGGGGTTGCCGGCTGCAGACAGTTTGTGTTGTGGTCAATGACCTGAATTAAATATTTAATGAAATATGAAGTTTTAAGGAAATATTTTTCACTTCTACCAAACGTTAATTACTTTGGAGTACGTAATAGGTAACCTCTTTTAAGACTGCAGCGCCAAACTGGCAAAATCGAAATTAACTAAATAAACAATAACAACTTTTTGACATATGGACAATACCTTGTAATCTGACATTTAGAAAGAATTTATTAATATATTTGTCTTGATTTGTGTTTTCTTAATAAATATCACACTTATGCTAAACAGATACAATATCTAAATCCAAACAAATGTAACACGTTCGTCAGAACAATAACAAACATGTCTATTTGGTTAGTTCAACATAATTCCGCCAGATAGAGTCTTTCTTATGACCATTTGCCTATAGACAGTGTATTAATATCTTCATTTCCAAAATTTTCTATAGCTTTAGAAATATTTTTAACTCTGCCTGTAACTATGGCATTAGGGGACAGGAGTGTTCCTAAATTAAAATTAATGAATAATTAACTTGCATCGTCGATGTCACAGAATATACTAACTAATCTTGCATGATTGTTAATAGAGAAAGATATTTGCGAGAAATTGGATTGGTCAAAAATAATTTATTTCACTTTCAATATATAGTTATCTTTACTAATAGTTATCTTTGTTATGTATTAATAGTTTTGTATTTATATATGGAATAAAACATTTATCTTAAATAAAACTGTTTATTTTTAATTTTAAAATAAATTTTTTTTCGAGCAGTGTTATTGTTTTTGAACCTGGGTGACCATCAAATCAGGGACGACCCTGATGCTTTTGGCTTTCTTTTGATATACAAGGTGTCTCAAAAGAAATTTTATATTTAGTGGATCGATTAAAAAAAAAGTAAGCCGTATATAGAAAAAATGTTTATTAATTATTAAAATACACTTTTTGGGGATTTATTTCTTAAAAATAATATCGTCTAAATGTAGACCCTCGCGTTCTCGGCACTCATTTAATCGAACAGTAAAATTACTTATGACGTCTCGGCAGGTGGACTCGGGGATGGCTGCCATTTCGTGACGGATATTTTCTTTCAAATGCGCCAGTGAAGTCGGTTTATTGGCGTAAACTTTAGATTTAAGATAACCCCATAGGAAAAAGTCCATAGGGGTTAAAGCTGGACTGCGTGGAGGCCAATTTATGTCACCTCTCCGGGAGATCAATTTGCCTGAGAAAATTTCACGAACACGTGGCAGAGACATATTGGACGTGTGTGAAGTTGCTCCGTCCTGTTGGAACCATGTTCTTTGGTTATAGCCAGGAAAGTTTTGCAGTTCAGGTACCAAGAAGTTGTCTAACATCTCCACATAACGCTCTGAATTCACTGTAACTGCACGCCCCCTTTCGTCTTCAAAAAAGTAAGGGCCGATAATTCCTCGCGCCGACATCGCAGCCCATACGGTCACTTTAGGCGAATGTAGGGGTTTCTGATGTTTGCGTTTCGGATTCGTTGCACTCCAGTAGCGGCAGTTCTGCTTATTTACGTGGCCATTAAGATGAAAATGAGCTTCATCCGAAAACAAAATGTTGGTAAACGTTCAAAATCGCTCAATCACCTGATTTACGAAATTAAGCCTCTGACTGGCATCTTGGGGCTTTAATTCTTGCACCAATTGAATTTTGTAGGGGTGCAGCTTTAGGTCTTTGTGCATAATGCGATGTAATGATGATCTATGCACATTTAAAGCACTTTCGCGCTTCCGAATTGAAAGGTTCGGGTCGTCACGAACAGACTGATTAACATTCTCCACGTTTTCTACCGTTCTTGATGACCTAGGTCGCCCGGATTTTGATTTATCCAGCGTTGTACCAGTCTCTTCAAACTTTTTAACCCAATGTCGAATGAGAGGAATGCTTGGCGCATCATTTAAGTGGTGAAAACCTCGAATACTGCAGAATTTTCTACGCGCTACAGTCGCCGAATCACCGTTTTTGTAAAACTCTCGCACGCATAACGCGCGGTCTGCTCCCGAGAAACGCTCCATAGCGACTAAATTCCCAAGAGCCAGGCTACCGATTGACATAACCCCCGCGCCCCTCGGATACGTTGCGTTCACGCAGTAAGCTAAATAAATATAAAATTTCTTTTGAGACGCCTTGTATTAATGTAATGTGTAAAATACGTTACATCTGATCTTCTTTGTTCATGTTTGTTTAAAATTGTTAACGTTCATTAAGAAATAACAAGTCAAATAGTGGTTACCATTAAAAATAAAAATAGTTTTTCTCTTCTATGTTAACTAATCCTGTAGTATGTATTATACTTCGTCCTTCTGGAATAATACTTCATCGTTATAATTATGTTATTCTGTTTGCTTTGTCCGAGAATTGTTGGAGAAATAGTAGAGATGCATGTGTAGAGTATATGAAATATGAATAAAACATAGGAGCAAATTCAATTGGGAATACGTAATAAGCAATGTCGTGTTAAGCGTCTGTATTGCAGGTGAATCACATCTGCTGATGCGAGTCTGTTTAAGCGTTATTCAAATTCCACCAGCTGCCATATTGCTTTAATCATATTCAATTATATTAACAAAAGCAATGAAATAAGATAAAAGACTGTAAATTGGTAAATATTTGTATATTTTCATTTACAGAACAATTAAAAATATAAAAATCACTTAAAATTATGTTTACATCAGTAAAGGTAAATACAATGCCAAAAATATCCTTTATTGTTCAAAATATTTTAAATTGTTTGCGATGTATTTATTTTTATTCACAGTAGGCGCTTGGTTATGTTAATAACCTGGTAAATGAACCATCCACTATTGTGAACAGTCAATTTTCACATTAGGTTCTACAGAACTCTATGCGATAGTAATAAGTCAAGAATTAGGAAAAAATTAAGAACAAGCAGTTAAATAAGGTCATTGGAGGCTGTAGAAACATTGCTTGCTCGATGTTTGCCCATCAATAAAGTAGTCGAAGCACGGGTTATTGTACCCCATATGCATATCCGTAGATTTACAGTTATTGATGGGAACCATCTAATGAGCTGACCAAGTGGCAATACTCTCCAGATCATTCTGAAGAGTGTTGCCGTTCGTAATAGCGGAGTTAAAAAGTTTTGAGTCATCAACAGAAAAAGAACGTTTCATTTTTATAATATCATCAAGATCTGCCATATATACTAAAAATAGCATAGGTCTCAATACCGAAACTTGAGGGACGCCTTTGTACAGCACTGGGAGTAGGCAGACCTTTATCAGTCTTGACTCTAAATATCAGATTGGACATAAAACAGCAATTCACGCAGAATAATAAATTTACACTATCCACAAAAGATTGATAGTAATGGAGTTATCATAGTGTAAACAGCATTTATAAAGAAGCCCTTAATTAAATTATTTCTCTAAGAAGTTCGTATTTATAAAATGGTAGAGTAAAACAAAAACTTGTACTTGGACCTTATTAAAACGATTCGCACCAAACCTAATTTTAACATATTCAGACATAGGGCGGGTCAAAACTGGCTACTACTATTTTTATTCGATAGCGAAGCAGCGGATACACTGCTAGTATAAAATAAATATAAAAACATTGGATAGTGTACCCCTTTTTTGAAAATTGTGTAAATTTTAACATATCATTATAATTTCAGTTGATGAATAAAGAATAAATGATTAAAGTTGGTTGTGAAAAATTGTCCCAACGCAGTAAAAATCTTGGAGCAAGTCACAAAATATTCAAATGTATGGTTAAAATTTCTCTTAGTAGATAGCAAAGAGCCTTTTCACACATTGGCCCTATTTTGACGCATAATTTAAAGGATAAACGAATGTCCAGTGCCGAGAACCAGTCTTTCAACGTTAAATCATAACTATACGTATGTAAAACAAATTTTTATAATTAATTATATTCGTCACAAATTAAACTCAATTTCTGCTTCCAACATTTCAAAATGATGTCCATTAAATTTAAAAGCAGTGATAAATATGAATATTTGAGTATTCTGGTATTAAATTCTGACCCTCTAATGCTTCAACTAAAATGATTAATCAATAAATTACAGTAAAGTGATTCACATTTAAGGCAACACTACTTAATCCGTGTGATAATTTATCTTTCTGATATTCCATCATCCACTATCAAGTTCTGACAAGTTACCATCTTTAACATATTACTAACACCTGCTCGGAATATATCACAAGTGAGCATGATATTTAGGTGTCTGAAAACTCATATTTGTTCACATATCTTTTATGTTTCAATTTGTTTCACGCCATATGATCAGCTAACAATTTTAAATAACAGTCTTATATATATATCGATTTTTAACCTTATTGTTTTATTCCTATTGGCGCGAAAAATAAAGACGAAATTTTCAACAACAATTTATTTAGTGTTAATATTTCTTCTTCCTGTTCATGTGCTCTTCTTCGGAAGTTGGCCACTAATATAGCAACCGTAACTTTGGATGCTACTATCCTGAAAAGATCTATACTTGACCTTCCAATCCACTCTTTCAAGTTCCCCAACCATAATATTCGTCGTCTTCCAGCTGATCTCTTGCGATTTATTTTTGCTTCCATTCAAATTATTTAAATATAAAAATTAATCTATTTTCGGATTAGCTGAGTTATCAGTTACTGTATTTTTTTAGTTAAATGTTGAAAGACAGGGGTACAAATTTACGATTATATGATTGTTTAAAATATTATCAGCGTTTATCATGAGTACATGGTCGAATGTAACACAGATGTTGATATGCGACCATATATTTTCAGTGATATGGACTTCGTAGGTAATTAGATTCAAAATTAATTATTTGGCATAAGGCAGAGAATTAGTGGAAAATATGTTTTCCAACTAATATTCTCGGTTGTATTATGACCATTTACCAGAACACTTAGGTGATTTTAGTGAAGAACCGGGGGAAAGATTCCATCAGGACATAAAACTATAGAAGATAGATATCAAGGAAGATAATATAGCCACATGATGACCTAGTACTGTTGGAGTCTTCAGAAAGACTGTTCTGGTAAACTCCATGCTAGAAAGTCGTACAAAAGAACATTTTTAAGTGATAAGTGATGAATGTATATTTATCTACTTTGTGAAATAAATACCTTACTTTGTCTCTTTTGTGTTTGTAACTGGCAGTTGGAGCAAATAGTAACAGCAATAATGTGAAAAATACACAAGTTAAGAAATAAGATATTTTATTGTAAAACATGCCAATCTCAAAAACTAGATCTGATAGACCAAATCTGACGGCTATTTTGGATTCTGTTCCCAAAAATTACCTAGAGACAGTTAAAAACTCGCAGGCACCAAAATGTCTGTTGGGCTGTGTAATCATTTTATTAGTAGAATGTGTTACTTATTTTTATTTAATAATTAAACTACATTATGTTACTAAATTGAATAAAGGTAAAGAACAGACGGGTAGACATTTTTACAATACTCATAAAATAACAATATTTAAAGGTAAAGTTTTTTTTTTTTTTTGTAATATATGGTGTTTTAATTTTAGTTTATGTACAACATTATTTTAATCTTATTTCTGTTCTGATTCCAAAAAAATAAGAACCAAAACAAAAGATAATTCAATAAACTCTGTTTTCGTTCTCTATATATCTATGTACGATCGTGGCTCAGTTAGTTAGTTATTGTGGACTACTGAGCGGCGGACCAGGGTTCATTCCCCGATACCGGAAAAACACCTTACATTTTCCGACCGTTTTTTCCTCGGAAGGCATCGGGCAACCACCGAGGTAAAAGCCCTAGTAAAATATCCCCAAAATAATTAGTGGTTCGGATTCCACGATAATAAATTGTAGGTTCCATACAATTGTGTTATATACAGACAACACACACAACACAGCTGTATGCGGGGAAATAGCCTACGCTCGGAATATGTTCAGTACGAAGTTGTCAGTTCAGAGCATCGAATATGTTCAGTACGAACTTGTCAGTTCAGAGCATCGAGCATGGCACTCTAAGAAGAAGAAGAATATATCTATGAGAAAGGTTTATTAAAAGCTCGCCACATTGGCAACTTTTTAGCTGGAAATACCTATACCGTAGGCATGTTTAAAAAACAGAAATGCATAGTGTAGAACTGGCTTTATTATGAATGGTATTAACCTTTGTAACAACCTTTATGTACGCCATTTCAAATTAAAGTTTATACAAAAAAATCGCTAATGTATGATTATCATAAAATATAGATACTAAACTTTTAACAGTTAAAACTCTTCGTTAAATATCATCTTTCAATTTTTTTTAACATGATAATAACCTATTTTAAAAATTCAGAATATATTCATAAATGTGTTTTAATGATTTTACGAGCCCATTTTAATAATGAAGTATTTGATTTATGGTTGATAAAATCTCTACTGCATAATATTCAGTGGTTTATGTCTATTTTCTTGAGTTATGACCGGAAACAAGTGTGAACAAAATGCAGTAAAAGTTAATGTTTTATAGCTCTCTATATCCTATAATAATAAGGATGTTACAGGCACTTTGGTTCAAAATATTGGAAAAGATTTTACAGAAATTATTTCGTTACGAAAAATCAGGTTCGTGAAGTAAAATTGTTATATTACTATGTAACCAGGACCAGTACGAGGATCGTTGGCGCCCCTAGGCAAGATATAATGCGCCCCTAGGCAAGACATAATTCGGCGCCCACTAAATATAATCCCATGGCGGTATAAAAAAAATATTAAAATAGAATTTTACATGCTACATATAAATACGTAAAAGTTCTAATTTCATAGCCTTCCGGCGCCCCCTCCCATGACGGCCTTAGTCGCCCAATGGTAAAACTTGCCCTGCTCTAAGCTGACGGATCGCTCCGCTAACTGATTTCCGGATCGGTATTTTTAGTTTTGACGTTGTTTCAAGAATTCAAGCTACAATGTAAATAAATTGTCGTAAAATAGGAAACACGTTATAGTAGAACTCTACGGAATAAGAGGTGTAGCATTGAAATTAATTATGAGTTATTTTACTGATAGAATTCAAGTAACCAAAATTTTGAAGATCACTAGTTCGGAAATACATTTAAAAACGGGAGTTCCACAAGGAACAGTGCTTGGACCCTTATTCTTCATTTTATATGTTAATAATTTATTTCAACTTCATATAAATTCTCAAATTATTTCATACGCAGATGACACCGCGCTCTTCATTGAAGGTGATTCATGGGAACAAGTTAAAGATTTGGCCACTAAAGATCTATTAATTATTAAGCAATGGTTGGATTTCAACAAACTATCTTTAAATATTAAAAAATCACACTTTTTAACTTTCTCATGTAATATTACCACTCAACCTAATTTTGATTCTATAATTATTCATAATAATTAGCAGTGTGAACAAACTACAAATTGTACATGTGAAAAAATAACAAAAAAAGATCATACAAATTATCTAGGTTTAATTGTAGACAACTTTCTTAGATGGAACCATCACATTGAAAAAATTTGTAGAAGCCTCAGAAAATCAATCTTCATTTTGAAGAAATTAAGATATATTCTACCCTTTCCTAAATTAAAAATATTTTATTTCTCTTTTGTTCAATCTATTTTACAATATGACATCTTATGCTGGGGAGGGACTACTAATAATTACATAAATAACATTCATATTTTACATAAACATATATTAAAAACAATGTGCTTTAAACCTAGAATGTATTCTTCAAATTTAATTTATAAGGAAACCCAACTGTTTAGTATCACTCAGCTATATATTTTGGCAATCATTACAAAAATTTATAAAAATCCAAACATAATTGAATACTCCAAACATAACTATGCTACAAGATTAAAAATAAATAATTTTTCAATTCCGTATAAACATAATAAGACAAAATCAGAATGCTACTACCTTTTCTACATTAGCGTCATTCACAATAATTTTAATAGTTACTTAAAGACAAATAATATTGAATTAAATGTTCTCAATAAAAAAAGCATATTTAAAAAATGGACATCCTCACTTAATGCAAATGAAATTAAAGAAATATTTCAAAAATAACTTTATGTATTTCTACCTCTATAATTCACATACTTGTACTTATGTATAAATATATATATATATATATATATATATATATATATATATATATATATATATATATATATATATATATATATATATATATATATATATATATATATATATATATATATATATATATGTATAAATTAAAATGCATAGTAGATACATTTATCACCAACTACGCATATTTAAATTAAACTATATTACCACGCGCTGAACTAAGTTCTTTGTGGGCTAACCTCTTGGAGGTTATTAATATTATTATTATTATAATATGGTACAAAATTGTATATATGTCTCCTATGTATGTAGATATATTTCTATATTTCTGTATATGTATCTTGTACTATTATTGTTATTTATGATAATAAACTATTACTATTACTATTACGTTATTAATCGTTGAAGGATCCTTTATTTTTTCATTTTATTGATTACACAGCCCAACAGACATTTTGGTGCCTGCGAGTTTTTAACTGTCTCTAGGTCATTTTTGGACACAGAATCCAAAATAGTCGTCAGATTAGGTCTATCAGATCTAGTTTTTGAGATACGCTATATTGGCCTCTTTTACAATAAAATATCTTATTTCTTAACTTATATTTTTCACGTTATTAATGTTACTATTTGCTCCAACTGCCAGTTACAAACACAAAAGAGACAAAGTAAGGTATTTATTTCACAAAGTAGATAAATATACATTCATCACTTATCACTTAAAAATGTTCTTTTGTACGACTTTCTAGCATGGAGTTTACCAGAACAGTCTTTCTGAAGACTCCAACAGTAGTAGGCCATCATGTGGCTATCTTATCTTCCTTGATATCTATCTTCCATAGTTTTATGTCCTGATGGAATCTTTCCACTGGTTCTTCACTAAAATCACCTAGGTTTTCTGGTAAGTGGTTATAATACAACCGAGAATTCTATCGAATTTTAGCGCCATTTTTTATGTTTCATTTTATTAAAACTGATCATTGAATGACAGTTTAAGAGTAGCAGTATCAAATTACTGTCCTGATTTTGAAAACTTATGTCAAGAAACAGTCTCAACCTTCTCATTAACGAATAATAATTTATCATATATTATGTAATTATATGTAATAAATGTCGTTCAATAAAATTATTATTACAAATTATTATTATTATTTTGTTGTATTATGTTATGTCAAAAATGAAGAAGATCATTTTTTCAAAAAATAATGGGATTTTAACCTATAAGTAAAATCAAATAAAAAGATTAAAATTAAAAATTAACAAAAACATTTTTTTTTAAAATTAAAATTGAGAAATGAAAAAAAAATTAAATAAAATTAACTTTAACAATAAAAAACAAAACATATCTGATGTCATTACATATCATTGCGCCCGCAACGTCTCTGAAAATTCTTAATTGCGCCCTTGCTTCCAAAAAGGTTGGCCATCTCTGCTCTAAGGATTCACAAATTTTTTATTTTTATTCAAAAACCAAAGAACAGGCTAGCAAGGCCGACAATAAATCTATTAATCATAAGTAATAAATCCATTTTTCATCGCCCGTAACAACACGCCACGAAATAAGTCTTTTTTTCTGCTTGGCCAACAGTGAACGGCAAATGTTGTACCCAATTTAAATAGCAAAATCGGACAGTTTGTTCGAAACTTCTCACATTATTGCTCGTTATGTATTATTTTAAATACAAAAAAAAGCCAGCATACAACAGTCATTCTAAAGCATACGTATAGCCGTCTTTATATCAAAAGTTATAGACTCAATTGTAAACAAACAGTTACTTTCTTCCTATCAAATTTTAAACTTCTTCCAGAAACACAACATGGTTTCGTAAAAAATAAATCTGTTGATACAGCCCTTTTTAACTTCGTTAGTGAAATATTAAACACATTAGATGCCAACAGCAAAGCATTCGGAATTTTTTTAGACTTGAGTAAAGCCTTTGACTGCATGATATTTTATTCATGAAAATGGAACGGTACGGAATAAGAGGAATCGCATTAGACTGGATCAAATCTTACCTTACTGATAGAACCCAATTCACCTCGATAGAAATTAATAACAAGTCACATTTTTCCGACAAAAAGTCTATTACCCTAGGTGCTCCACAAGGAAGTGTCTTGGCTTCTACTCTATTTTTAATTTCGCAAGTGACTTACCTGCTGACGACAATAATTTCCTTACTCGATGTAAAAACACGACAGATATTGAAACCTCCTTTAATGACGTAATGAAAATAGCATCCACATGGGCAAATAAAAATAAATTAACCTTAGATATTGATAAGACATCCTGTGTAGTCTTCAAAACACCACAAAATAAATTCATTCCGCCTAAGCAATTAAATTTTGAAAATCAAAAAGTAAAAATATCGGATACCTCACTCGTACTAGGACAAACGCTAGACAAAAACATTAACTGGACAGACCACATCGATAAACTGTGTAGAATGTTGTGCTCATGTTTATTCCTCCTAAGGTCGTTGAAACTGAATTGTAGCATCAAAGTGTTGAAGAATGTATATTTTTCATGCTTCCACTCACATTTAAAGTACAATATTATCCACTGGGGCCAATCGACTAATTGCAAACAAGTATTTCGTCTCCAAAAGTCAGCAATACGAGTCCATCAATCGCTGAACTCCAGAGACTCATGCAAGAAATATTTCACCCAACTTAACATATTAACTCAACCAGAAGAATATATTCTATCTCTTTTTATGTTCGTCTACAAAAACAAACAACTGTTCCTAAAAATCGAACATTCGCATAACACAAGGAACAAAGATGCACTAGTTCCAAGGCCACACAATTTAATCTGTTACCAAAGAGGTGCCCATTTCAATTGCTGTAAATACTATAATGCGCTTCCTGATGAAATAAAGTTGTCAAAAAATGCACTCATCTTCAAGACCAATGTTAAAAAATACCTAATTGAAAGAGAATTGTATGACGTTAAGGATTTTTTTTAGATAATTTCCATATTTATTGTTTATTACTGTTTATTTATTTATTTTTTTTTTCACTGTCCATATCTCTAATGTTTTAAATAGTTTCTTATATTATTATGTATTGACTTTCTTTTCATGTAATAGTATTATTGTTGTACATTGTTATTATGTAATATTTATGTACATGAAATACAAGAATAAAATTAAACTAAAACTAAACTAAACTAAACTAAACTATACGACACATGAACTTAAGCAATAACCTAATATTTCCAAATCGATATAGAGGGGCGCATTTTTCCTTTTTGCCTCAGGCGCGAAAGAGATAGACACGGTTTTGCGTAATAACTGTTAATATGTTGAAGGTTTATTAGTTTAATATAGTGTGGTGGCGCGAGTGGTGAAATTCACTGTGCAGTATGACACCATATCTGCGGTTTGTGTAGTTCGTCTCTTCATTAGCATGCCGCTAGTGTCCGGGACAAAGAGGTCCCCATCGCCTCCCGCCCATTAATCCTTTATCTTACATCACACAAAATGTTCTGCCTTTCTCCTTTCACAGATATCTTACTTTGTTTATCTTGATTTATTTTTAAAATGGACACTGATTTAATAGAGTCTATTTCTGGAGGTCTGTTTTGACTGTTCATTTTATTATGATTTTATTTTAGATACAAAGGCGAAAAATACAAAAAAAAATAAGAAACTAAAAATAGACCTGACAAGACTGAAACCCCTCTTGGTAATAAGTTGAAAGATGCAATTTTTGAACATATTTTTAATAAAAGTCGTGTCAAAATATTCATAAATCTAAAAAAAAAAAAAAATCGTCTATTAATCTACATTTCAAGTGCTTTCATTTGATACCCGATTATAAACATTAACAAATAATCCTAATAATTTGCTAGTAATTAAAAATTTCAAATTAACAAATCAAAAATTTTCACCCATTTCAGTTTTGTAGGCACTGAATATAGGACAATAAATTTTATTGTGATCACATCAAAATCAATAAAGTAGCCTACATTTTTTTTTTTCATACTTAGATTAAGAACATATGAATGTAGGCAAAACTTGATTGAGCGCCCAAGAAAAGAGCGGGTAATTAAGTATAAGGCCGCGAACATACAGAAAGCCGGAACCGGCTTTACAGGCAACAAGCGCTGATCTGCCGCAGTATCTGCCCATGTTTTTAAATATAACTGCACACGCTGTTTTCTGGTCGGCGCCGGTTGGTGTCGGCTACCCGCTTACCGAAACGTTTAAACAGTTTAAGCAGCTTGTTGTCAGCGCCGAAACAAAAATATATTTAAAAAATCTTGCATGTTCTGTGCCTTGCATCATCTTCTTTTAATTGGTGAAAAAGGTGGTGGTATTCCCCATATTTACGTCTTTTTGGTTTATTGCATGTATACCTTATCTTTCTGGTTCGATTTTTAAATATGGTGATTCTGTTAGAAACAACTCATCCAAAGATGAATCAGAACTCGCCATTTTCACTTATTTCAACATATAATTGAGCCAATATATGAAAAAGTAGCTATACACTTTCAAAACTAGCGTTAACTCTATGCTAGGCCAATATAATTAAAAAATGTACGATAAATAGGGAAAAATAAATAAAAACTTCAATACATAGGTTATGTCATCTGTCAGTGTCACATGCAATATCAGCGTTTAGCGTGTGCTCAACCAGTAACCCAGTAAGCTTGTTTTCGGTACCGATTGTCAGCGCTGATTTACCAGCTTTCTGTATGTTCGCGGCCTAAGGATGGGTACAGAAGTCAGTACTGTCTTGATCACAAAGGTATGCAACCCACAGCACACATGTGTTAAGCGGGTTTGTACCGCACTATTTGAGGTATGAAAGTTACTGCCTTGTGCAACGTCTTGACAGTCTTGTGTAGATATCTTTATACTTTTTCCGGAGAGGGCCACATTAATTTAAATAAATTTCGGGAAAAATTAACTTGATAAGTATAAGTTTTTACTATGTATTGGACGCAAACTTGCTAAATAATAATAATATTATCTATTCTAATATTTTATTTTTTTTTTTAATTTATTTTACATCTGCTTACTTTTGCAACAAAACTAGTCGCTGAAGCCATGGTCGTGCTCTTACACCTAGATGAGTGGTGAAAATAGGAGTAATGTTAACATATGATTCTCGCCCAAGTAATATCACCAACGGGGACTTAGCCACCTTACAATTCAGACTGTTTTTATCAGTCAGAACTGCGGGATTAAACTCGGCCACTCCGTTCGCTATTCTAACAGATGCATTTATTAAAAAAAAAAACATCAGCGTGTTCATAGCATCGTTTATGGTAAAATACGTCTATATTTATGATTCTCAAGGTCCCTGATTTTTCTAAATAATTGAAAACAATCAATATGTTTAAAATCGAATGGTCATAATTCCCTAAAAATATAAATGCTTCAAACTATGTAACTATTGATTCTACAAAAGTCTGATTTACACCAACGTGTTCAGAAAATGTTTCCGCAGGCTGGGGCTTTTTGTGCCTTAAACTTCATAATTTTTATGAATAAACTAAAAAAACACTCAGACCGACCGCCTGAGATTTGAGCCATGGGCTCTATTAAATAAATTATTATTATTATTATTATTAGCATGTTTAGTGAATTGCTCCCGGAGCGCAAACATATATTGCCACGGGACGTAGAGACGTAATGGGAGAGATGAAGGCTAGATGACACCGGGCATTTCAGCTAGTTATTAATAAAAATTAATTTCGTATTATTAATTACTTTTTCTACCACTGGGCGTAAAGTAGGTACTTTGATAAAAATCGCCTCTATATTTACGTCTTTTTTTTTAGGAATAACTTTATGTTTATTAATTCACGCTCCAAAAGACGGTATATGAAGAGGAAAAACTTGAAACAGGAACAAAAACGTGTATAATGTCTCATAAAGTTTCGACAGCTTAATTGCATGTAGCAGATGACAGTAATTTCTAAATGTGACGAATTCAAGGCAGAAATTAGTTGTTGAAAACGTTAAATTTTGTATAAAATTAAACATACAAACTTTACGAACATAAATTAATTTTATCGAACAACTATTTAGTTTAACTTTAGTTTAAGTTTTAAATAACACTGAACAGAGAAAATAGTTTTATTTTTAACTTTTAGCACTTCAACAATTTTCCAGATCGACTAAAAAATATCTGTCAAATACTGCCACAAATGGGCATCTAATAAATTAGTATTAAATGATAAAATTGTTACTTACTTACTTAATCCTGAAGCCTTTCTACCTTGCGTTGTAAGGCTATAGTCGAGTTACTTATTTTCTGGTGTTGTTCTCCATACTTGTTCGTGTTCCATCGTGTTCTGTCCTTTGTATATTTTCTTATCTCCTCCCACTTTACGACTCTCTTCGTTGCAGCTTCTTTTGTTTCTTGGTGTCAGGTTTTTCTCGGTCTTCCTGGTCTAACTTTCTTCACTGTTCTTGCTTCAAAAACTCTTAACTATTTTGTCTTCACTCATTCTGTGTATATGTCCCAGCCATCTTAGCTGTCCTTCTTCTATTATAGTCTCTACTGGTTTTGTGCCTAGTTTTTATTTAAATACTTCATTTCTTATTCTATCCAATTTTGTTTTACCTTAGATTTTCCTTAAAAATCTCATTTCGGAGCTTCTTATTTTAGACCTGTGCGTCTCTGTAGTGGTCCAGGATTCTGAGGCGTATGTCAAAATTTTTTTGAAGATCTCTACCTTGATGTTAGTTGGTATTTCTTTTTTAGTTAAGAACGATGCTTTGATGCTATTGAATATTCTTCCTGCTGCGCCTACTCTTTCTATAATTTCTTCACCCATTTTTCCATCTTCCGCGAAAACTGTGCCTAGGTATTTGAGTTTTCCTACCTGTTCTATTATTTTGTCATCTATTTTTATTTTGTGTTGCAATTTAGTCTTGCTTATTACCATTGTTTTTGTGTTTTGTGTGCTAATTTTCATATTTATTTTCTTCAATTCTTTATTGTATTGGTTCAAGTTGTTTTGTAGTTCGTCCTCGTTCCTTGCTATTATGACCATGTCATCCGCATAGCAAAGTTCTGCTATTTTCACATTTTCCATTTTCTAGTAACCCATAGAATACTCTTTAATATTTTGTCTTACTTCTTTTATGGCGTCGTCTAGTACCAGTGAGAACAGTAGCGGACTGAGAACGCATCCTTGTTTGAGTCCGTTTTCCGTTATAAAAGATCTCGATACTTCATTTCTTGTTCTGACATAATTCTTGCTATCGGTATACAGACTATTAATATTTCTGATGGTAATTTCATGAATGCCTCTGTTTTTAAGAGTCGACCAGACATTTTCTCTGTTCACTCGGTCGAAAGCTTTCTCCAAGTCTATGAAGCATTGGTGGATTTGATTGTTTATTTTTAGTGCTTTCTCGATAA
Organism: Liopterus haemorrhoidalis; assembly: GCA_963971575.1. NCBI lineage: Eukaryota > Metazoa > Arthropoda > Insecta > Coleoptera > Dytiscidae > Liopterus > Liopterus haemorrhoidalis. The sequence continues at coordinate 59,270,138 of OZ020612.1, read as the reverse complement.
AATTGTTTAAACTGTAAACATTTTTTAAATTTCTTCGTACTATATTTCGTTTTTAAATTCCTTTCATTATATACCATTCGTATTATTGGATGAAAAGATATTTCAAAAGTGCATTAAAACGTAAAAATCGTTTCATCTCCCTATTCAAAAATTTTCACGCTTCGAGATGTTATCATATTATCAGGGTTATAAACTCGTTTATATCAATCATGTCACATTTATTTGTCAAATTTAAAAATCTAACTACCTCAAAATGTCCATGAAAATATTACCGTGAAATTTAAAATTGACATTTATTTGATAAATAGTCATAACAGTAAAAGAATAAAACAGTGTTCGCCACATATGGCACTCAGTGTCAGAATGGAAAGGTGGAATAACATGGAAAACAAACAAAATTATTCGCGACACGTACCACATATTTCGTCAGAAAGGACCAGGAAATGGTGAATTTATTTAAATAAAATTTATTTCAATATGAAGAAGATGTTTTTCGTTTTACCACAAGCCAACTATTTCATTCTTTTACATATACTGCCAAAAATAAATGAGTGGAGAAAATTCTGTGTACGCAGGACTAAAGAAATGGTGAAAGAAAGGGGATCGAACTTCTTAAATATATAATCTTAATTTAACTAATAATCCTTCATCGATTTCGACTATAGGAGTCACAAAAAATATATTCATTGTATAGAGTGTGGTGTCTTCGTCTTTCATGGCCTCTAAGATGACTAGAGAAACCTATTTTGCCTGTCAATCGCATTTGTGTTAATTTTTTATCACAAATACAGCATATGAGCACGGCAGTGCTGTTGTTAACTTATGTTTTCTGTTTTCTTGCAATACATTTTTTTTTTGCTCATACGGCTTGCTTTGTTTGGTCTTCATATATTTCGATTTTTTACCAACTTTTCTCAATTATGGCAGTTTACGTACGTACGAGGTTTGTAAATTAAGTAACTGGACTGATTTAATTTTTTTTTTTTTTTTATTCGAATATAATTACAATTCAATATTGTCTCCCTCAAAATAACTGCCTTGGGAAGCCACACAGCGCTGTAGATAGTTCTTCCAATCCTCATAGCAGTACTGGAAATCGGATACTGGAATAGCTTTCAGCTGGTCGGTCAAGTTTGAATATCTTCGAGTCCCAAAACTAATAAATATATATTTTTCTAGGCAGAGAGCCAATACACATATCTTACATGAAACATAATAACTACATATATACAAAAAATATAACAAATTAATAAAAAATAATGAACTATACAATTTGCACTATACAATTTGTTTAAGATATTCTTTCATTTTATTTTTAAACAGTTTCACATTTGTACTATTTTTTATTTCATTTGGTAATTTATTATATCTTACAACTCCTTTATCAAAGACAGAGTTCATAGTTGACTTCTTGTTTTTGGCTGAAATAAGAATGTTATGTTTTCCACGCGTATTATAACTATGGATCGAATCTCTCTTAATATTTATATTATCAAAACAAGAAGGCAACAAACCATGTTCTAGTTGATAAATAGTTGTAAGTACATTTATTTCTATTTTATTCTTAATATTTAACCAATTTAATTGATTTAGCATACTTTGTGTATGGGTATCTTTCGGACACCTTAAGATAATTCGCATTTCCTTATTTTGCAACACTTGTAGTCTATGCATTTCCTTTTCGGTAATTGCATATAACACAGTATTGCAATATTGAAAATGCGGTTCAATTATAATATTATATACTAGTGTTCTTGCATAAGGAGATAAATTTCCAGATAGTCTATTTAACATACCTACTTTTTTCCCAATTTTTTTAATTAAACAATTTACATATGCACTAAATTTAAGTTTGTTGTCAATTACAACGCCCAAATATTTAATCTCTTCAACCCAGTCTATGTAAGATTTATCCATAATTACCCTATTAGAACCATTAGACACAACACGATCCCATTGATTCTTGCTGCCAATAAACATACATTTAGTCTTCCCCACGTTAATTTTCAACTTATTAATAGCAAAATATATATTCAAAATCTCTAGCTCCATATTTAACTCTTCAATCACTTATATATTAGCGTATCGTCCGCAAATAACATAATTTTACACTTTTTAAGACATTTTACAATATCATTTATATATACAATGAATAAGAATGGTCCAAGCACACTTCCCTGAGGAATACCTAATTCATTGCATATAGTGTCTGACAGTATATTATCCCAAAGTACATTCTGCCCACGATCCTCTAAGTAGTTTCTTAGAAGTCTGAGTGCACCTCCTGTAATTCCCTACGGCTTGAGTTTTTCTAATAAAATACTCCTATTTATAGTCTCGAAGGCCCTTTTAAAATCTATAAATATAGCACAAATACATTTATTATTGTCTCTAATCAGTTTCCAATCATTTATTAACAGCTGTAATGCTGTCTCACAAGAATGACCATGTCGTCCCTTGGCGTCAAATGGCGTCAAATGGCTTGTCGTCAAATGGCGTCCCTTGAGGTGATTTTTCAATCTTGAGAAGAGGAAAAAGTCACAAGGACTCAAGTCAGGCGAATAAGGAGGCTGAGGAGCCACAGGAATATTTTTACGGGCCAAAAACTCGTTTATTGAAATTGCTGTGTGACAAGGCGCATTGTCATCCCCAATTAATTGGTCAAAATCTGATGAACGGTAGTGTGACTCCAATTCAATTCTTTCCCGATCATTGTGACGTACAAGATCTCGGATTCTGTCGACATTTTCATCGGTTCTTGAAGACTAAGACCTTCCGCTGCGTGATTCATTTTCAATCAACTCTCTTCTTTCTGTAAATGCCTCAAACCACCAAAAAGCTGGTTCCTTGACAAAACACTGTCTCCGTAGACCTGCTGAAGTTTTGCAAATGTTGCACTGTGCCTAAGTCTGAAGCAAAACCTGATAGCACACCGTTGTTCAAAATGAATTTCACTCAATTTTTTTGTCAATTTTTCTACTTAGACTAAGTTGAAAAATCTACCAGAGGGCGAAAAGAAAATTCTGCTGGGGGAGTGAAGTTACACTACTGATAAGTACTTAATTAAACTGTTGAATAAAAGTAACGTTTTAATCAAATTGAACCGCAGAAATACAGATGTAATTCAGCTCTTGAAAAGAATCCATATTTCATATTGTTCTATGCTGCACTTTCATGGTTTGAAAATATGTAATGTCTTTTGTCATGGCTGTAATCTGAAATAAGATCAACACAACACATTCAGTGCAATGTTGAATTAGTTTTTGTAAAGAAAGAACAGTTCACCGCCGAGCTCTAAACAAATAACCCAGCTTCTTGTTGCTCTGCTTGAAAATTACTTCATGTATAAGGTTTCCGTTGACTCTCTACATAAAGTAAAGCTTCTAGATAATAACAACATGACACTTTTAATGCTTTTACAACATTCAAATTGAATCAAAATAGCTTCATTAAATTAAATCAACAACGATAATTGATTAGTAAAATTGTCTAACCAAAGTTTCTCTTGTTTTTCAAAAAGTCTTTTTTATACTCGGCCCAATACGACTTTTGTAGGGCAGAATATGGCTCCCGTTGCCTCTACGCTTTTCTTTATTTCGCTCAAAGTATTTTTTCTACGCAAGTCAATGAACTGTCTCGTTCTTGGGACATAAGAACACAATAGTGGATAGGCATGATTTTTATTTATTTTTTTATTATATTCCTTTTGTTGTCTATAAACATAAAAAACAGTTTTGCATTTTTTTTTTTAATTTGAAGGCTTAAAAAAATTATAAATGTATGTAGCGCGCGAAAACGACGTGTGACGTCATACCCCAACTAAGTACAGCCTACCCAATGTACTGCGTATAGCCTGGGTTATGTATAGTTAGAGTGATTTTAATTAAAATAAAGTTTAATTCTATAAAAACAATTTATACATGTTTACCGAATTAAATTTTATATTAAAATATATAAAATATGGAAGATCCAGGCCTCAGTACTTCGAAACATAGTCGAAAACATTGTTTAGTACCGATGTGCACAAATAGTTCAATTAGAAATCCAAAAAAATAATTTATATCATTACCTGATGGCGAAAAACAACAGAAAAGGCGAAATTTATGGCTGAAAGCTATGAGGCGAAATAAAACCGATATTTCAGAAAAAAGTAAACTTTATGTTTGTGAAGACCATTTTAATGTGAGTACATATATTTTATAAATTATTTTAATAATAAATGCGTGAAAAATTGTTTAAAAACAAATACAAAACTCTCAAACAATACAATATACACACGTAAAGATTATGTTTAGTCTGTATCTGTGACGTCAAACCGCAGCAGTCTCAGTCGTATTTACTCGGCAACCTTCGCGGCGTGGTCGGCTTATTTCAAATTTACAGTATTTTAATTAAAAAATTTGGCTATAATATTAATTAAAATGTGATTTTTGTTGTGTTAGGTGACATAACTAACATTAAAATATCAAAAAATGTAGTTTTAAGGAAATATAAATTTTATGCGTATCCCCTATTATGGTATAATTGTGTTCTTATGTCCCAATTCTTTGAGCGGCCTTTAGGCTGTATAGGTCATGGTTGCTGACTTACGGTTTTGGGAATTAAAGAATGTGCAGAGTTTTGCGTGTTTGTCAACATAAATTTTGAACTACATTCTAATGTGTTGATAAACATTATTCAATTGTGCTGACTATGGTCTTTAATTACTGCCAACAATTACACAAATGAATAATGTTTCCAAAACAATGGAGGTAGGACCTGATGTCATAGTGTCCTGGTTAACAGTTATAAAATGGTCTTAGGGAATAGAGTCGTGGTTAGTCATTCTTGGTAGTCAAGTAGTAGTCATTCTTGTGACCAGTTATCAGTCCACATCACGCTACCCAAGGACCAGTCCAGCTGTTGAAGTCGCCAAGACGAGATGAGTGTCGTCTACAGGGCTTCTCCACGTGTTCGCCTCGTGCGGATTCCTGAAGTGGTTCGACCGATTCTGGAGAAACCGGGGCAAGAACGAGACTTACATCAGCTTCTAACGGACAACACCAGCAGCCATTTTGACCAACAATTGTATTCTGATGTAAATTAATATTATATAATAAATTTTGTAGAAAAGATTCCGTTCTTGACTTCACCCCGTGACAATAGTACAAAATGGCTGGGACCCATATTTTAGAAAATGTAGGTGTCTGTTAAACTTATAGTTAAATTTGTGGATAAATTTCTCTTGAACTTTGTCAATTCTGTCAATATATATATTATATAGTACTTTCAAAATAGCATTCGTGGGCAGTCTTTTGTGTGGGCAATACTTCGTCTTCTGAGTGGCCAATACGCCGTATTTTGAGTGGGTAACACACCATATTTTGAGTGTGCATTACGCGTGACTTGTCTTATTGTTATTTTTATTATTAACTACAGGTAAGTGAAAGTAAATTTCGATAAGGAGTCAAATATTTTATTCGATTGATTTCTAACAAAGCAAAAGAACTAAATGGAATTTTTATTTTCTTAAGGTATCACTTTCTCACATTTTAACGATTGAAGTGGGCTTTTGGAAAGCAAAATTATAAAAACCCTAATGCAATCGTTAAAAGTTAGTAGATTTAAATATATACTTGCGCTAAAACTGACAAAACAAGCTGTTTTTATAAAATGTCATTTTTGTTATATCTAGACTTTTGTCATTTTTAGTAAAAAAAATTAGAATATATTAGTTTTACAAATCCTCATTGCATTTTATATAGTTTATTTTCCGTCATTTTTGGCTGCCAGCATGAAGCATGAAATAATCACGGAACTCGTTGAGAAAGGAATAATCCATTTTAGTTCCGCTTAGCTATGATAAAAAAAAGTATATAGAAAGAGATAAAATGGATGTGAGTAAAAAGAAAAATTTTTACTGCTTCATCGTATTAATCTGTTAATGCGAGTAGTTTTAATCAAAATTTAAACTGGAAAATATGAAGGAAAATCGGTTGAAACTGGTATTGATTATTTATTTTCGTTCTTGAATATAAAACAAAATGTCATACCCGTTTCTGTGCCTTAAAAAATTATGGTAAAATAGTTATTTTGTTTTCGTTTTCGGTTTGTTCTCAGTCTTGATAAAAATTGAAAGAAAGAATCGGGAGTCACCAACGGAGTGGCCAAGCTCATTAAATCACGCAGTTCTGACTGGTAAAAACAGTCTGAATTGAGAGGTGGTTGGTTCAATTCCCCGTTGGTGGTATTATTTCGGCGAGAATAATATGTCAACATTACTCCCATTTTCACAATTATTCGTCCCTCATCCAGATGTAGAAGCTCGCCCCCTGGCATCTGCAATTATCCTCGTTGCAGAAATAGGCCGATGTGAATTAAATAAAAATTAAAAAAATAAGGAATCGGGAGTCCATATTTTTTCCGACTCTCGAATCCGACACTTGACTCCGACTCCACGTCCCTGCGTTTAACCATAATTTCTACAGACAAGTAACTGTATAAGGTTTTTTTGATTATACCTACGAAACACTAAATATGATAATACACAAAATTAATGACCTATAATCATCATTAAAATAAAAACTCAAGGAAATATATTTCTTAAAGATTTATTATCTTAAATAAAACATCCCAGAATTTATTATTCCGTTCATAAATAATTCTTGGCAACATTTCAGAATAAAATTCCAATTCCAAAACTATAAAAAACTATAATGATTACAAATCCTGGTTGACTAAATCTCTTAAAAGGTATAAAAACTGGTGATTAAAACTTCCTTAAATCGAACATGATATTCGAGAGCTGGCCAAACCATAACCGTTCCCTAACCATACCGGAACCAATGTCGTAACCAGTGTACCGCAACTCTGCGTTAAACGCGTTTTTTTCCAAAACACTTTACTCTGAAGTTTATATATAAAAAAAAGCTTATTTTCTCTTTTATACGCGACAAACGTTTCGTGTGGTTTCTTATGATTTTATAACTTTTTTATTGGTTGAATTTTTTATTGATAGGTTGAAAACAAATATGGGATTTAAGATTGAAGAATTTGGTATAAAAATTGTTGGAAAAAGTCAGGTTATGTTCAAAGAAATAAACTTTATTTGAAATAATACTGAAGATATTTCTGCTAGTAGAAAATAGCTCTTCGTACTCTATCTCTCCTTTATTCTAAGAGGGTGTGAAACGGTTCTCTGTTAAAATCCATACTTACTTTACAGCACGTCAAAGAGTAGTGCATTTTTTCACCAACTTTCGTTCCTACACACTGGATTTAATAGAGATTAATGCTGTTGTCGAGTGCAGAGGTTATTTACCTATTAGTAATTGCGGACCACCTAAATAACCTTAAATATTTTTGCGGCTATCAAATTTGTATTATTGGAATAATTATTAAGAATTATTTTAAAACAATGATTTTATTTATTGATTTATTGATACTAGAGGTTGATACCAGAGCTTGTTTTTACCCGATTTATAAATAAATAATAATAGGTTTCCAACGCCTAGATAGTAAAGATGGGCCTTGTTTACAAGCTGCACTGTGCAGATTTTCCTCCGTCTCTCATCAGAATGATCGCCTCTTATCTGACCAATAAGGTATTGAGAATCAAGATAGATGAAATTCGCTCCTCGTGGAGATCAGTTGAGGCTGGTGTACCGCAAGGTTCTCTGTTGTTGCCACTGTTATTCGCGCTTTATACGAACGACATGCCGATCATGGAAGGAACTATAAAGTGCATAGTACGCTGATGATACAGCGTATTTAACTCGCTCTTGGAGCCCTGTACTAATCTCTCAACGACTCCAGCTAGCCAGCTCGAATCTTGAGAGATGGTGCACTCGTTGGCGTGTCGCTGAAATGGGGCCAAGGCAATGTTTTTCACCAAAAAGTATAGACTTCCGTCGGGTGCGGTTAAGCTTTTTGGTGAGGACATTCCATGGTGTAAAAAGGTCAAATATCTTGGGCTCACTTTTGATCCCAAGTTGGTCTGGAAGGAGCATGTACTTGACTCCTTATCCAGAGCAAAGAAGTCCATGGGCATGCTCTCTTCTATTAAGATCAGAATTTACACCACGGTGTTCCGGCCTGTCATGAAGCATGCATCTAGTGTCTGGGCTTACTCCAGCACCACTCATATCAAGCGATTGCAGGTGTTCCAGAACAAATGCTTACGTCAGGCCGCAGGCGTTGGGTTGCCAACATCTGGAAACATCGCAGACCGCAATGTTTCTTGACAGACGGTTGAAAAACTCCTAATTTCATAATTTGATTCGCTCGACTGTGAACTGATATCATAACCTGATGCAATAAACTGGTACATTTACTTTTACAATCAGTTTTGTAGCCACAACAAATTTTACTGTTAATGTAGTAAAAAAAAATCTTACTATACTATTTTAACAATACACTTCTCTCCGTGCAGAATTAGACAGGAAACTTCTCCATTTGCTCGAATTTTTAGCATAAAATTACCTATCAAACTTATCTCATTATTCATAAATTCATAAAGGTGAATATAGGTCTAAAATGAATTAAGAAAATTGTATACTTCAGAGAGTTCATCTTTAATGAAATTACCAACATAGGTACGGTAAAATAATGAACATGTCTGACAACACTGGGATATTAGCGAATTAATTTAGGTTTCACCCCCATCTATGGTTCCTTAATTGAATTAGAATTGTTTATGATATCCGAAACATAACCATATTTCATTGTAGTTAGATACAACAGATACATTATCTGTTCTATTCAGAGTTCCCAGTTCAATATTTTGATTTCGAAACATGCTTAATATATTCATATGTGGGCATAGCTAATAACAGCGGAAATAATTATACACTGGAATTTCAATTATGTGTTCATACACATATTTAGAATATTTTGCAGTAACTTTTAAAATACTCTACTGAAACGTTTTGTCCTGAATTAAATTAAAATAAAATATTTGTACATTTAATGCAAAATGATTTTGTTATTTGTTTTTTGTTATAATACAAATATATTAACAAAAAAGAAACAACAAAAGAGACAAAAATAAACATATTTAAAGCAATATACAAACTGGTACTGACTTGATGTGAAACGTAGACGATTTCAAGAAGAGAAAAGAATAAAATACAAGCTACAGAAATGTATCTAAGTATCGAGGAAGAGTAAAAGAAGTGACGAAAATGGATATAATTAGAAGTACGGAGATAAGAAAAGAACTTAACATAGAGCCAATAGATAAATACATAGAAACTAGACAACTAAGCTGGTGGGGACACATGCAAAGACTACAAGACACGAGAAAATTGAAACAAGGCTGGAAGACAAAAAATACGGAAATAAGAAATATGAAGGCCAAGAAACACATGAGACAAAGCAATAAAAGATATACTAGAAGAGAAGGGAAAAACGGCTACGGAAGCCCAAAAAATGGAAAGGAATAAAAAAGAATGGGCTAAATTCGTATATAAATCCGTAACACCATAAAACAAAGAAAAGAAAAAAATATAAATGCACCCTACACCATATATGGTAGAAGGCTTTTATTATTATTATTATTATTATTATTATTTATTTAGTAAAGCAGGCGGCAAAGCCGATAATGCCTTACTTTTACAAGTATAGTAATTTATATATTACAGCTAACACATTTATATAATTACTTATGATGATAATCTAAACACTATATACATACAATATATTAAATTAGTTATAATTTTGCACAGACAATTTATGATTTAAATGTTTAACAATTTGACAAAGATAACTAAACATAACTACTGAAAAAGAGCTTCATCTATTTTATTTTTAAAACTATTTACTGATGTTGCGGTCACAGTATTATCTGGTAAACTGTTCCACAAGTGATGCACTCTGTTGGCTAAGAAATGTTCCCTTGCTAATTTTTTAAATTTTTGTCTCTCTAGTTTAAATCTGTGGCCACGTAAGTTATTATTGCTGCTAATATTGAAAATAGATTTGAGATCACAAGAGTAATAGTTATTAAATATTTTATACGTTTCAATTAGATCACCACGTTCTCTTCTTTTTTTTAATGTTAATAAATTTAATGACTGTAGTCGTCGATCATAGTTTAAATTTTTTAACTCTTTAGGAATTTTTGTCGCCCGCCGTTGCACTTTTTCTATTAAGTGTATGTCTTTTTCCAAGTAAGGGCACCACACTGTAACACCGAACTCGAGAATTGGTCTTATATATGTTTTATAAAGTTTTTTAAAAGTGTTTGCTGTTAAGTTTTTAAATGATTTTTTAAACACATATAATAACGAGTTTGCTTTTTTCGTGATATTAATTAAGTGATTATCCCACTTTAAGTTAAAACTAACTATTTGCTTGAAAACAAAAGCTGGAGAGCCAATTGACAGAAGATATAGCATTCGTACAAGATACCTGGACATAGTTGACACAACATATCAACTTTTTAAGTTAAACCCAACTGACAGAGTTAAGAATACATTTTAAAGTATATAGCAGAACTTTTTAAATCTATTAGAAATCTTAACAAAACAAATTTAAGTTCATAGTAAGTTTAGCTTTATAAAAAGTAAGTGATTTATTAGTTCTAGAAACCGCACTGTTCCAACAAAGTTACAGTTGTGATTTGTTCGACCATTTTTGGGGCAATACAACTGACTTGAACTGCTTGCGCACCAGGAATCCTTGTTTCGTGTTTACTATGTTACCCGCGAGATTTAAGCTGTATTTTAAGGCCTCATAAAGTTTGTGTTTTCTTAAAAGCAAAGAAAGTAGGAAGCCAAATTTTGTTCTCACCATTAACACAAATGTATCATAAATAAAGAAGAAAATAACAATTTTGTAATCTATATCAATAGATTGGAGGCTATATCTCTTTTTTATTTTTCATATTTAGTCTATACGTATCAGATGATTATAAAACGATATCAGCAAAACACTAAAAAAAAAAAATCTGTCTGTCCATCTGTTTGTCTGGCTCTCTGTTTATCTATCTCTGTGTTTGTCTATCTGTCTGTTTGTCTGCTCGTCTGAATAAAATATAACTTTGAACATTTTCGAGGGACTTAATATATTTTATACAGAATAGGGGCATTTAGATGAATTGCGGAATTTTTTAAAGACCTTTGGTTTGTCGTATAATTTTGGGAAGAGCTTTGGTTTGCCATGGGTGAGGAAAGGTTGCGGAGCACTGATATAGATAAATCACTTATTACCCTAGCAACTGACACAGAATCAGTGGCGGAAAAATCCAAATGCCGTATTTTTTAAGTACCCCTTTATTCACCACTGAAAATTTTTAGAATTAACCCAGACATAATTCTGGTGGACTTCAAGGCTATACAAAAGTTTTTCATCGACACATCCTGTACTGACAATTTTGTTTCAACATATGTCTCAAGGAGAAGGAAAAGAGAGCCAAGTATTTAAACTAAATGTTAACTTAGGGAACTGTATTCTATTTATAAAATCAAGACTAGTTTAATAGGGAAATCGATTTCATTCCTTGATATAATTCTCGTTGAAATTGGCAAAAGTCCGGGCAAGTTGAACGCAAATAGGGGATGACTATATCCAGTAGTGAATCTAGACTTTTGGGGGCCTGCAGCTAATAATCATTTTGGGAGCCCTGCGTTAAAACAAAAAAATTATATAAAATAAGTATATACAGTGGTGGTAAAAAGTCTTGCAACACCCTGCAGATTTGACGTTTTACAAATATTTTTGTCTTTTATACTGGTATTTTGATTTTTTTTTTTTTTGTTTGCATAATAATGTTTACCACATCCTTAATAATGTTCCTAGTTACCTTTCCAGAAAGTTAGTATAATTTAGTATTAAAAGTGGTATAATTTATATAATAATTAGCCGACAATAGCCTCCGATACCTTAATCACGCAAATGCCTAATTTAAAAAAAGAATTATATTTGGATATTAGCTTTATTCAATTGACGATGCTTGATTTATTGTCTTTGTGTCTTGAGAAGGTAAATATTTTATCAAAGAAAGGTAAGGACAAACGGTAGAACAAAGTACTTTAACCAATCACCAGCCCTCCAAAAGGACACCACCAAAAAAAAATATATATATAAAAAAAAAATACGGGTGATTATATTTAAAATTCGAACTGTAACTTTTAAAATTGTTTTAGAGATGTGTTTCTTAAATAATAAAAATATTTCTTTTTGACAGACAGGGGAAGTATACACAAAAATCAAATTTCTTGATAGAATCACACTAGACGCTCGCACAACTTTACCTTACTTACAATAATGCTATAAGTTAAGGATCAGGGCTGTAGTCGAGGGTATACGGAGGTATACGGCGTATATCTTCTGCTTTGATTTGAATGAAGAAGCGTATACCCTATGCTTCTTTAAATTTCAATATGTTAAACGAGATTATTCGAGGCCGTTTATTCTCTGGATTTTACAATATAAGTACAGTATATCCTCTGCTGATTTTAAGACTACAGCACTGTTCAGGATGGTTCCAAATAGACGTAGACGTAGAATCCTACGTCTACAGGCAACAAATGGGCGGAATTTGGGGTCGATTCTATAGAATCCTACTAAAATAGTGCGGTCTTGTGAAAGCTTGCGCACGGGCTACATTTGGGTTTGATTATAGAAAGGCCGGTCTTATTGATGTTTACACACTGGCGGTTGAAACCAACGTGGTGACCCTGGTTGGAAAGTTGGTCTAAGGTACCATCGTGCTTTGGATATTTTGTGTTTACGCCGTTTTCGAATAATTAACATAACAGTAACAATAAAAATTGCTAGAATTACTAAACCATCGTCCATACTATTTGGTGAATACCTGTTATTTTATATTTTTAAGAAACTTCTTTTACAAAGAGGTTTTACAAACTTAAAGAGTTTTGACACGATATTCTAAGTTTATTGGAAACCAAAGCAACAAAATCTGCGTTCTACGTTCCACTTCGAAGTTCTACGTCTACGTCTATTGGAAACCAGTCTTTACTGGATAGTACTAACGCCAGAACACAAAATTAAAAATAACCCTATTTAACAGCAAATATTTCTAAATCAGGTCAAAAGAAGGATATATAAGTTGGTAGGACATGACCATCTATAGGAGTCTGTCTTTTCCAAAAGAGGACGGTTGGTTACCTTATTTAAACTGATTTGCATAATATTTATTACATGTAATTCTGATATTTTTTTAATATATATATATATTTTTTTGGCGGGTACTTACGGACACCTCGTGGCAAGTCGGGGCCCGACACTGACAGTGTCATTAGCCTCATGGTAAACCCGTTCCTGACTATATCCATATTGAACAAACAAGAAAATTGGGAGAAGAAGAAGAAGTTTCTGAAGACACCAATGGAAAACTTGTGTACGTTAATGCCGAACTATACAGATCAAACAATATCTTCTTCCTTCCGAATATCCTACAATTTTTCCAATATCCATTAGCTAAAACCTACCCTGGATACCCAAGTATCAATTTACAACTTAAAATATTTCTATTATAAAATGAAAATAGCTATTTATCTGCGAATGTTGTTATTAAATGAGAAGAATGGTGAAGTGAAATGTCTCAATCTCTAATATCAATTCAAACTCTGGATGTTTGTTGAATTTAAATTAGTTCCGTATATATATATCGAGGTGCTGGGATTATTCTCAAGAAATGTTGTTCCCGTCGACTTACCTCATATGGATTTTCAATGTAAGATTCAATTCGAAGTTGGAGGAATATTAAATTGAACCTGACTTCATTGTGTATTGTATTCGTTAATATTGTGAAATGAGGAGGCTATATCACATCGGGGGTAAAATGAGGTATCTCCTATATATATTTAGACATATAGTTTATTATAAAAATAATTTCAGACTTTTTTAATGGCTTTTTATTTTTCTTACTCTTGGTCACTGTTAATCGAATGTCCTTTTGATTTTACTCATATATACAAGGGCGACTTTTATGAAAGGGCAAATGGGCTATGTCCTGCCAAGAAAAATATTTCTTTTTATATTTTGAAACTTAACATTTTTAAATTTTATTTAATAATAATAATAATAACTCATTTATTATAATTCTAAAGATGTAAAGATGTTAAGATTCTTATTTCATTTTTAATTTAAATCTTTAAATCCTTAGAGTTGTCGTGGCTCCCTGGTAAGACGGTTGTCTACGGAGCACAGGAACGCAGGTTCGAATCCCCACCTTTTTCAGATTTTTATCTTCTGAAATTGTGTCAGCTCTGGGGTCGACTCAGCCTCAAATCTTTAATATTTAAAATGAGTACCTGTTTATCCAGGGATAATAGGACCGGTCAAAACGTCACACTGGCCACGTAGATTTCATATCAATGACCGGCGGTCTAGAAACAGAGAACTTACTTTCTCATTACTTCTAAATGTATACAGATTGAAATTTTGGTCTCGAAGCCTAGAAACAGGTGGCCTAGGCTCACTTCGGGCTGTCGCGCCAATGATGATGATGTATATTATATATTTTTATTCCGAAAACCAGCATTTCGGGTTTGAAATACTCAGTATTTTTGAACTGAACTGCCATCTATGAAAACAAATAATAATAATTAATAAATTCTATTAATTTGTGTTTCAATTATATTGATACGTATTCAAATGGTTGTTTAAACTTCACTGAATATGGGTTCTATTATTTGTTGGTTAAACAAAATTTGCATAATTGTAAATGCATCAAATTGCTGTGAAAATTAAATAATTGCTAGATAAATTTAACCAAATAGCGGTATAGTAATATTTAATTACATTATCTCATTTTAAAGCGATCATTTTATACTTTATACCTGGACATATAATATTTTTAAACAATGTGATTAGTCATAATTACAAAGACGCGGAGAATATATGCAAAATCATTAAAATATAAATCATATCATTGTCTATGTAAGCGTTTAGTTTTTAACCTTATACAAAGACAAAAGTGATAAAGCACGAAAACAAAAGTACAAAAGCCGTACATCATCGCCATAAAAAAGCATGTAGGAAGGGTCTACGAGGTCAATAAAATTTGGAAAACGAATATCCCGAAAACTTGTTCTGACGAAAGGCCTTCACCAAGGATGCACCATAGCCCCCACGCCAGAGCCGAATTTAAATATATTTCAAACAGTAACCTTGCGAGGACAATGGCGTAGAAGGCATGAGGGAGTTTGCAGTGAAGCGGCTCCAAGTATTTATACACAAATACAAAAAACCTAATTTATTGTGAGGTAGTTTTGTCATGTTTGTCGTGCACTATTTGTCTTTCGATGTACATATTTTATCGTTTTGTTATACGTTCCGATTTATGACAGAAAACCAAGAGCCAATAGGCCTTTTGGTCTGAGGACTTTCGACATTTTGGGCGATATTGATTTTAATATGCCTGAAATGGCAAGTTTCGTTTTGCGTGCTGTTCCACCATGGACGCTACCGCGTCCACTTGTGAACCTCACATTAACTAGGTTTGAAAAAGATACTACGTTGCCTATCGAATACCAACATGAGTTACAAAGAACACTGGTCCCTAGGTTCGAGGATACTGTCATTTTTACTGACGGATCAAAATCCGGAACCAGGGTTGGGTGTGCGTTCGTTGTTTTGAATCCACGCCAACAGTTTCAGTACCGTCTGCACTCCATAATGAGTGTGTACAGTGCTGAGCTGTACGCTATTTTCAAGGCCCTGTGTTTTGTTTCGTCAGAGCAAAGTCGGTCAAGTGTTATCTTGACGGACTCGCTGAGCGCTCTGAACAGTATCCAAGATCCAGATCCAGTGCATCCTCTTGTACTAAAGATCCGGTTGCTACTCTACAATCCGAATGCTCAGAATGTGAGGGTAGAGCTGTTTTGGATACCGGGACATGTTGGTATTAAAGGCAACGAAGCGGCAGATGCAGCTGCAAAAGCCGCCTCTCACAGACCTATGATTGATGTGAGTTTCGTTTTTCCAGATGACGCAAAGAGTCATCTGAAACATCTGGTTTTAGACATGTGGCAACATGAGTGGAGCCGCACACTGAACGTTAAGTTACGACAGATTAAGGGAGACGTTAAACCATGGGGTTCTTCCTGCAGGATTAACCGCAGGGAGGAAACCGCCATCACACGCCTCCGTATAGGTCACTGTTGGTGGACCCATGGACACCTCCTTCGAGGAGAAGAGTCCCCTATCTGTGAGACGTGTAACACAGATTTGTCTGTGTTACACTTTTTAACTGAGTGTATACAGTTCGAGGATGTCAGGGAGAGGTTAGGCCTGTGCTATGACCTGTCAGTTGCTTTAGGTGACGACAGGGTACTCATGGACAGGCTGATACTCTTTATGAGAGAATCGAACTTATTGTTTTATGTGTGAAGTCTTGCACCTTATTTTAATGTGTTTCTAGTTATTGACTGTGATATTCGATGGTAATTGGCCCCTTTACAGCCTCTTACCATCATCCTGAGTCTGTTCAAATTTTCGAACAGATTTTTATATTATTTATTTGTGTTTGTCAGTGCAAGATTTCTTTTATTGAGTATGCGAATTTTTAATGATTTTATCTATTTATTTATTGTCTAATATATTGTTTTTAATATATAATCTAGTTATTTAAATGGGCTGCGTTAGGCGCAAATAGCCTTTGTTGCTGTGCGCCAAAAATTTTAACTAACTAACTGTTATACGTTCCCTATCATTAATTAGTACAAAGAAACAATTTCAAGGACCTTTCCCATTCGTCCTAAAAAACAAATAAATCTTATATTTTTTCTATTCTATTCGTAAACAATACAACAAAAAAATCTAAACAAACATAAAACAAAAGTTTTATTGCCTTAAAAAACGATTGTCCTATTTCTTCCAAAAATCGGTCCGATAATGAATTACGCTTCAAACAGTGGAATTGGCCAACAGGACAAACTGCGCAATCTCAGACAAATACCAACACGTATACTTTAACGACCGCAAGGTTTTCTTTTGTTTGAGTATCAAACAAATTCCTGTTTGTTGTTGTTATCTACACTTCCGATTGTGCCTCAAGAAAGGATAAAAGCGATATGTCCAGAAAAGGTTAAAGGAATGATTTATTTGTTTCTGTAGAGAAAATAACGGTAGGGAAATTCAAGACTAAAATCTTAATTTTCAAGTCAATAAATCTACTTTATTTTTTAAGGTTTTGTAGATATTATCACGGGACTATACTCAGAGCAGCTTCCAAGCCTTTCGGGGCCCTGTGTGAGTGAGCTCTGACTATAATTCATCTTTCTGGAACCCTGTGCAAGTGGGACTGTACTACATCTATATTTATAAAATTGAAGGCCATATTTGTTTCTTTATTTTATCGGCCTCATATTTGGTTTCTACAAGTTTCAGATGATTCTGCAAAAAAAAATCAATATTTGTTTGTCTGTCTGTCCTGATATAATATATCTGATTGAATATATATATATATATAAATGACGTGCTACCTTGTGGTAAGCCTGAAGTGCAGTACCTAGCGGAGGATGGTTTAAGACCTAAACCAATACCACATATATATATATATATATATATATATATATATATATATATATATATATCAAATCTATAGAAAATGAAGATATTAATTCATTGCCTCTTATGTACTACAAAGTAATTAAGGGTTTTGCAGAAGTAGTAAATATTTCCCTAAAAATTAATATTTCGTTAAATAATTCAAGTCCATTCAGTCATTTGCCACAACACAAACGGTCTACAGTAGGCCGCCCTCGTACGGGGGCATCTTTTACATCCCTGCCAGGAACGGCCCTGATTCCAGATACAAAGACTTTTTTCCGAAAGTTTGTTTCTCGGTGAAATTTATTCCTTTTCAAAAGCTCTTTCCAAAAACCGTTAAAAAATCAAGGTCCTCCGTGATATCCTGTACTTCCGGCTTGTTTCTGAACATTTCAATACTATCATTCAATTTTTTGGATAGACTTTGGTCATCAAATTCTTTTCCAACGTCGTGTTTTCGAGAATTGGTATTTAAATGATAAATTTGTCACAGAAAAATCACAAATCGACGAGTAAATATTTAAATTAAAAAAATAATACATTATTGATTCAATTTAAAGGCACCTAATTAATTTGAACACTTACATTTATTTTTTCTTGGTCACAATGAACTGTAGATTCAAAATGATGATAAAAATTGTTTGGTATTATATCTGAAATAAACTCGAGTTCAAGTATTATAAATTTAAATATTTATTTGCATCTGTTTTCACAATAAAAATCGCACATCTGCAAAATCCATAAAAGTGTAGAGTTTAAAATCTTTAAAATTCAAGTAGTATTTTTGTTTGAACAAAAGTTGAGAAAATAAAACTTCGGATTTCAATGCGACAATTTTATATTTTAGAGAAATCGATTTAATGTCATCATTCGGTTTTATCGCGAGACAGGACGAAGTATATTAAAAACAAAAATGTGTGGCGTAAGCACACAGTGGCGCAACAAAGAATTATTTTATAAAGTCAAAGATAATATAGTTTTATATTTATTACATTTGATTGAGTGGAAAAATGGAAATATTGAATAGTTAATGTATAGCTATTTAAGTTTTTGATAATGGGTTTAGACCCACAATGTCCTGATGATTTATTAAAGAAAAATACATTTTCTATGCGACAGACTGAAAACAAAGGTTTTTTGTTTAAAAAATATGCATTTTCATGATACTTATTTGATGTTAAATTGTTTTTCCAATTTAATATTCTTATTTGTAGAGCAAAATACCTGATCTATCTCCATTTTTTTCTAATTTAACCTCCTTCGTATATCATAGAATAAAGAAGTTTGCAATGCCTAAGCAGTTCCCAAAAACACCTAGTATATCAAATATCTTTTCTGTTTTTCATATTACTTTTGTTTTGTATTCATGATGTTTATTTTGAATTCTAGACACGCGACAGAATGCAACCTCAATATCAACTGCCTGATTTTGATTGATGATGATTTATTGAAGAACGTCAGATCATAATTTATCCCCAGAAAAATTAAATAATCACATTTTTTTGGAGATGTTAGATTGAAGGTCTAAACGAAAAATGATACAATAGAACTCGGAAGTCTTTCCTCCAAATGTAACCTCCTTTATATACCTTATAATGAAGAGGTTAACCATCCTTAAACAGTTCTGAAAATTCTGAAAATCAATTAAAGACCGAGCCGTTTGAAACTTTTAGTTGGGCTAGATTCAGCCCGCGGGCCGTTGGCTGGACACCATTGCAGTATATGGATTAAAATGTTTCCCCCCAAATATTTTACCCACCATTGGTGCTTCTTATAAAAATTCAATTATAGATTGATGTGGTTGAAAATTTTTTTCTTCGTATCGTGACAATCCTAACCATACCCTACATAAGTTCGGTTTATATTGTCACAATTATGCTATAATTGTATTCTAATGTCCCAATTCCTTGAGCGGCCTTTAGGCTGTGTAGGTCAAGGTTGCTGACTTACGGTTTTGGGAATTAATGGATGTGCAGAGTGTTGCGTGTTTGTCAACATAAGTGTTGAATTACATTCTAATGTGTTGATAAACATTATTCAATTGTGGTGACTATGGTCTTTAATTGCTTCCAACAATTACATAAATAAATAATGTTTCCAAAACAATTAAGGTAGGACCTGACGTCATAGTGTCCTGATTAACAGTTATAAAATGGTCTTAGGGAATAGAGTCGTGGTTAGTTATTCTTGGTAGTCAAGCAGTAGTCATTCTTATGATCAGTTCGCATCACGCTACCCAAGGACCAGCCCAGCTGTTGAAGTTTTATTTATTATTTATTAATAGATTTTATTCCTGCCTTGCGGCTTAGAATAGATTACATAGTTATCCTTATTAGAATTACAATTACTTAATTAATATAAATATCAAATACATATTATCATTTCCTATAAAATATAAAAAGTAAATAAAAATCAGAATGTAAATAAATAATTTTTTTCCCTTTTGTTTCATTTTGTTTATTGTTTGTTAGCTCTTTCCTTCGTTTTATAACCTTTTTCATCCACTCTACTCCTCCTCCTTCGTCATCCAATAGCTGTTCTCTGTTTATCGTTTCCACTTTCATCTCCTTGCATTTCCTTATATGTTCTATATTTTCTTGTTCTTCTCCGCACATCCTACACAATTTCCTTGTCTCTTCCCACCAGAAATTATTGGTGTTATTGGTGTTCTCCTCGTTCCCGCAGCGAAATCTTGCAATTATTTTTTTATGCTTCCCGTCTGTCCTTAAGTATCTTGGTTGTCCAAAAGTTTTAATCTTCCTGTAGTTTGTGTTGTACCTCGACTTGTCGATTCTATTTTGTTGTTCTTGTTTTTGTATGTCTCTGTCTCTGTCAGTTACTAAAGTTATGACGTCTTCGCCTTGTTTCTCCTTTCTTGCTTTTTCCTGCAGGCTATATCCATTTCTTTCAAAGTAGTTTTTCCTTTCCTTCCACCAGTCAGTCTCCAGTTTCTTGTCTCTTTCTGATATGCATTTTCTAAGTATTTCGTTGCAGCTGATTCTGCTTCTTTGTTCAAATTGTGTTGCCCTTTTTTCAGTGTCGATTCTTAGCTTTTCTCTGTCGGTTTCTGCCAGTATTATGTACGATGGGGTTTGTCTGTCTAGTCCGAGTGACCACCTAGTCCTATCACACTTCTTGCCTTTTTTACTCTGTCACTGATGTGTCAAGCTGTTGAAGTCACCAAGACGAGATGTGAGTGTTGTCTACAGGGCTTCTCCACGTGTTCGCCTCGTGCGGGTACCTGGGGTGGTTCGACCAATCCTGGAGAAGCCGGGGCAAGAACGAGATTTACATCAGCTTCTAACGGACAACACCAGCAGCTATTTTGACCAACAATTGTATTCTGATGTAAATTAATATTATATAATAAATTTTGTAGAAAAGATTCCGTTCCTGACTTCACCCCGTGACAATATTTACATGACTCTTCTATTTCTAGACTCATAAATTCTAGCCTTAAAATTATTTTCTATATTGTCAAACCTTTTCCTTAGTTAACAAAACATATTTCATCTCTTAACACGTGGCAGCGTTCAACTTATCGACAGTTACAAAAATATTCCATCATCCTTATGACGTAGTTATTTTCTCATCTATAGTGGTTAATGAATCCTTTTTGAAAGAGAGGTAGCGGGTTTGGTTTGAGCGGCAATTACCCCCCCCTTTCCACTTCAACCCCGTAAACCCTTCACCATCATCCTCAGAGCTCATCCTATTGTCACTCGAACAGAATAGGTCAACTCCTGACGTCATTCGCATAAAACCCTGCGCGTGCTGACAGAACACTCGTCTTTGATTTTATACCCGTCAGTGCGAATATGCGGTATGTAAAATCACAGGAAACAATAGGAAAAGTTTTAATAGATAGGGGTGAATCGAATTATATTTTAGGTTAATTAAAATTTAGGTACATTTAGTAAAAAAGTATTTTGCAGGAGATGGAGTAATATTGGACGGAGCTTTATAATCCAGGGAAATAATGTAAAAATCTGAAAAACATCTGAGTAAGGCACATTAATGTCAACCGCAATAGTACATAAGGAATTTATGATCTGATAGTTATTTACCGAATTTTTTGCAATACTGTACTTACAATATTTAACCGTGCTTACAATATTTATCTGTCTGTCTGGAGAAATCTCTAGATGGAAAACGTGAATTATTCTTCCAAAATATATTGAAATTTATGATTTGCGGCACCATTTGTTTTCCCATTTAGTTGCTTGCATAGTAGTTCAGGAAATACGTAGATTTCGAAAGAAAGTTTTGGAAATTGGTGCGATTAATAGATCTTGTGAAGCAGTTTTCGAAGTCACATTTTGCGACGAAACTATTTTGCCAGAGTTTCGAAAAAACCTCATTTTTTTTTTGCAAATACCAGGGCTACCTTTCAAGTTTTTATAAAAACTAAAAAAGTACATTTTTTTGTTTTTTGAACAAACTGTTTTATTGCTTTTCAACATATTCGCCTTTAAGATTTATACACTTTTGCATGCGTTCAAACCAATTATCGAAACATTTTTTCTGAAGTTGGTATCTCAAAACATGTTTTTTAATGGCTTCAACAGCTTCTTGAGGCGATGAAAATCGCTGTCCATGCAGTTTTTGTTTGATATTGGGGAACAAAAAAAAAAGTCGTTATGGGATAAATCAGGTGAATACGACCAATGACACATTAATTCGATGTTTTTCTTCTTCAAATAATCAATTGATTGACGTGCTGTGTGGGAGCTTGCATTGTCATGATGCGATGTTTTTGGTTGTTTTTCCTGATTTTGTCGATGACTTCTGGCAAATAAGTTGTTTTATACCATTCAGCATTAACTGTTCTCCGATCCTCTAAAGGAATGGTTGCGACATGTCCAGTACAACCGAAGAAACAAGCGATTATTTTCTTGGAAGTGCTTCGTGAACACTGGACGTGACTCGTCGGACGTGAACGACCAACTTTTGTGGGTTTCGGTTCATCTTGGAAGACCCAAACAGTGGATTGTTGCTTAGTTTCTGGTTCATATGAATACGGCAGAAAAATTTAATTGCATTAATTGCAAATGTGACCTCAAAAACAGCACCTCCAGCCCTATTCATCCCATAAATTTTCATAATTGCCGCAAAACTTTTTCCAAAACCACCTGTTTGAACTTTTAGTAGTAAATCTTTATATTCCTTATGTTGGGATAGTTACAAATTTATAAAAAATCCAAACAGTTAACCAGTATAAATAATCAGAGAAATCATTAAAACACAAATGTAATTATACTTTTCTATTGATTATTGACAAAATATTTGTGTTTTGTTTGGGGTGTGCCGCGGAATTTTGGGGAAAACTTTGGTGTGTCGTGGGTGAGAAAATGTTGCAGAGAACTGATCTAGGTAACTAACCTCTCTACAAGCAATGATAGACTTCAATTCAATTCTATAACTTCATATTTACAGGTTTATATTTAATGCATTCTTGTTTATTCCAGGAAATAGATATTTTTCGTGATTCAATAGCTGTGCGTCATACAAGATAAATGAATAAACATTGGCTGCAGAAGTAAAGTTAAATTGTTTACGAAGTAAAATGCATTAATATTCTTGATATATAAATATGAGTAAAGAAGGCATGTGGATGAAAAGTATATAATATAAAATAGGGTGAAGTGGTACGTGAATGAAGGGATAAATCGACTAATAAATGGACCGTACATTTTATAATAAATTGAAGGACATTTTTCTCGATAACAATTATTCAAGCGTTAATAACAAAACTTTCTTCATTAGGACTCCCCACACAATTCTTAAATTATATTGCAGATAAAGGCAGTTTTAATTTTTTTTCAGCTATAATTAAAACCAATACTTAATCTTGCCTTCTTCTTTGTAGTCTTGTAGTCAGGGTTGTCTTATGAATTGTACCCTCCCCCTCCAATATATCTCAGGCCTATGGTATAACGCAAACATATCGAAATGATTTTCGTTTAATTTTTATAATCCTATCGATTTAAAGTCCATTCCAGATTCCAATGTGGTATTGTCACACTATTGGCACGCTTCGTGCTGGAAGTAAAGGGCTGTAAACCGAAATTCAGACACAGTTTTGTAGTCGAAGGTAAACCCTGTATGTCAAATGATGGCATTTTACTAAAATCAGCCGAGCTCATTAAATCGCAGTATTGATTGGTTAAAACAGTCTAATTTGTTATCTTACTGGTTCAATTCCCGTTGTTGATATTTTTCGGGCGAGAATAATACGTTACTCCCATTTTCCCAATCATTAACCCCTCATCTAGGTGTAGGGGCTCGCCCCCAGGCATCGACGATTAGCCTCGTGCAGAAATATGCCGATGTAAAATAAATAAATTAATAATAATAATAGTAATACCAAAATCAGATCTCGGAATCAGGAATTTGAGTGCTAGGCGTGAGTTTTATCCAGGGTTTAGTATTATGATAGGTGAATTAAGTGATATGTTTTAGTACTTACCAACTGACGGATGAATCATCTTGTAGTCGATTTAAATTTTTTCTACAATTGATATTTAATGTAGGGAATTAGACAATATTCAATAAAAGTTAATTCAGAATAAGTTTATGTTTATTAACACAAAATACAATTTAAATATATGTGAAAAGTTAAAATAGTTAAATATAAGGCTAGAACTAATCGTATAGATCACCAGATAATCGACCAAGAGTATCCCTCAAAAACTCAGAGTTCCCGTATGTCACTCATCAACCGAATAGAAACTATCTCTACCTGTTCTAGGTTGAAAGAACGTTTATATACAATTATATTTATTAAGCCAAAGTTTAACAAAGATCCAGGAAAGAACAGTGTTTTTTTTTTTATTACCAATGAGTTATTGAATTTAAAAAAGAATATTTAAACAATGCACAATTCTAATAATTTTCAAACTCTAAAATATTTACTGCATGGCAAATGAAATTAAATGCATATTGGGTTGACTCTGCATTTTAAAACTTTGTGTCAAGGTGATCTAAGCAATTCGTTGTAATAGGATAAAAAATATATTAATTTAAAATATTTATTCCATTTTATTTGTCGTTCCGTATTTGGAAGTAAAATTTTAATGGCATTTGCTGTTTTATTAAAAATAATATGACATCCTGATATCTTGAGATAGTATTACGTCTTATTACGACAAAATTCTTTTTTAATTTCATCGTTTTTATAGCATATAAAATTCTTTTGATCTTCTTTTCTGTAAATGTAAATATGGAGATAGAGATGACTATTAAGTGGTTTAGTTACTACAATTTTATGAATTCCAACCAATTTAAATGACAAAAACATTTCCGAATTATGGAAATTTATTGATTCAATATGATTTTACATTGAGAAAGTTTTTTGTCGACGCTTCATTCATATTTTTACTGACTTTTCATAATCTGAATCTAAAAATTGTGATGTTCTTCTACAATTTTGTTTGTAGAGTATTTTGCACTATCCAAGGCCATGGCCCTACCATTGCAAAATTATGGCAACACCATCACAAATTAATCATTCAAAAGCATTAAATTTTTAAAATATACCCATAAATAGAAATAAACCTATACGCTTTTAAGTACGGAATGCTGCTATTGCCTTGCATTTTGATGCGACTAAGCACGCTTTGTATTTATTTAGGCAGGCGAGACAAATCGAACTGGCTTCCGAGATTAGCCCTACCACTCAATATTGTCACGAGCCGCCACTGGTACTATCAGCCGTAAGCGCAGAGTAAATTTAACGTAATCCTATGAATTTTACGCTTGCGGCTGATAGTAACAAAATATTGGAAATTACTACAACCAATCAGTGGCGGACTTTCGCAAAGACAAAAGAGACAATTGACTTGGGCCCGTAATTTTCAAGGGCCCAATGAACCCTGCCCCTTTGAACGCCTCTAGGTTGAGGGCCCGTAAATCAAAAATGTTCATTTTATATGGTACAAAATATAACTATAAGTATACGAGTAAAAAATTTTAGTCAAATGCATCAGTTTGTTTTCTTGGGGGTTAGGGGTCCTAGTGCCCCGATGAAATTTTAAATTGAGCTTCCCTAAAATTCAAATGATTAGATTAAAAGAAGACGGATACAAGTGATGACAAAAAAACAAGGAAAACGGATACAACTAATGACAAAAGAAAAAGGAAGACAGATCCAAGTAAGGACAAAAAAGGTGTCCCTTGGAAAAGGTGCTACAATGCGTCACATCGTCTCTTTGCCGTGTAGAACCGGCATAGTTTGTTTTTAAACACGTTCAGCCCCATGCGCCCTCCGGTGGGTCATCAGTGGGACACGTGGTGCTCAAAGTGTTAAGATAAACGTTTACTGAACCGCACCGCGCACAACTCAGACACTGCAGTCTAAACAGACAATAAATCCTTACTGTGTTTCAAATGAGAGTGCGTCTATCACCCTGCATTACAAACATTGCATGCTTGCAATTACGGCCAGAATACGAATCATATTTTTGCGTGTACTGCGCTAAAACCTGGAAGCTACACTCGCCTTTATGCCTTAACGCACGCATCGCTTAAGCAAAAAAGAATGTAAACAAAACACAGTTCTTATGTCTGCGGTCCGTGCTACTCAGTGGACGCACTCACCGAAAATCATGTGATTATTGCCTTATCTGCTGTGTTTGCTGTTCTTTGCTTTTACAGTACACCTATATGGTACTAGAGTGACATATCGATTATTCGAGTCTCAGTTATTCGTGGCATCGAATTAACGGGAAAAGATGATGTTGTTTATAGTTAAATTTAACAAATGCGTGGAAAAATAAGGACTTCCTATTAAAATAAACGAAAGTTTTGTTTTTGTTATATGCATATATATATTATTCTTATGTTTTTATGTTTTGTAAAGTTTTTAACCAAATAAAAACTTAGTTTGTATCAGTGGAAGCGCAAAGGATCCCCACAAGGAAAAAGAAAAATTTTCCAAAGTTTTTTTATTTAATAAACAAATACGATTTGGTGAAATGTCACTCTTTTTATATATGTATCTTAAACACATCATTCCATGATCTATTCAGGACCAAAGTAAACCGAAAATTGAAAAGATATTATTCGACAAAGAAAAGAGAACTGTATTTTATTCTTAAATATTTTTTTCTACCACCGTGCGTAAAGTAGGCACTTCACGCATTCATTACAGTGTCTGAAATGGCACTTTTAAGCACGAATGAATAAAGTGCTGCCATAGTAACCAATTGTCAATGGCTTTCATCTCATAAAGTACGTAATGCGCAAGGTAATTGCAGGTCTACCTCTTCTGCGCCTTTTTAGAGATAATATTGTCAGGTTTCCTCAGTGTGTTTCCATTTTTGAGTCGCTAGACTCCATAGATCTGTATTTGAGATTGTATTTAGCCAAAATATGTTGAAAATTTTGCGCAGACACATCTGCGCCTTTTTAGAGATAATATTGTCAGGTTTCCTCAGTGTGTTTCCATTTTTGAGTCGCTAGACTCCATAGATCTGTATTTGAGATTGTATTTGGCCAAAATATGTTGAAAATTTTACGGAGACACTTCTGCGCCTTTTTAGAGATAATATTGTCAGGTTTCCTCAGTGTGTTTCCATTTTTGAGTCGCTAGACTCCATAGATCTGTATTTGAGATTGTATTTGGCCAAAATATGTTGAAAATTTTGCGCAGACACTTCTACGCATTTTTAGAGATATTATTGTCAGGTTTCCTCAGTGTGTTTCCATTTTTGAGTCGCTAGACTCCATAGATCTGTATTTGAGATTGTATTTGGCCAAAATATGTTGAAAATTTTGCGCAGACACTAGTTTGTGAAAACCTGTAATAGAGAAATTATCTAATTGGTAAACCTGATTGTTCACCTTCCAAATGAAACTACTTTTGTAACCTTACATAAGTAAAAGACATTAGTTCAATTGACGTAAATCTTATACAAGAAATAAAATTTAAATAACAATCAGTTAAAACAGTTGTATTCCAAATAACAAACAATTAGCTACTGGTTTGCATCTTATGTTGGCATGGTAACTATCTGCCAAAATTCTAAAAAAAATCATACATTATGGACATTGGTTTGCCATCTTGTGTGAAATTTTGGTACTAAGCGCGTAATATGAAAGTTGATTGATCCATATTTTTTAATTTATTATTAATATTTTCGGTGTTGAGCAAGCCTGTAGCTGCAAAAGTTAAATCGTCTGTACCTGCTACTTGACCGCTGAGCAAGGGCACGGACGTGAATTTAATTCCTGCTTATGTCAAATAATTTGTGTAAAAATATTGATACATATTACAGGTTCTGCAGCCGTTCGCAACCGGCTTTAAAATGTAGATGCCTTTCTGTGTACGCTAAAAAATGGACGTAATACTGACCATATTACTCCTGAATGTAGATAGATTGAAAACATGCTCATGAAACCTGGAAACAGGAGGCCTTGGCTCACTTGCATAAATAATTATTATATCACTGAATTTCAATGAATTTTCACTAAAAATATTTTTACCCGGTACCCGCCATAAGTAAATCCTGGATGCGCCACTGTTTTGTAACCAGGATTTTCAATTATCCGTGCTCTAACGTACCCGAATTACCACGGATAATCGAGGTTTTATTGTATTTAATAATTCATTTAAAGTATTTATAAATAAAATTTGTTAAGGAATATTTCTCTTAATGCTTTTACTTTAAAGCCAAGCTAAATTGATCACAAAAAAAGGATTCGCTTCCGTCGTTTTCATAAAAAGTTGACCACTTATCTTCGGTCTACCATTTTCTACACGGCTGATTGTTATCAGGTCCTTACTTAAAGCGTTTCCAGGACTTGAACACCAGCGCTTTAGTGGCCAGATTATGGATTTAGGTCAGGATTGGGACCTTCAATTTCTTTCATTTCCCCAACGTGACAACTACTAGGTCGATCACCCTGAATATTTTATTCCGTTCAGTTTTTTATTTTTCGATTTATATCTTCCAGATTTTTTTCTTTATATTATGGAATATTTATGCAATTATTTTATTCTCGAATATTTCGGATATTCTACTGCAAGGGTTTATATCACCCTCGCTGTCTTATCGGGAAAGGGTTGTGTTTTGATCTCTTTCATGCCTCCATTTTGTCATGCTTTGTTAGGTCTTTCTAGATATATTAGTTGTGGTTCATTATTAACATTATTGGTGGCGTCTGATTCTGTCAATTATCACGTAATTTTCTCTAGAAGTGAAGTGGAAAGATACATTTTATTTAACAGAAAATTCTTACTGAACTCTCTACTGAATCTTATGTTTTTCTTTTTAGGGTTTTGTAGGTATGACCAAAAAACTCTTATACCGTCATTTTGTCATCTGTCTGTCTGTATGTCTGTCTGTCTGTCTATCTGTCTGTTTGTCTGTTCGGTAAAAATTGTAGCCAAACGGCTAAACCTAGAGAGTTGAAATTTGACATGCTTATACAACTCTTTGACTCGCACATAGAAAAGATACTAAAACATCTAAATAACATATCCCCTAAAAATATAAACAAATATCTGGTCATCGAAAAAAAAAAATGTTTTTTTAAAATTCTGAGTACGGTATCAAATGAAAGCCCTTATAACATGGATTAACGATCAAAATTTTATTTTTGCAAAATAAATTATTTTGACGCGATTTTTGCCAAAATTGTGCAAAAAGAAAAGAACCGGAATAGTACAACAGGAATTTTTTATCAGATTATGTTTTCGGAAAATAAAGCATTTTTTGTGTTTTTTTGGTTGACGATGTACAAAAGTTATAGTTATGTAACACACTATACTAGAAGGCGTATCCTGGTCTAATGGTTAGTTTGCTCGCTTGCTACTTAGCAAACTAGGGTTCGCTCTCGGGCAGAGGAGACAATTTTATTTTTTGTTTTTTTTTTCATTTTTATTTTGTTTAAATTATTTTGTCAAAATTCTAGTTATATTTTACCAAATGTTGCATTTAATTTTCAAGAGCGTAATTTTAATAACCAGTTGGAATTGTTGGAATTATATTTTCAACCAGAGCGGCGGATCATATGACTTAAAACAACCAATCGAAGCCATAGTAGCAATTCTCAAAATCTTAATGAACCTTGCTATATAAAAAAATACGTCACATATCTAGAAACCTAAATAATGGTATTAGGTATTCGAATTAAAATTAACAAAAAAATATTTTAACATAAAATTTGATTTTAAAGCTCTTAGATTAACAGACGATAAATTATTTTAAAAATATCGTTCATTTTGCTGTGTGTACTATAAAGCAAAATTTGTCCTACACACTCAGCATGCTGGTTTCATTTATTATATACCTGCGAAATTCTGCAATGTGTGAAAATTCACACTTCAAATCAATTCCTTTATTTTTATATTTTTGATATTTTGGAGATATATAATTAAGTTTATCTTGTGTAGATCTACGTAAAAGCAGTCAAATACTTTCAAAATTCTTGAGATGACAGAAAATTTTTGTTCAATTCATAAAATAGTTTGCATATTTTTCGAATATCAACTCTGTCATTATACAGCGTACATAAAAGCTATCCTAAATCTTTAAACTGTTGCTGTATTCATCAACTTTATTCATAACTATATTGTTTAAATAGTTCATAGTTAAATAAGGGCATGTTGTATATGAATAACATCGACAAACTTTGGAGAATTTGTGTGAAGGATGATTACAAGAAATTTTCGCTAGGGAAACCATTGTTCGCTCCTGCTTCTTTGATGTTTCTGAAATTTTAGTAAGAAACCCTGTAGGAGGTTGCATATTGTTACTTGGTAATAATAAAATATAACACAAATTTTTGTGATTTGAATTTAGTATATTTATTACTTACTTACTTAATCATTTAGCCTTTGTTACCGTTAGGTGTCAGGTTATGTTGGAGTTGAAGTTTCTGCTTGAGTTGGTGATTTTTTTCATAACTCTTTCCATTCATTTCTGTTGTTCGTCATGGCTTTAGCGTTCTTCCAATCTATTCCTCTTTTTTTAAATCGCATTCTTCAATTCTTCGTTCTATGTTTTCCTTGGCCTTTCTCTGGGATTTCTACTGGATGTTCTCGCTTCCATGACGCTTTTTGTTTTTCTGTCATTATTCAACCTATTTACATGTCCATACCACCGTAGTGGTTCTTCTTCAATGGTTTGCTCCACAGGTTTCATGCCTAGTTTTTCGGATAATTCGGTTTTTCTTAAAATTTTCTCAGGAATCTCATTTCAATGCTTCTTACTCTGCTTCGCTTTGCTTCCGTGATAGTCAATGACTCCGTGCTGTATTTTATTATTATTATTGAAGGGGGGTTTGTAGTCTCGCCAGTACCGTTCAGGTTTGCCCGCAACGTGTTATTATTATTATTATTATTATTATTATTAATTAATATACTGAACAAAGCCAGAGGCTTGTGTGTTCATACATATTGATACAAAACAAAAATATATAGAACATACAGAAATAAATATATACATACATATATATGATACATCTCAACATAAATAAAGTAAATAAAGATTAAGTAAAAAAAAAAGACTAAACAGAAATAAATGAAAACAAAAAGTTTGCTTATATGGAACAAATTAATGTACTCATCCAGCCGTTTCTAGAAAGCGTTGAGACTTGGAGCTTGGACAACTTCTGCGGGCAGACAATTCCAAGATACAAACACTCGGTTGGGCAAAAAATTAGCACGCACATTCTTTTTGTATTTTTCGTGGTTAAGTTTGTACCTGTGGCCACGAAGTCGTGAGTCAGTATTCATATTAATTAATGGGGTCATATCGCAGTTGAAGCAGTTGGTAACCAAGCGGTACATAGTTATCAAGTCGACACGGGTGCGACGAGCTTCAAGAGACGGTAGTCCTAGTTTGTGTAGTCTTTCTTCATATGATAAAGAACGAACTGTGGATGGGATCTTGGTGAAACGTCTCTGCACACTCTCCAGCAGTCTTATATCTTTGAGGAGTTTGGGTGACCATGTATCTTAATATGTGTACCGTTACTTTTTTGAATATTTGTACTTTCGCTTCTTTTGATATTTATCTTTTATTAACGAAGGATGTCTTTATACTGTTAAACCGTCTGCCAGCTGTACGTCCACCGGTATTTCAGCCTCTAACTTTCCATCTTGTGAGAAATTGGTTCCCAGATATTTAAATTTGTCCACATTAGCCTCTAGTTTTGATATGTTTAAAATTGTTTCTACGAATGAATATGGTTTAAGTTTTTTCTGTTATTTATGTTTATTTTCATGCTTGTCTCGTTTAACCCCTTCTTCACATATTGAGGTCTTCTTGTAACCTTATTTTGTTTTCTGCTAGCATTAACATATTCGGTCGAATAACATAACTGTGATATTTGGACTATATTCAGACCAGTGACCAACTTCGAATGGTTTTACCATGTTTTCATTTTCTTTTATCGCTAGGTCTATAACAATGGTGAAAAGTAGAGGGCTTAAAAACAGCCTTGTTGTAGACCTTTCATCGTATTCAATTCCCCGGATCTGACATTTCTTGGGCGTACATAATTCTTCGTACCGTCGTATAAGCTCTCTACTCCTCCTATTAGTTCTTTTTCTACACCTTTTCTTTCTTAGAATATATTTTTCGTTTTTACCGACCGCCAACATATATAAGGGAGGTATTGTGATCATACCGATTTTGACGTTTCGAGATTTCGATGGATCTCCACGAATTGAGGTCCCTACATAACGTTTTGACTATTTTTAGCTTGATGTCTGTCGGTCTGTCTGTCTGTCTGTCCATCCGTCTGTCTGTCTGTGTACACGTGCAGAGCAAATTCGGCTGAAAGGATTTTTATGAAACTTCATATTTAAGCTTCTGCTATCAATGGCACAAGTTGATCAACTTTTGGTAAAAATCGGTTGACTAAAAATGGGAGTTTACTCGTGTCGATTTTAAGATTTTTGTGAATATTTCACAACAGAAAAATATTTCGAAAAAAATTATTGAATAAAAGTTGTTATAAAAGCAATAACTAATAACTTTTATTTGAGACGTTTTTTGATAAAACGAAAAATTTCGAATAATTTCTGTAAAAGTCTCAATTTTTTCATACTTATATGTAACGTTACCATGGTCATGCTAAATAATATCTCTGTTAGAAAATATTAGGCCAAGTTATTTCTACTCTGCTGCTAGAATGTATTTTATATAAGTACTTTACGATGGCGGTCGGTCCTGTGGTGGCCACAGCTGATTTTTTAGAATGTATGTATTAAATATCAAAATATTGCACTACCCTAATAATTTTACAAAAATTTCGTTTATAGTTCACTTAAAATTAACGGAAAGTAATATATCATTGTGACAAGACAAAAGTATTGCCGCCATATTGATTGTTTTTAACCTAAATATTTTAAAGAAAATTTGTGTTATATTTCTTATTATATAATCATCAGTAAAATTATATAGATATATATTTTACTTGAATAGAAATGCCAGAGTCTTACAAAATATTAATAATAATTTCAAAATTATGTCGAATTCATTCGAGAATATTGGAGAGAATTGCAAATGCCATTGGAGCAATAGTGCAAAACCGTACAACAGTTTATTTTGATTAGCTAAATTTTATTAGAAGTATCTTATATGATTAATATACATGAGGTAAATAACACAAAAAAACAGAAAAAAATGATATTCACATAAAATTACCGTCATGTCTTCTCCACTTCAAGTACATCTAACAAATTTTAAAATATATATTCTTGCGCCGTAATTGAAATACTTTAAAAATAAATTTAAAACACATTTTAAATCACACTAACGGGCAGATATAATCAAACGTATGTAAGTACAAATATAAAAAAAAAACAATATCACTTTTCAAAGAGAACAAGTCACTAGGTCTCCTTTCAAGAGCGACACAACGCTGTTAAAAGTACACTATCGATAAGTTACCAACACAAGATGCTGAAATCAGAACTTTCAACAGGACAGTATCCTGTTGAAAGTTCCAATTTTCAAAAACGGTTGCAAAATAGACCTCCATGGAATTTTTATTAATATTAAATTCTTAACCAACATGCATAATGTGAAAAAAATATTTTTGAACTAAATTCTTATCAGCCTTTTACATTTTCTTATAATGGTTCATAATTAACGATTTTTTAAAATTCTTTTATTTAAAACTCTTCAACTGAAATCTTTCACTCAAGAAAGTCTTTTATTTTCATTGTTAATTCTTCAGTAAGTATGATTGATAGATGCATTTGAAGAGGACATATATTGTTATCAAGAACATAATTGATGAAAC
Source organism: Liopterus haemorrhoidalis (assembly GCA_963971575.1). Classification (NCBI taxonomy): domain Eukaryota; kingdom Metazoa; phylum Arthropoda; class Insecta; order Coleoptera; family Dytiscidae; genus Liopterus; species Liopterus haemorrhoidalis. Next base: position 59,236,379 of record OZ020612.1, on the reverse strand, counting down.
CATTATTAAAGCAAGTAAGTGATCTAATTTTTCGCTGATTCCACGAGCAATTTACTAGGATTTCATATATTGGATTATCCTGTTCGTTTGCTATTGATTCTCTTGTCTGCCTAAGGTTTTACAGTGTTTAACTCGTGTGTGATATAGTAACAAGGGTTGGACATAATTATCACATATCTGGGTCGCTTGTCCTACATGTTCAAACTTTGAAAAGTCTAATTTATATCGTGTTAAGTGAAACTTTATGACTTTTAAGCACCCAACTGTATTTAGAAGCCTTTGAAAAAGTAATTAATTATGTGAATTTAATTCTTGAAGTTGTTTACTACAGAAATTATTTTTAATGCTCTCTTATTCTCTGTCATAACTCAAAGTTATTGCTACGATAAAATTAAAAAGTTATTTAGGACAGGAGAACTGCCATCTTATTTCAATTGAAAAAGCATAGAGATCTGCTTTTTCAAAGAGATTTATTGTTTTCTTTAATTATAGAGACTCAAGCATTTGTCAGAAATGTTTGTGAAATAGCGTACCAGTAAAAATAAAAGTAAAAGAAGTTTTTTCCAGAAACAAAGGGTTTTAAATATTATTAAAAATATCAAATACTGAAAGTGCGACCTTGTTGCTGATTTTGGCATGATTTTGGCTATTATATTTAAAAACGTCGGAAGGTATTTGCGCATAATATACAACCGGCTTTAGAGAAATAAATGTGTATTTAAAATCAATTCAAATATCTTTAATTTCTTCAATTATTCATTCGTTTGTCTTCGAGCGAATTCCACAGTTGTGACTCGAGCAGCGTTTTAATTTTCAACCTCAATTGGTTGAAGTTTAACGTAAATCTGGTTAAAACAAATATCATCAATCAAGACGTTTTCTCATGGCGCGTGCAGACTACCTATGTTTGTTCTCCGCCCGGTAATTCACAAACAAGCGTTACCACATCCCAAAAACGACAACTACTGGTCAAGGATCAACACAAAGCAAACAAATTACTTTTTATTCGGTTGTAAATCTTACAAAACTACGCCAACACTTTCTAACTTAAAGCAAATTGTATTTTCAAAGCACGTTTACTCAGCCCTCTTTTCCTAAAATAAATTTATCGTCATTGTTAGAAAAAAACGCTACCAAAACGACTATAAAACTTAACATGTATTATATTTCTTTCAGAGAGCTCAAGGCCCAGTGCACGGACGCTTTAGCAGGGAATAAACATCTACAGGAAAATGGCGTTGAAAAAGTAGATAAGTCATTAGTTTCCAACTTCGAGATAGCAAATCTAGTGCCAGAAACATACCAAAAAGATGCGGATGGTGAATACGTCGAAACGACAGGTCAAGGTTTGTGAGCATGTCATATCATATATCATTTCGTGTTGTTCTCGTTTATGTTCACGTCCTGTATCTACCTCTGCTAACACACCCAGCATCCGACAAACGTGCGGCTTTTGTCTCTTTTTCTCTGTCCAACCTCAATCCAATAATACACTCTGCCACTTTTTTCAAAGATTGTATTTTTCCATTACGTAGATTGATGTAAAGTTTTTAGTGCAGATCTAGAGAGAGTCGTGAAAAATATTATATGTAGTTATTATCTAACAGCAGCACAGTTTAATTTATCTCAATGGACGTGATGATATTTTCAGCGCGGGCTAAACTCAAATGGAGAACTGTCGGTCACGTAACCGGCCGGACAGTTCATCTCGACACGATAGTGTGGCCCGGAGGTGGCATCGTGGTTTCCGGTCTGTCGAGCCAAGCCCGGAGCGTATTCCGAGTGGTCACAGCACTAGCGCCACCCTTCGTTATGGAGAGCGCGCTCGACGAGGACGGACAATGTCTGAGAGGTGAGTACAATGTTCATCCTGTGCGTACAATACTACACACTAACGCCCGTTTAATTTATGTTATGCGTTTAAAGGTTTACCGTGTCACCGTGTCCTGACATCTGACAAGGACAATCTGACGCTCGTGTTCAACGAGATGGAAACACAAGAACGGATGGAAGAGGAGGACGAGGACGGGCATTTCAAGACGGAACATAAGTACCACACGCACGACGACAGCGAGCAGGAAGACAAGTTCTTTCCGTTTCACAAGTATAAGCATCGGACAAACTGTTGTTACGGGTTAGCCATGGACCTGCTGGAGAATATCGCGCGCGAGCTTCAGTTCGATTTCCGGCTTTACATAGTAGCCGACGGGCTGTTCGGCACGCGAGTTAGCGATTCACATAACAGACCGAAGAGGGACGTGGGTAAAGCGTATCTCAACTACAAGTTCAAGCAGGACGGGATCTTCAGAGGTCGGCAGGGTGGCGCTCCGGAAGTATACGAGGACGATTCAGACGAGAATGTCAAGTGGAACGGCATAGTCGGGGATTTGGCCTCAGGAACGGCGCACATGTCATTCGCAGCGCTCAGCGTGTCCAGCGCTAGAAGCGAGGTTATAGATTACAGTACTCCATTTTTCTTTAGTGGCGTATCGTTCTTGGCAGCACCACAACAGAAATCTGAGATACCGCTAATGGCTTTCCTGCTTCCGTTCTCACCGGAATTGTGGATTGCGATTTTCACCAGCCTTAACGTAACGGCTATTGCTGTCGCGATATACGAATGGTTATCACCTTTCGGATTGAACCCTTGGGGCCGGCAGCGCTCTAAGAACTTCAGTATGAGCTCAGCCCTCTGGGTCATGTGGGGTCTGTTATGCGGTCATCTTGTTGCTTTTAAAGCTCCGAAGAGCTGGCCGAACAAATTTTTGATTAATGTTTGGGGTGGATTTTCTGTTATATTTGTTGCGAGTTACACTGCTAACATAGCTGCCTTGATAGCGGGATTATTCTTCCAAAACACGGTCAGCAACTATAACGACAAGAGTGTAAGTATAAAGTTGTCGCGTGCACTGATCGTGAATAGTTTGCTTATTGTGTTAATCTCGTGTGTTATGTATATTGCAGTTGTTGAGCCAGAAAGTCGGAACACCGCGGGCGTCCGCCGCCGAGTATTATGTGAAGCGCGCCAGCAAACTACTTTGGGAACACATGCATCGTTATTCTCTAGAAAATGTCGAGGACGGTATTGAACGGCTGCGGAACGGGTCGCTGGACATTCTGATTGCGGACACTCCGATACTGGACTATTACCGAGCGACGGACAACGGTTGCACGCTGCAGAAGATTGGCGACACGATTAATGAAGACACGTACGCGGTAGGGATGACGAAGGGATTTCCTCTCAAGGTGAGCACTTTTTCAATTAACTGTGAAATTTACGATCTAATCGATTATTTGGGTGCAGGACAGTATATCAGCTGTGATAGCCAAGTACGCGAGTAACGGATACATGGATATCCTTCAGGAGAAGTGGTACGGTGGACTGCCTTGTTTTAAATTAATCACGGAGATAGCGCAACCAAGGCCACTCGGTGTAACTGCCGTCACTGGAGTATTTATCCTACTTGGGGTCGGCATGATACTCGGCTGTCTTATTTTATTATTTGAACACTTGTTTTACCGTTACACATTACCTATCCTGAGACACAAACCCAAAGGAACCATTTGGAAGAGCAGAAATATAATGTTTTTTAGCCAGGTAAGTAAGAGCATCTGTTTCATGTTCGTTATACGGAGACTTCAAGTTTCACGGTTGCTGTTACAGAAGCTGTACCGTTTCATAAACTGTGTTGAACTGGTGTCGCCACACCACGCTGCACGTGAACTGGTTCACACCCTGCGACAAGGACAGATTACCAGCCTGTTTCAAAAGAGCGTAAAAAGGGTTCGTTTTTTAGTTTCTTTGTTAGCCTTTTAGACACACACATTTTGATCTTATTTGTTTCAGAAGGAACACGAACAACGTCGCAGAAGAAAGAGTAAAGCGCAATTCTTTGAAATGATCCAGGAAATAAGGAGGTATATAATTAGACATTAATCTGTAACACATTGTGTGACGCTCCGTTTCTGATTACAGACAACAGCAGGAAGTGAGGCAGCAACCGCCCCTAGCGTCCCTCACAGAGGTCGATTCCGAGTATCAACTGTCCCCCGATGAAAAGAATAAAACGAAATTAAGTCCGAACATAATACGCCGCACTTTTATGCGCACAAGTCCGAAAATGGAACAGCAGATGAAAATTAAATCCCCGCAACCGCTGTTCGGTAAACCTCTGTTCAGTCCTCGTTCCCGAGCGAGAGCCAAGAGTCAGACGTCTTTGAATGTGCGTCGTTTTAGCACCGATAGCGTTTTTAATTCACAGACATTTAAGACGTTAGATCGTAGTTCGGCGATAGGCCGCCGTCTCAGTAAAGACGCCACGTTCCTTAGCAGTAGTCCGCCTGATATAAACAGTCGCCGCTCGAGTTATTTAGATATGATAAATTCATCGACTAAACTAGCCGGGAAAAGCCCGGTTTTATCAATTGAGAACGTTTCTGAATGTGATTCAGTAGGTAGAAAATTCAACGATATTACTAGAAAATATTCCGATGCGGAAAGTATCGGTAGAAAGTTAGCAACTTTACCAAAATACAAAGATAACTTAAACTCGAATAGATTACATCCCGGGGATCGTATGAACATGGGTAAAAGTGAAGAAACTTTAGTGAAGGCCGACAACTTTTCAGACAACCTGAAAGTTAACGAAATCATGACAGCTAAAAGTTATCAGAACATACTCGACAGTAGTAAAAAAGATTTAGAATCTGGTGACGTCGGGGCGTGTAGCGTTATCAATCTGAGTTCAGCACAGAAGAGTAATTTGTCGGATGATGAAATCGCGCGGAGAAATAAATTGACAATAGACCAACTGAAAACTCAACTCACGGATAAAATAGAATCTATTAAGCCGCAGATAACTCGCACACAAAGTAATACCGCATCAATGCCGACAAATCCATCTATTAGGATACAAGTGGAGGACACAAGTAAACCGGAGGGTAGTAAGAGCTCGCGGAGCGCTGACAGGCGCATCAAGCACCGGCATCGGAGTCTCGGTGAAGCGCCCAAGAGCCCTCTACCGCCGGAACCTATAGCTGTAACAGTGCCGGTACCATCGCGTAAGAACCGTCGAGTGACTGAACATTCGCGGTCACTCGACGGACCACCGTTACCTCCGAGAGAGTCTTCCAGGAACAGAGGAATAACCACTCGCACCAGCATTGATCGGGACAAGCTGCGTGATCCTCTGGAGCTTCCACCCGCTCCTCCGCCTCCAAACTGTTCACCTCGGAACTCCAACGGTCGTTCCCCGTTGGAGAGGCTGTCAAAGGACGAGCTGGTGAACCTCTGGAGGAGTTCGGAGTCTGAGTTGAGGAGTCATCTCCTCAAAGCAATAAGAGACAAAGATGCGGATGATCCGCCTTGAACAATTGCCGAATCTTCCTAAGGAAGACTGTCACTTTTGATGCACTTCGGTCTTTATAAACCGGTTGGAACTTCTCACAAATGCATGAGATAATTTTAAACTATTCAAACATTTTAGATTCGTTTAAGAAACTCTCTTATTATAAAAGGAGATTGATTTTAACGCTAGTAAGAAAACCGAAAGCAATGACGCACTTTACTCGACTCATAAACCAAGTAGTTTATTTTTGTAGGATATTGTTAACTATCAACGACCACTAAATGTTACTTAGTATATACCATACTACTAGTCGCCTTCATCTACAGGAGATGCTCTCCGCGCCTTTTATTTCGAACTAGGTATTGTATAAATATTTTAATACTATTGAACACGTTTTGGGGTTGAATCTAGCACTTACATTCTATCGAGCGATGTCACGGTAATAGCCTATGATTTCCGCTCTCGGATTCCAGTTTAATTTATCTCGAGTGAATGTATTATACTGGGTGACCGCAAATAAACAGCCACTGTGCAAGCTTTCAAATTAATTTCATGAATATTTCAGTTTAATTTTAATGTGACTAATGCAATATCGTTTCAATTTATTAATTTTACAATGAATATAATCAAAACATTATATATTAAATACAAGTCTACTGCCAATTAAAATATAGTTGTTTAAGTAGAGTGGTGATACATGAAATCTTATGCGATATAAATTCAAACACAAACTAATAGAGAGTAGAATCTGATCATTATTACTCTAGTTGAAGGCGATATAACACTCAAGTGAACGATCTTTCACAGACTGTTGCAAAGGAACAGCTGTCGCTTGTTTCTGCATGGGTAGGGCGACATAAAGTGGCAGAATACAATAGATATTTATAGAGACCTAGTGGATTAGCTATGAAAGTGATTTCCTAACCTTAAAGTTACGCTCGCATCTTTCTCCAGTGAACTTTGTCCTAGGTATGGTGCTAAATTAAAGGCTACGCAGATTCTCAACTTTACCAATATTATAAATAACGGAAAGAATAATCAAAGTTAGTTTGTTCAAATTTTTGACGCACAGCAACGATGGCTAATTGCGTCAAAAATGTTTATGAAGAAATACTTAATCTTCTCGCAGTGAACAGGCTACAATAGTGACTACCCGCAGACCCATCTATGTGTACGAACAGTCACTAGAGTGCACGTTGATGGTGTCTACGTTTATCCACGAACGACGATACACAACCGATATGTAGTGCATAGTTTACATTCCTCTACCACCGGTAAAGCTTAAACTGCTTTCACAGTTCATTATTAATACACTTTACACTATGAGAGTTGGATGAATTTAATAGACTGTTTTAATGTTTAAAAACAGCGTTCACAGCAATGAAAATTACTGTGGAGCGAATGTTGTGACATCTATGTTTTTTCAAACCAACTACGAATGAGTAAATGCAGTTATGTGACTTTCTACGAACCCGCCTGGCGAGATCGTAATTTTTTACTACATTTTGATAACAAACTACAATTATTTTTCGTTTTCAATTTCCAAAATTTATTCAAATTAAAATACTGTACTGTGTTTATATATCTGTCTGATTTAAACAGTGTATAAAGTATTAAAGTTTGCAAACTTTTTCTACAATCCATAACGTACAGTGCACTAAATTTAGAGCTGTGAACAGTCGCTTGAGTTACCATATAACAAACTAGTTATTGGCAATCTACAGTGAATAATTCATAAGGCACAGTGTATTAATTTATAGCTATGTATGCGGCTTTAGCGTCCAGTTCCGCGAAATTATTAAGGAAGCAAAAAATTCTATGGCCACGATGACGGTGCTTTTTGACTTGGAAAACTTCCTAATTTTCCAAAAAATATTCTTCTTCATGTCTCTGTTGCGGGAGTTGGTGACCATTTGATTTACACGACTCTTTTATTCACTTCCATTCAACCTGATTTTTGCAAATCGGGACCATTTCTATATTTTCGTTGGCCAGTTTTATGTTATTTGTTCAGTTCTACATAAATCGAACGAGTAATGGCAAAAGAGTTCGGAACGGTTTTGGGCTCTAAACAGTTCCGAAAACTTTAGAATCACTGAATCTAATGAATGCTTTGTAAGAAATTGCTATTGAATTGGGCAGTTTCGTTAGAAATTGATCGAAAATTATACTTTAACAAAAAAAAAAAAAGAGCGACAAAAAATGAAGTTACCTTACTGATCTCTCTTTTTGTGTATCGTCGGGTGGTCCTTATGGTACTGCTTCACTGTGTGCAACATAATTTTGATTATTATCGAATAATTCGAATATTTTAATATTAGTTTCGAAGTGAAGTTGATAATCTGTGAAGACTTTAACTCTATTTCATATGTATGTTTTAGTGCCTATACCTTTATTTCCTTGGCTAATGACGTTGGAGAAAATCTCGAGTTTCTCATTTTCAAAACACCAGATTATAGCCTTAAATTTTTATCTCGTATATCATAGCTTTAATTATACAATTCGATTTCAAAAAAATATTATTTTATTACTCGTCTTGTTTCAAACGAGTAAGAGTAGTTGCGAATTGGTAGAATATTAAACAAAATCAATAAAAAAATGAGAGAAAATGAAAGAGAGAAATGGTCTATTAATTGTTAATAAATAGACGGGACAGAGGAAATAAATGAGGAAAAAATAAGTAGAATGAACTACGAAAAGGAGAAAATATCACCAAATTATTAGAATTTTAGAAGTTATTTCAGTTTAAGACTTTAAAATGTATACACATGACTCAGATGTGGTTAGAATTTTGATTGGTCGTTAGATTTTTGGTAATTAATATTTTTTTTCTTCAAGCCATGACCTTTATATGGTAACCTTTTATTCAGTAAAATATACATTATAAAAAAAACTTTTATTATCACATGTACTGTCCATTATTTTCTATCACTTTGGACAAACGCTCAGGCAATTTCATAATGCCATCTCTCCAGAAGGTTCTGTCTTTGCTCTCAAAAAATCTGTCCAGGTGAATTTTGATATCGTCCACAGATGCAAATTTTTTTCCGTTAAGTGAATTTTGTAGAAATCAGAACAAATGATAGTCGGATGGTACGATGTCTAGACCATATACTCCGACTACCATTTGTTCCGCTTTCTACAAAATTCCTTTAACGGAAAAAATTTCGCATCTTTGGACGATATCAAAATTCACCTCTACAAATTTTTCGAGAGCAAAGACGGAACCTTCTAGAGTGATGGCATTATGAAATTGCCTGATCGTTTGTCCAAAGTGATGGTAATGGACAGTACATTTGGTAATAAAGGTTTTTTTTTAGAATGTATATTTTATTGAATAAAAGGTGAAAAAAAAAAACGAATGGACGTATATAACAACCCAATATATATATATATATATATATATATATATATATATATATATATATATATATTGACCATACCAACAGGGTATAATTCCCAATTATAGGGATGATACAATTACATTTTATTATATAACATTTTCAAAGGTTACAGTAACAAACAAATTACACAAAACAAACAATAATAAGGTCAGCTGTTCAATATAATCTTGTTTAATGCCTTTTTAAATTTGTGTAAATTAATGTGAAAAATATCAAATTTCCCTAAAGGATTTGTAAGTAGACATAATTCTGATGATAGGAGAAATGCAATAGGGAAGTAATAAATCTAAAATTATTTTAAAGGTTATAATAATAATAATAACATAACTTATTTTTCTACAACATGAGTACGGGTATTTATCTTTCCCTCAATATCGTTTATTTAAAAACTAGATATACATTTCGACTGTTATGCACCCTTCATCGGTATCGCAATAAAAACTAACAAATTCATTCTTGCATAAACTCTCCGCATTTTCTAAAATCATGTCTTCAAAAAACAAAACAAATAATGGAACTTTTAATTTTTTACTGTGTTACTAATGAAGGCTGCATAGGTGTTGAAATATCATCTAGTTTTATAACATAGGATATTAAGGCCCGGTTTTTCCACCTTCAGATAAAATTCCAGGTAACTATCTGACAGATAAGGTTATTTGTAACTTCATCTGCTGAGTAAATGTCATCCCTTCTTTCTATACAAATGTATCTATCGGATAGTTATCTAACGTATAATGAGACTGACGTATTGGATTCACTGACTGGTATTGACATTTATTCAGCAGATGAAATTACAAATAACCTTATCTGTCAGATAGTTACCTGGAACTTTATCTGAAGGTGGAAATACCGGGCCTAAAAGAATTATTCAGTTTTTCATTTATTATTACTAGAGAGCGTTATTTTTTTAGGTCGAGTGGAATAAGTGCAATAAAGACGTTTGTAAAACCTATCTTATTCATAAATACTTAATTATCACTAAAAAATTATGTTCTTCCTGAGTCTCAGTTATCGTGCTTATAAAGTTTTTTATTATGCAATTATCAGGACTTATATTGCTATACGAAAACTAGAGGAAGCTTTTCGCACACCCCAACGTATTGGGGATAGTTTGGACCATAATTTTTACCAGGAAAACAATCAGGGCGGATATTCAAAATATTTAACAACTGGTGTGCAAAAAAATATATTTTAACAAATAGTAGTTATGGCGCTATATATTCTAATAATTTCCAAATCATTTGTTATTTTTAGAAAATTATAATGAGGCCGTTGCCCAAATGAAAAACTGTATGAACTAAATTGCTTTTTTACAGTTTATCCAACTATTCATTTTAACAACCGGTATGGAAGTATTTTAATATTTAACACGCGTAGCGGTACGTGCCGACTGAATATCAGCCCTGGTAACACATCAGGACAACGCAAATATGGTACTGTCCCACATTTTCTTCACTGTTGTTTGGGTTATCGCTTAGTTGCCAGAGTGGATGATGGGCTGATTTCTTAGCACTTTCTCCGGCAGTACGTTATTGTAGTCTTCCATATCCTAGGCTCAAGGACAAGGAAGACTACCGCAGGACCTAGGGAACCTAGGGACCTATCAAGAACACGTCCTCGATTGCACCTTCGAAGCCTTACTTCTTCAGAACCCTGTCACAAATTCGACAACTATCTAGTGTCCTACCAATTGCAACCTTTGATTCATAAATAACCTTATCTGCAACAGTTTTTATTATAATATCTTTGAAATTATTTTGCAATGGTCCAATATTAATGAGGACACCGTTATTTTGGACGTTTGCCATTGCTGATAGTACTAGGCTAGAATAGTACAATATAATGAGTATTATTATCAAAAAGACATAATACTTCATGAGTACCTATATAAAAAATAAATTCGGACGTTTCGGAAACTGCTCAACAATCTGTTTCCGTCTTCAGCGATCACGAGAAGTGATGACGAGAAGTGATTCATCACTTCTCGTGATCGCTGAAGACGGAAACAGATTGTTGAGCAGTTTCCGAAACGTCCGAATTTATTTTTTATATACTCATGAAGTATTATGTCTTTTTGATAATAATACTCATTATATTGTACTATTCTAGCCTAGTACTATCAGCAATGGCAAACGTTCAAAATAACGGTGTCCGCAGTTTTTATTATTTTCTTGATTAATAATTAAATAATCAGTATTCTTGTATTTTGGTGATATTTTGTTCCTAATTATGTAACTTTGTGAAATAACTTTTAGTGTAACAAATTGTGTACCTAAATAGCCAAAAATTTAGGTACACCACCTAATTTTATAACTAACTATAAATACAGTAGGGCTCCGCTTTTTGTCGTTTGGTTTTCTGATGGTCTACTGTTTTGAATTATATGGATTATATTCCACGCTTCTGTTAAGCTATGTACACGTTTAAAGAACAAAAACATATGTATATGACATATATGCTAGTTATGTGTGGACGTTTCAATAAACACAAACGAACTAATCCACAATTATCGTGACTCGTTACTGCTCGCATGAATCCTATAGATCTGGATACTGGAACTGGAACATCAACAAATGCCAATTTTTACCCGTGTCTTCGTTCATATTCGTTGGTATTTGTAGTCATTCAAATTAGTTGTTTTGTACATTTATTAGGTATGTATAGTATTTTAAAAATATATCTGTTCAAGGACAATGTAAATCTAATGAATTAAGATTTTAACCAGCCGACCGACGTAGCGTAGTGGTAACACATGTGCTCTCCGTTGCGAAGGTCTCGGATTCGAATCCCGTTCAGGCATGGAAATTTTCTCAAATAAAAATTGTCCTGGCTAATTGCCAAGCAGCAAAGGCCATTAAATTAAAAAAAAAAGATTTTAACCACTTCTACTGGAACGTCCCATTGCGTAACTTACATTTGTATACATGATGAGACAAGCTGGTGATTTCAAGATATAATAGTGGCAACTGAATGAAAAGAAATGGCGAACATGAAAGTACGTCGCTAGTTGGCATACAAAATTTAGTAGTTTTACGAATTTTGTATGTATTTCATCCTTAAAAGTATGAGCGAGTAAGAAATATATCAATACGAAAATGCTAAGTCGGATATATCTCTTGAAAAGTCATTTTCTTTAAAATCCAACTAACCTTGATTCTTTTAGCTTTTTCTTTAACACAATACATAGAAGGATGTCCAGTGCCATTTACTTAACCGTGATTCAATTCTGTATACATTCATCGGTATCAGTTAACGGTCACTGTCACCTTCGAAATAGATTCTTGGTGCATCACCCTGGCGCTTTGGGCTTTGCTGGAATGTCTTCTGGAATTCTTTTTCGACGAGCATACCAAAAACCGCTTGCGATTCTTTTTGAAAATTTTCAAAGAAAAAGTGTCCGACCGGCGTAGCGTAGTGGTAACACATGTGATCTGCGTTGCGAAGGTCACGGGTTCGAATCCCGTTCAGGCATGGCAATTTTCTCAAATAAAAAATTGTCCTGGCTAATTGCCAGAGCAGCAAAGGCCATAAAATTTAAAAAAAAAAGAAAAAGTGTCACGATAATAAAAGTAGAAAAAAACATCGTTTTTAAGGAAGCGTTCAATCTTAAAAAAAATTAGTTGTTAATCAATCTTTATTTCGGATATTGAAAATTATTATACATAGCCCTTGAATAATAACTCAAATATATAATACTTTCCTCAAATTATCCAAAACAATGCCTGGACAGCATTTCATATTTTCAGGCACCTTTCATCCCTATACGTTCAGGCATGTACTATTCCAGCAAATATTTTAGTCGAGAATGCTGAAAGAGGCCGGAGTGTGCTGATGCTCTACGCTGAATTGACATAAGAAATACGCTACGTATAAAAAAAGTACTAAAAATATTATCTGGGCATGAAATGATTAATGTGAACATAGCTTTCCTAAACATTTCAAGCGCGTAACGGTATTTATAAAATTTTCTGTCGCAGCCCACCTTTAAACTATCCTCGGGAAGCTAATATGCCGTAAAAGTGAGGCCCTACTGTATAATATTTTAATTGTTGCTTATTTCTTTTACTAATTTAATCATTAAATGGGGAAAGCGCATTACGAAAAAAATTGTAATACAATTTATCTTAGTTAGATAGTAAGAAATTGTATATTTTATTTCAGAGTGTATAGCTAGGTAAAAGAATATAGAAAATATATTACACAAGAACTATAAAGTTCTTAGAATATAAATGAAGAAATATAATAGATAAAAAAAAACGTTATCAGCTTGAGAAACATAAAATTTATTACACATCTGTAAGGTTATGTTTCAGACTATTACTTTATACAGAAGTTTAATCAAAGAGAATGGAATAGAAAAAGTGAATTGGAAAGAGATAAAGTGTAATCATAAACGACGACAACCAAGTATTTCAGCAGAAATTGGGTCAAAGTTACTCTCAAACCCGGACCAAAAAATTTGTTGAACGATTTTTAAATTGCAACCAATGATAATGTTTTTAAAAACACGCTGCTGGTTTTGACCGGTGTAGCTTACTGGTAATTAATAAAGATTATTCGTTACGTAGGTGTCACTTAATGAGTATGATAAGACAAGCTAATTAACAGTAAGGAATTGAGATTCATTCAATAAGTGACCACCGCCGTGTACGGGATATAACAGTAACAAGTGTTTCATTAATATTTCCTTACGTGAAGTGAGTTCCTAAAATATAGAAGAAAGAGTATAGCCGGTACCTTAACGCAGCTCTTAATTTGTTCTTCGCCGGTAAGTCTTGAGGAATATATTATTTTTTGGTGCTATATATCCACATTAATGGTGTGCCGGATATCCGTATCCACGGATTATCCGTAAAAAATAAAAATCCATATCCGTTTTTCCAAGGCGGAACCTAAACGGATATCATAAAGATAAATTCGCTTTAGTTTTCATATAAGTTTGAGTTTAAAAATGCTCAAGAGTAAAATTTACTCTTACATTAAAATGTATGTTTCATCGAGCATCACAGTACTTGGCGGTAGTTTTTGAACGGTCTATTATACATTAAATATTTAAAAATAAGTTTAATCAAAGGCAATGAGTGATTCTAAACTCAATTAAATTGTGTCACGATACGAAAACCCAGAAAGATTGTTATCGGCGCCCAATTTTTCATTGTTTTTATTATTTGTGAGTTTCTTTTTTTGTATTTATGCAGATTCCGCAGAACGTATTCACCATATAAAAACAAAACGAAGTAGGGTCAGTGTGCAAGTAGTCAGCCTGTTCCAGTAGTCGGCCTTTTTAAAATTAAAACTTAAATAATAGTTTAATATCCCAACTAAATATTTAAAATTTTATATGCCAGTATTCAGCCGTCTTTCTTCTTTTCGATTACTTTCAACCAATAATAATAGATGTCTCTCAACATTAAATATAAATAAAAGAAGTCAACCTCAACAACATGTCTGAACATATACTCTGTGTTGAGTCCAGTTATGGTTAGTGAGGCAATGTATGATTCGAATATTGTACGAGGTAATTATTGTATGTTTTACTATAAATTTATTTAGGACAAATATTTAGAACATTAATTATTATAATAAAAAAGTTTTTCAACATAGATGTCTTCGATTTATTAAATACTTAATGAGGCTGACCACTGGCGAACAATTTTTGGAAAATTCTAGTAGTCAGCCTACGCGGCTGACAACTGGGGTTTTAGAAACTGAAATATTTTATTTCTATCTTACATTCAGGAAAATAATATTTCTGTTTTGCTTGGATAAATTTATTTCTTTTTCTATCATTAATTTAAAAACCAGAAGTCAGCCTGTCTTTTTAGGACCTGGCTGACTATTGAACATTGAATACCAGTAGTCGGCCACCAATTGTTTTTACATTAGTTTTGGATAGGAATAGTAGAATTTTCTTCTTTCTCGTTCCATTTGTACCATTTTCCTCCGGTATTAATTGTTTTGTATCCTACGGCCATGTGGTTACCTTTTACTCTTTCTACTTTCGCCACATTCCTCAGTTTTCCCTGGACCGTCCTTTCTCTTGAGGTAAAGTCTTTGCATCTATGTATATTTTTTTTTCCTTTAATTTGTTTTTACTTGCCAGGATCTTTTGCTTTTCTTCCCAATTTTGCATCGCCACACTGTTAAATCAGTCTAATTTTTCGTAATTATTTTATAAGCTTCTTTGATGTCAACATCCACTCCCAGCTGTTTTTATGAATTCCTTCGTGTCCAGGTTATTTCTTCCTATATTTACTTTTATAATGATATTATTTTTCTTCCTTCTTTTTTCTTGTTCTTCCTCTTTATTTTTCAGTCTTTCGATTCTTTGTATCATACTTTCTTTTTCTATTTTCCACACTTCTTCTTTCTTTTTAAGTTCTCTTATCTCTTCTTTTAGTGCATTAATTGTCTTTCTGATTTTTGATATACATATATTACCATATTACAGATGAAATTCTTTAAAATGTTTATTCTGTGATTAATTATTGTACCTAATTCAATGTAAGTAGTAACAAGGCTGACTACCAGCACCTATGCGGCTGACTATTAAACATTAAAGGCTGACTACTAGTAATTTTGATACATTTTTACATTTTATTTTTTATTAATTACACAAATATGCATTTTTGTAAAATAAAAAATGAACAATAAACTTAAACATTTAAATAATTAAATATGTGTTTTTTAATTTTTAATTAATACAAGTACGATATTTGCGACGTGTTGAAAATCATGATGTCCTTAAATGGCTGACCACTAGCACAATGACCCTACCTATACAGGATGCTCATTTTAAATTGCTCACCATTGCTATCTCAATAACTATAAGATATACGAGGTTGCTTAAATTAGACAACAAATACCATTTTACAGGAAAATATCAATGAGTGAAGCAATTTTTTATTTCCACGTGTGGTTCTCAAAGTACGTTGTGCAACTTTCTTGTTTTAAATATGAAGACACATTTTATTTTTATTTATTTGATAGAGTATTCTATTCTGATTTCAACGATATAAACAAATCATAGCTTGACATCACAAAATAATCGAGAAAACGCAAATTAAATTTATTTGAATTTTATTAAAATCTCGTTGGAACAAGACTGCTATGAATAACAGTTGATAACATTCTTGTTTTGTTTCGTTACTTGTAATATGTCAAGACTGTTTGTTGTGTTAGTATTTCGATAAGAAAGGAATAATTTTACTCATGACAAATTAATATGTTCGAAGTGTACATTTTGTCACAAGAATTCTCGTACTGCGATAAATATGTACAGAACGTTAATGAAACAAAACAACAATGTTCAGCTGTTATCATTCATAGCACTCTTGTTTCAATAAGATTTAAATAAAATTCTAATAAACTTAATTTGCGTTTTTCTGGATTATTTTGTAAGACTTGTTTATATCGTTGAAATCAGAATAAAATAATCTATTAAATAAGTAACAATAAAATGTGTGTTCCCATTTAAAATAAGAAACTTGCACAATGTACATTGAGAACCACTGGTCGAAATAAAAAATTGCTTCACTCATTGATATTTTCATTAAAAATAGTATTTGTTGTCTAATTTAAGCAACCTCGTAGCTCTTTTGACTAGGTGTTAGTTAAATAAGTATAATAACGTATTGGTGTATTGATGATGTACGTTAAAAAGAAATTACATAAGGTTGGCTGTGGAAAAATAAAACAATATTTATTGTAATCATTATATAACAATTGCCTAACTAATGTCCAATAGAAACTTATGACAACAACAGTGATGACAGTTAATCAATTGATAGCTTGCAGTACACATTATTTTATTTTTCCACAGCCAACCCTTATGTAATTTCTTTTTGAACACATGGTATTTAATTTTGCTATTGAACAATAGATGGATATGCTTATTTCTATAATGTTTTCTTGTTACGCGTCAGACTTCCGTGTATTATGTACACGGGTACTATTGTACCCGGATTGCTGAAATATTTTGTTATCATCGGTTATGATCGTGTAGTTTTGTTTATGACCGCATGGTTTCCGCAAGTGAAAAGTGACGTGCGCATGTGCCAACTGCGACTTCAGTGTTATATGGCCTTATATAAAGACAGCGTCAATTTTTACACTTTTCTCTCCGTCTATTTAAAGATAATTTAGAATGCAATCTCTATCATACTGTTGACTATTAAAAGTTTATTGGAAAAGGAAAAAAACATATTTAAATCTAAATTCTATAAATATTACCCCGTGATATAGATACAAAATAAAAATTCTAGCACAAGAAAATTAAATTTAATTTTTAATGTTTAGAAATAAAAGTGTTTAAAGATTTAAAAACAAGAAAATATAAATGAATTGTTATGAAGAATATAAAGATAAAAGTTTAAAAATACATATTAAAGCAATTTAAAGATAAACAAGAATATAATTCATAAATTATCTTGAACATATTTTAACAATTGTTGTATATAGTGTATATAGATTATTATGATGCTAGGAGATAGACATATTCACAAATAAATTTGTATTATAGCAGTCGAATACACCATGGATTTATTGTTGATAAAATAAACAATTTAGAACATAACTATTATCCTTTATCCTCCCCACAGACCCTTTGCAAGTTACCCAAATCCAGAGTAGGAAATAAAACCAATTTTTTTGCAAACTAATTTCTGTCCTTTCTTCGAAGTCAAAATTAAGGTCCGTCACCAGGGATAGATTACCCAATAAACAAGGTAAGCTATTGGTAGAATTTAGTAAAATATACATTTCGAATACTGTGCATTCATCATCAGTACCAGTGGGTAATTTTTGAACGGGTTAGCGCCAACCTTTTATATATTATACCTACCTACATTTTGTAAAATTGAAATTTTTAAATTGGTTTCTTAGTTAGTTTTTTTATTTATTATTATTTTTTTAACCTTTTACAGAATAGCTTTAAACATTTTGTAAATTATTTTCGCCATTTTAGATACTTCTAATAATAAAATATTAATGATTTGTTGAATGAAATCAATTTCATACTTGATACCATTAAATTCATGCATGAAATCGAATCAGATGGTCAGCTCCCTTTTCTTGACACTATGATAATAAAAATAGTAATAAATTAGTATTTGATATCAATCTTAAATAAACTAGCACTAAAAAAAGTATTACATTTGACTCGGATTATTGTTTTCAAAACAAAATTGCGGTCTTTCATTCAGTGATTCATAAATTTCCACTCAATGAAAGATTCAATTTTGAATCTTTGAATCTTGAATCTTTCAGTGTATGAATTTTTATTTTATTTTATTTATTTTTTTTTGTAATATGATTCATAATTTACTATAAAAACAAAAAACTATTTATATACAAAATTATTTAAACGTATTTCCCAGTCTACTTTTCTTTTTGCTAAATTCGTCTATTACCATAGAATTAAAATTATCTTCCTTTTGTAATGCACCTACATTGAACTGTTGTTCTGCTGTGGGTTAGCGGTCTAATGAGCGCATACCTTGCAAACATATTGGCCCTTATGTCTCCGAACGCTAATACATTCGAAAGTCATCTATCTATATAACACAGACTAAATCAGAAGTAAGCGACATAACTGCCGCTAGCCATGGTTTGATATAATAGGCAAAAAGGGTATTCCTACACCAGTGGCGTACGCAGGAAAATATTTTTGGGGGGTTGCAACATCGGAATTTATACGTATTGAAAAGGCGAGCAATCTTAAGTTGCGATAATTATAATTTTAGTTCTTTTCGAATTTTCTGGGGTGGATATATCATCTAATCCCCCCCCCCCGCGTACGCCACTGTCCCACACAGGTACATATTTTCAACACGGAACTACTTACACAATATAAAAAGGTACAAATCACTCTATCTAATTAAAAAATATAGTTAAAAATGCGTTTTTTCCCTTAAATGCTGAATTATTTGTTATAGAGTATATTAAAATTTTATTAAAATAAAATAAATGTAGTGCAATATTAGCGGCGCATACCCAGCATACCCAGACTGGGCACTGTTAGTTATTATAAATTATTATACAGGATTTCCGAGAGGCCACGATTTGATTAGAAAATATAATGATCCAAATAAAATCTCGCCAGCGGAGTGGACGAGCGCATTATATCGTGCGGTTGGGACTGGTGAAAACAGTCTGGATTGTGAGCTTGGCGGTTCGATTCTCCGTTGGTGATATTATTCGGGCGAGAATAATATGTTTACATTACTCTCATTTCACAATCATTCATCTAGGTGTAGGAGCTCGCCCCCTGGCATCGGCGATTGGCCTCTTTGCAAAAATAGGCCGATGTAAATAAATAAAATTAAAAAATAGGGTAGGTATATTAATTTCCGTATGCGAATTTAGATTGGCGCTTCCGGGGAGCGCGCCTCCAGGTTTCTAGTCCTCCTTGGTCTACAGTTTTCCTAAGCTCTGGTCGGTGGTTATGTATTACGAATAACCAATACCCCATTCAGCGACTCACGCGTATTACATTAGCATCATGCAGTGGCTTGTGGGCAGCTAAAAGGAATGAAATAAAACACAAAATTTCATATACACAATTTATTTTTAACACTAATCACAAAATATTATATCGTTACATGTGTATTGTACATAGCAATATAACACTGCCTTTAGAAACAGACCATCATAGACCTAAATGAGAAAACATGTGTGTGCGATCTCAAGTTACGTTTAATGTATAGGTAAGAAGATACTGGGTAATGGTTAAGGCAGCCATATTGACTGCTTTCAAGTCACGTGACCTCTTTGTCACATGTAGCTTCCTTCAACAGACAGATCCAGTCTTATCTGTATCATGAGGCACAGAGTTTATGGTAACATAGATAAAGAATATTGGAAAATGGAAATATGCATGGTATAAATTCAAACAAGACTTATGTAAACATTTAATATAACCGCGAGACTGCTAGAGAACAAGTACCGAGACTCAAAGTTCTTTAAAAAGAGTTCAAAGAGTACGCAAAACGCATTAGAGGTAAACCTATGATTTTGGCAACACGAGCAGTTTTGGCGTTGCGGGAAATCCAGGGGCGACGAGATAACACCGGGCTCGAGGTAAAAATCCGAGCCTGGAGAAAAGATTAATTAGTAGGCCCTGAGAGAGCTTCAATGGGGCTCGGGCCAAACAACATTTCGAGGACCCCATACCCTCTGTTTATTTATGTAGTTATTGTAAAATATAAATAATTTTCAGGGCACCGAGACCCCTGGAACTCCCAGGGCCCGGACCATATAGCCCTCCTAGCCCCCCCTCTATCTGGGCCTGCTTACCAGGTATACAAAATTAGTAAAAGGACAATAGTTGGGGCCTGAGAACCTGGGTAGGGACCTAGGTTCTTAAGAATTATGGTAACTGAGAATTCTATTCGCTCTCCAATCCTTTGGAGAGCAAATTGTAGGGCCTGAGGAACCACGGAATTAATAAAACCGCGAATTAAAAACAATACTATTGCGGTTTTTCGCAAGGGCTTTTGATCAGTGGCAAAATGGATCCCGCGATGGGCGTTATCAATCTCATAATTGTTTTATTAATAGTATTAAAACGGAAAAGAGAACAAAGTGTTCCAGCATTAAGTAATAATTTAATTTTGGAAATATTTCATTCTGTTTAATGTCCCTAAAAAATTCTTCTTGTACTATAACATGTCTGTAGATGCGTTTGATGAACTTTTATCGATATCAATGTGATTCTGACACAGCACATTTATAAACAAGATATATGTTAGATTTTGTTTTCTATGTTATTTATATAGAAATATGTTATCTATCTAGCTAGTATAAGACCGCTGACAAATTGTCGCCATCGTACACGATGGTTAACGAGTGGAACGATACGGTTAATTTCCTCCCACCTATGAACCGCAGAAAGCACACTGCATACAGCATAAAACTTTCAAAAGAAGAGTGTTTACATCGCTTTACAATTTATAGCAGTCTTCATCTTCAGAAATGGAATAAATTAAAAACTATCAGACCAATTCCAAAGTTTAAACTCCTTGAACGATCTTTGAAACTTTGAAGTTTAGTTATTAAATAACTATGTAGTAACTTCATTAAGAAACTATGTGTACACAATTTAAACTTATATCATTGAAGATCAGAAGTTGTTTGATATAATTTTCTCGCTTAATTAATAATTAATAATATATTTAATTTAGTAGTTAACGTAATAAAAAATTTAGATAACAAAAATTAAACTATACTTAAACTTATATTAAGTTTATCTTGTTTAAATTAGGCTAATGCTACATAGAACAAATCAAAATTAATAAACATTTATAATTTTTAATCAGACTTGACAACTCATTCCGGATATCGGTCTTTTCAAGATTTCTTGTAAAGTTTACACTGTTTTAGGGCCCTTTTTACAATTTTTAACCTTAAATTCATTTAGTTGTTTCTCCAACTGATCCATATATCACGTAGAGTCTGCCAACACTTCTTTTCCCGGCTGCTATTTGGAGATAATTCTGGCTCGATTACTTTTGTGCAATCATTCCAGATGTACTATCAAACTTAGCCTATTGATTTTTATCGCTCGGGAATCTGTATGACTTTGATATAACTCAAAATTGTATCATTGGCACCATCCATCATGTTCATAAACGCGCCCATATAATTTTCTTTTAGCATAGTAATGTAAATAGTACATAACGAACAAACAATATTTTCATAAAGGTAGCAATGCCTAGGTCAGGATTGTAACACTTCGACATTGTGACAGCTGTTTGATTAAAAGTTTCGGCATCTTGATAAGAATTTAATTACGTAATGGCACACTTTATATCATATAATGTTCATCAAGAAAATTCAATAAGGTAGGGATCTTCAACCATTATTTGTCACGGGCTGCATTCATTAACAATTTTATTTTGTCGGGCCATATTTCCTTTTATAATTTCTATTTTTTACAATCTTAAGTTCTTGTTTACTCCATTTTACAGGTATTTACGTCGTATGTACTTATATGGTGTAGTAATAAGCCTAAAGTAGTGCGGCAGTAATCTGTTAGTTACGCTAAATAAGAAAAATAAACATTATATTTTCATATTGATGGGTCGCATAAAATCGTTCGGCAGTCCACTTTCGTCCAACGGGTCACGAAATATCAACCCCTGAGCTAGGACTACTTTCTTACGATATCGTAAGAAAGTATAAATAAGGGACGTTGGAAGGGTACCAGTCAGAGAATACCAACACAGTGACTACAGCAGTACTCATTCAGACATCTACTCTCAAACGTTCCACTCAAAGTGACTACCACAACTCCGGCTTTCGAGTACTTCTGGTTAGATCGAGCAAGCAGTTACCGAAGAAGGAGCCTGAGGATGTTTTGCTCTGATAACCTGGATGGTAATTCCCGCAATGGAGGCAGATCTAAGTTATCCCGATTAACACGGAATAGACCGGAGACTTCTTCCAGCTCTCACGGCAGTTCCATTAAATATTTATAATGTATTTTATTCGTTTAATCAAATTTATTGTTAAAGCAGTAATTTTCAATTCCATCAAATTGCTCACGTGACAATATGAGCAACACTATTTGCGAAATTTGGTTTTTGATGGTAAGATAATATAGTCATGCATATTTTCCATTTTCCATGAAGTCCAAAGTCCAAATAGGCTGTTACAACTAACAAGTAAGCTCATATGGAAACACCCAACAGATAATTTACATATAGTTACCAATTAGATAGAAACCAAGCTTGATCATTTCAAGAAGTTCAGAAAGCTTAAAATATAAATAACAAATTTAATTTTTTATTTTCTTATTTCATAAATATTAATAATAATTCATTCTTTCTTTCTATAATATATCGATATAGGTATATAGTATATCACCTGATGTTAGGGAAGAACTCTTGTCAATATTTGAGAATAGTATCTGGTACGGTAATTGACTGTTATGCCAGTTGATAACAAGTTTAACACTGATACATTTAATCTACAAAGGGTAGGTTACCTAATAGCCAACAGTTAAGATGAGTTTATCATTTAACTTTATTCTAAGAATTAATTTGAGAATATATTATCTAATCAAATAATCAATAAAAAATAGAGTTACAGGAAAAACTAGAAAATAACAGAAGCGAGAATGGCGTGTCAACAACTTTTCGTTGCGTTTAATAGCAGCTTCCCAAGCTAGGCGTTAATCGTACCGAGCATCAAACCCATGTGCACTACACGCAATTTTAAAATTATCTGTAACGTAGGGTATATGCTTTCATCTTTTGTAAATTTATCAATTCATCTTTAATTGTCTTAGATTTTTATATTGAACCATAATTTTATTATTAAAGAAATGTTAAAAGACGATGGATATTCGAAAAATGCTATTGAAATTTGCATTCGTACGTTTTGCTCTAGATCAGAAATCAACAAACTTTCATACGTCGCAGGTCGTATTTAGTATATATATTTTTAATTTTTTTGTCGCGGACTGCTTTCAGAAACAACATTTTTTGGCAGGCCATACTTCCTTTTCAATTTTCCCTTTGTACGATCTTAAGTCCTTGTTTACGCCTAGTGTGTAAGAAGCGTAAAGTAGCGCAACAAAAATGTTTTGGTTACGCTGGATAAGATATGCAAACAATATATTTTTTTATTGGTGGGCCATATAAAATCGTTCCATGGGCCGCATTCGTCTTACGGACACCTGCTCTAGATTATAAATATTTAATAATGATATATCTGTAATTTATAAGATTTAGTATATCCTGCAACTGATTATTCAACGAGTTCAAAGAAATTCATCAAATTCAAAATATTGTAGGAAATATCATAGAAGGATTCAATGATGTTACCTTTCATCATCTTTTACAGTCACTTTCAAAGTTGTATATAATTTAATTAGTATATATTTTACACTAAAGAATTTGCAAACATTTGTTAATAGCAATTGTTCATCGTAGAAAAAGATAGCATCATTAATTGTCCTGAATTCTAATTATTTGTTCAGATTTTGACAAGTAGTTGTGACATCTGCGGTTGCGTGCGCTTCTCCAGCACCAAATAATGTACTAGTGCTTGAGGAGGTACCGGTACTGATACACCGTTGTAAATAAAATTAATGTGATCAAAGACAATGAGTGCTCTGTAGTTCTAAGAACAAATTTTTAACCAAAATTATTCCGGAATTCTAGTTTATTTTTTCAATTTGCTCATATGTAATCATCACATGCTTATATGCGAAACTAAAAGATATTTTAGATAACATATTCTCAAAATGAATTCTTAATTTATAAGTTAAGTTTAACTAAACCCAGCACTATAAATTTGGTAATTTACACTATTACTCTTCTTACATGTTCCAGGTTATTTGTGATTTTTTTTCTACATTGATTAATGGCAAAAATGTTTAATAAAACAATAATAAATAATAAATGTATCCCTAAAACAATAGCGTACATACATATTCTAGTATTTACAAATTCACATATATCCGTATGTATAAATTTTTAATTTGTCCATGCCATGGTACAGGATTTTTAAAAATTTGGAAATGCGAAATATTATAAGCTGTATTGTCAATTAGTAATTATTTAAAATGAAAATTTAATATTTTTATATTTTAGAGTCCCTACAAGAACAAATAAAACAAAAAAATAAATAAGAAAGAAAATTTACACCTAAATAAATTATAAAAAATTTACAGTAATTAAATTTTTAATTTCCTCCTTTTTTATATGCAGTCAAATATACAGCAATGTATATTGGGTTGCCTATATTACACTTAGACATTTTACAATTTAAGGTTTGTTCGTTTGTGTTGCACCAGACTTACCCAGGACAAGATCAGCTGACGTCCCAGTGTAAGATAGCATAGCTGTGGTGTAGTTCAGTGCAGGTTGGGCAACACAAACGAACACACCTTTAGATACTCTCCAGTCAAGCGCTAGTTTGGCTGCCGAGAAAGGCCGAGCGAGTGGTTCTGTTGATGGGGGTTGCTCTCGCAGGGCGCCGTCCGTCGTCACCAGGTAACCGCACCGTTCTGTAACCCGTTGTCGCTGAAACCCGTACGTGCCCTAGCGGGATCCAATCCCGGGACACTTCAAAGCGGCTGTTTGACTCAAAGAACAACGCAGGTGTTCTAAGGACAACTCAACGAGGCTAGGGCGCCAAAAATCGTTTCTAAAGTTTGCTAGATGGCATGTTTACTAAACCTGTTCATCCTCACTATTGGACATACTTTAATTGCACTAATTTATAGTTAGTAGTTCTCCATCAATTTAGGTTTGCACTTAGTCAGTCAGTCATCAATTGAGGGCGGTTAAGTTAGGTATAATATGTTTTAATCCTAATTAATTGGAAAAAACATTCTTCTTTTTAATTTAATAAAATTTAAACGACCCAACACCTAAATTGGCCGCTTTTTAGTCATTAATGTAGCATATTAAAAACAAAAATGAAGCTCTTAAAAACTGTGATTAACATTATTTTTGAAAATAGCTCAATGATTTGAATGTATATTTTTCAAATTTTAAGGAAGTAAAAACACAACGATTCCCAAACTGTACGCTGTGGCTGGACTACAAGGGCGCCGCGAAAATATTCCAATATTCCTCCAACTGCGTTAGTTAGACCAATGTTTTGACTTGAAAATTCTGATACATTAAGGGCACCGGAAAGCGAAAAAGTGGGATGGTGTGTCTTAACAATTTTCAAAGAGCGCACCGTGAACGGATTGAGCGGACCTGAGCCCCAAGAAATATTAATTACGACTCCAATAAAAAATTATGCGTGGAAAGAAATTGATTTCTTTATTTTTTCTATAATATAATACAGTGCAATCATTATTTCTTGAACGTTATGCAATACTTGACATTTAGTTATCAAACTTTTTTCCAATATACACATAAGCGTACATGACATGTACACATACACGTACATTCTATTTTTGTTACCTTATACGAATTGATTATTAAATGAACACTATTTTTGTAAATGAACAATGATCTGATAACAAATATTAAGTTAGAAACAAATGTTCGCTGTTTCTCGGGTGAGTTCGGACCAACAGAGTAATCTAAGTAATCTGATTGGTTCTTTGTTAAATTGGGATTTTCAGCTGTAAATTAGAATACAGTTTTGATGTTTTAAAACCCATTGTTTCCCATTATGTAACGGTCAGGATTTAATGATTGCACTGTATATAAGATATATTTAGATGACGTACCCATTGTCTACGTGAAAGCTACCAACAGAAAAGCCATAAATTGGCGCAAAATAATGATATCTGATGACAGATAAAAACATAAATAAATGATTATGACAGTCAAATCGGGTCTGAGACTTGGACCTGCAAACACTATTATTCCAGGTATTATTATGTATTACAATTACCAACAAAGAATTTATGCAAAGAAATCACATAATAAAATCAGATTTGTAAAAAAAAGAATCCAATTCTAGGTGCTGCAGTTTGCCCGGGTCCCAGAAATTTATACGGGCTTTGCTCGTCCCTCGACGCCCCTAACTTTTTCCACCAGGCCCATTTCGACGTGCTTTCAGTTGAAAATTCTTAATAAATGCTGTTAAATTACTACTATAAAAATGCTAGAACATTTCGAGTGTCAAAATGCCTTGGTTTTAGGAGTCTTTTTATTTTAATATTTCGCTTTGGGAATTTATATACAAAATTTATAAAATGTACAGATAAAATATTATATAATTATTAAAATTGTTTCTTGTGTAGACTCTAAAATATATATATTAAATCGGATGGACAAATTCTAGTCCTTGTCATATCCTAACATTATTTCAATCAAATTCCTCCTAAAATGATTTCACCCTACAACAGTACATTCATAAATTCAATAACAAATCATCTAAAAAACAACAATTTAACTTTTTACTGATATATTTAGCAACATAGGCCAAGATATGATATTTTACGTCAACATCACAAAAGAAAATAAATTACTACATAATTGCACTGCATACACTGAATCACTGTAAAATGAAACTGACGCAATACTTTTACACTCGCGGGTAAACCCTGAACTGATTCGGAAGTTGAAAATTACAAAGTGAATTCAAATCATGGTTCTTTCTAAAATTTTAATCCCTCACGAGATTGTGGTCTCAAGCTTTCATTACTATGCCTGAGCTATTGTCCTTATTTGACGTAAGTATCATTTTAGCGTGATCAGTTTGTAAACTTCACATGTACAATAGTTGAACATTAATTGATTACATGTTAACAGAAAGAAATGTTGTACATTTATTCACATTTATCAGTTAACACCTAATTTTGAGAAGAGTGTATCTCTGCATTAAGAAAAATATCTTTCGATGGCCTTCATGAGTCAGTCTTACGTGACCAATACGTTAGAATAATTTCGAAGTGCACTTATTCTCGAAATTATTCTTTAATTCAGTGGTTTTCAACCGGGGAACGCGGAAAATTGGTATGCCATCAAAGAATTGCTAGTATGCAGCCATTAATGTAACAATAAATAAATAAATAATATGTTTCCAACGCCTTGATAGGCGTATAAGGGACAGAGAAGGTAAGTTCTCCGTTTCTAAATGTAACAATAAAACCAAAAATAAATTATTATTTATAAAAATAACATAATGATTACAATGTAAGTTATTAAATTGTACTTACTACACGTTTATGTAGGTAAGTACAATTCATAAATTTACGTACAGAAATTTAAAGTACATTTTATAATTATAAAATTTCTCATTACAAAAACTGGTGGTGTGTCTTGACAATTTTAGCATCTTGTTTGGTGTGACACAACTGAAAAATGTTGAAAAACGTTGCAATGATTGTTAGGCTAAAACTGCATTTAGAGCAATAAATTAATACACTGTGCCTAGTTAGTTATTTACTATAGATCGTCACTAACCAGTTTGAAGAGTGACCGTTTATAGCTATAAATTAAGTACACTGGTCATTATGTTTCAAATTAGTACGCTGTCAACTATAAACATAAGTCTAAAAGCTCTAGCTCTTAAGTTATACCCTTTTCACACTAGATCTTTAAGACGAGTGAACTTAAAGTTCACCGATGTTTAAGATCGGTATGCTTTCACAATTGATGTTTAAATCTCTGGTGCTGTCATCAGCTACAGTAATTTTGTCCTTAAGTTACCGTCATGAAATTATCAGTTTTGAACTGTCTGCGCAGACGCACATTTTGAATTGTTATAAACAAATAAGGATATTTCATTTCATTCTACAATAAAGACACTACAATAAAGAATATATTACACCTGTATTAACATGTAAGTCGATACATTTTATCTCAATTATTGTAGCTCTGTATTTTTTTAAACACATTATTAAAATAAATAATTTTATTATAACAATAAGTATTAACTTCTTATAACGTCGATATAATATAGAATTCTTGTTTATGATAATATAAAATGTTGACAGCACAAATTCAAGGAGAATTTTGTTATAATAGAAATTAAGTTGGCAATGCGGGCGAAGTTTAAGACGCAGTTCTCTGTCTTAAACATCGGTTGTGTTTAGACGAGGCCGTACGGTTTCACATTAGCGTTTAAAGAAACATTCACTTTAACATCCGATCTTAAAGATGTATTAGGTGTGAAAAGGGTATTAGGGATTGTAGACAAAATTTACATGCTCCATACTTAATAGACTATTTTAATATAAATACGCATTAGCTATCTCACTTTACATACCCTATTTTGTTATTAAAATATAGTAAGAAACGACGATCTCGCCGATACCGGGTTCGGTAAAAGTGACAAAGGTTTTTACGCCTTCGTAGTTAGTTTGAAAACACAAAGATATCACAACATTCATTACGCATTCATTTTAGTAGCTGTGAACGATGTTATTAAGTGTTAAGAACAGTCTATTAAATGTATCCAAAATTTACAGCATACAGTGTATTAATTTTGAAGCTGTGATTACAGTTTAAGGTCACACAAAGCGCTACGCTATGTATGCAACGTATACTTTGTTCGCTATATTTGCTACGTTCGCAAACCAAGTGGCAATAGTGACTACGTACGAGACGCAGAGAAAATGAACTAAATTTCAATTTCTGTCGTTATCAGTCTTATGCCTTGATTACACGTAACGAGTACAGTGGCGAGACAGTGTTCTCGGCCGAGTGCTCGGTTGGTATAAACATATTACCGAGCACTCGGCCGAGCATTCGGCCTAGTAGGATGGCAAGACAGTCACTCGGACCCTTTTCTATTTATTAGACCGAGTGGCCAACCCCCCACCCTACCGGCACTGACTCGCTAGCCTACTCGGCATGTTTAAACAACACTCGCCACTCGTTTCAATAAGCGCGCGCACCGCATCATTTTTAGTACCTCGTGTTGATATTAATTGTTATCGTTGGTTTCGAAAATGGCTAATAATAAATGGGACTATGATACAAAAATAAAATTTATTCAAGTGTGTAAATTACATAAATGTTTGTGGAACTTTAAATCTTCGGACTACAGAAATAAACAAAAATGTGACGCTGCATGCGTTACAATTGTGCAAGAAATTAATATTAATGGAATGAGATCAAGAGTGGAATGAAGAGCTTAGTATATTTTTTAATATGCGTTTTACGGTCCATGTTTCGGTACACAAAACTTACCTATTTTTTTATCGAAAGTGAAGTGACTCGCCACAAAAGTCGAAAAGAGAAGAATACGTATAAACAGTCTCTCGCCCACACCACTCTTTCGGCTTAGTGACATTTTGCTGTCTCACCACTGTACTCGTTACGTGTAATCAAGGCACTATGGCGGATATGTTGCCCTGGGAAAGTGATGATAATCACAATAAGATTTTTTTATTACAGTGGTTATTATATTGCATTGATTAACAAACGTGAAAGCAAGCGAGTACACGAAGCTAACATGAAAAGAAAAGAGTTTAGTGAACTACATTATCTGATAAAACAGTTACGTTAAGTTGAAATTAGTGTATTTCTTTTTGTAAAATCGAAGCCGTAATTTTGGCTCGACCCTACTGAAAAAACAAATAACACTGCGATGTAACTAGACAGTGAACACAGCGTACATAGCATACGCAGTTGGGTGTGGCCCTTTACCTTGTCTATAAAAGAAACAATTTTTCTTACCACCTCAGTATCATTTCTAATAAAAAAATTCTAATACAGTTTAAACGTATAAAAAATTGGAATATATGCACTGAAAGTCTCCATTGCTTACCATAAGGTAATTAAAAAAACATCAGTTGAAAAAAAATATCATTTAGGTCATCAAACATAAAACATGTTAATAATTGATTTATATACAGAAATACTTTGCACTGCACAGTTTTGATCAACATGAATTTAGATTTAGCACCGATTATAATTTATAGTAAAAAATAAAATAAAATAAAATATAATAAAATTAGTACGGTCTTAAACCAAATACAATCCTTTACACGTAGTTTTCTGTTAATTGCCATTATTGAAATATTTTTTAAATTTATTTATTATTATTTATTATTTTAGAATGATACAAGAGATACACCCTTTAGAAATATTTGATTAGTGCAACAGGAGAAAATTAGCTTGGTCTATTTAAGGTTAAAAATTTTCCAGTCGAGGCTTAGAGTCAAAACTGTAAGGAAAATACAAAGAAAAATAAATTTACTCCGTATTTTAATAACAGTATTTTTGTATTATCCTCACAACAAAAAAGGTAAAATAAAAAGACAAAAATTGGACACTAAACAACAATTGGATATCCGAATTAGATGGACATACAACATTTGGACTTCCAACATCCAAATTGAACATCAATAATTTGAAATGCATATTTAATCGTTCAACTTCTAATCGTCCAATTTCAGTCCTTTTACTAATTGTGTTACATTATTTTTGTGTCCAATAATTGTAACACAAGATCTCAAATATTTGAGCATATGAAATACAGATTTTTACATATTCTATACAGAGTAACAAATGATTATATTAATTTTTTTTACTGACCGCTTTCTGCAGAAATTATATACAAAAATATCTACCAGCTAGCCAGCATACAACCGAGCAATCAGAGATAGTTTTGGACCAATTTTGTCAGAAAGAAATACTTATAAACTAAATACTATGAAACATTTCAAAATGAGATTATTAAGTAGAAAATTGAATTGTTTTGTTACTGTACAAAATTAAAAGCAATGTCTAAGAGCTTTGCAAATTCTAAGAGAACACACTAATATAATACAGTCATATTTTACGTATGTTCTTCTGAATTATAGATTGCAATTTTGATTCAAATTTATGTACATTTAAACAAAAATGCATTTTAACATTTAAAGTCCGAGTTACACAACCGTACTTTATAATATTTCACACTCAGCAAGGTATTGACAATCTTTAAAATCTGTCTAAGGCCACGCGCACACTACTGCAACCGATGAGGTGTAGTTTCCACACACAAACCAATCGGGTAAAGGTACTATTTCACTGAATCTGTCCGCTGCGAAGGTTGAAATTGGCAGTAACTATTAACCAGAGTTAGCAATTGTCAACTAATCCTCGAACTGTCCGATCTAAAGTCCCTAGATAAAGAAAGTAGAGTATAATGGGCGTGGCTGGGCCTAAAGGTTGCCAACACTACTTCTTGCCAAATATGAAAACAGTGTAGATCAACTAAAACTAAGTATGACACTCGCTCGCAAATATTTAATTTAAAAATACATTGCTTCTAAAAATCAATCATATGATACAATTTTATGTGTTTGGGGCATAAGTTAATGAAAATTATTTATAAATTGATAACATGTTAACAATTTATCTGGCAAAATTTTGAGGTTGACAGATTATTTTAATTTCATGTTTATGGCCTTTGCTTCTAAGGCAATTAGCCAGGAAAATTATTTTTTTTTCATGTTGAAAAAACCATGCCTGAACAGGATTGAACCCGAGAGTTTAGCAAGGCAGGGCACGAGTGTACCACTACGCTACGCCAGTCGGCGACAGTTTGTTTGACAATAATATTCAATAGTATTTTGATTTGATTGTCAGAAGAAAGAATTCTAACATTTTCAGGTTGCAAGTGAGACTTTAGATTGGCGAACTTAAAAAAATTAAATTTGCTGTCGACCAGGGGAACCAGTGGTCCCAACCAAACACTGGGGTACAATGTTACAACAATAGCTTCCGCTATTTTCTTAATTTTGGGACTTTAGACCGATCGTGACACCGGTGGGCCAGCAGTTCTTATGGCACATTTAGACTGGAGCGACTTAGTCTTAAGAAAAAGTCACGTGACCATGTCCCGCAAATATCTGTCGCAAGATCTGTCAATTCGAATAAAGTTGTCGGCGACATGTTGTTAATTGTCTAGACTTGTTGCTCAACTCAAGTCCAACGAAAAGCCTTTGATCTTTACGAACGTGAAAATAAGAAACAATTGTCGGACAACAAACTTATGACCTTCAAACTAATAAAGTTTAAATGTCACACTATTAGAAGGTATGGTTGTCTCAAGGTTCAAGAGAATTGCTTAATCTGATTTTCATAGCGGATGGGCTTTAAAGAGGACGACAAGGGTAATAAAACAGAGTAGTACTTGATTTTTTTCATAACTTACGATATCTTAGGCAATACCACTGTGTACAGCTTCCACAAAATTGTATTTAATCCGGCTCTTTTACACAGAAAAATAAAAACCTTGCTGCGTTGGAGTTACTCTGCTCATTAAGAAGTTAATGCGTTTTCTTGGAGTTTGAGAAAAACTATACCTCCTGTTTAAAACTATTATGAGCAGTCAACGACTGTCCATTATTGCCAACTGCTGCGACAGGCAGTTTCAGCGAAATATAACCTTTAATGCTCGCATTACTCCAGTGGGTGCACGAGTGATGCTCATGTGCAAGCTCTGTTTAATTGTACAAAGAAAAAAATACATTTTTAACAACATATTCCTTCCAAATGTTTCAAAAGACTCCTTTTAATGATTTTATTTTTTATAGAAACGGTATTGACTATAATTTTTCATAAAATTCTCCAATTCTTACAGACTTCTCTAAAATCTTGTTCGTTTTTAGCTAGCAACGACCGGTGTTTATCTAGCAAGGGTTTGCAATTTCTTAGAAACATTACAAACAATGAGTATACGCCGACGACCAGTAGATAAGAGTTGATCCAGAGTACAATAAAAAAACAGTTCAGCTAATAGACAAGTCTATGCTGCAGTGTTTTTCAACTGGTGTGTCACGGCCTACGCGTTTTGCTAAAGCCTTTTTGCAAGAACCTGTACATTCAAAGATATAATTGCATGCGATGATTTGTTGCATGCATTGTCTGAATGAAATATAACTGTGTTGCCTGTTGGTAAAGGGTTTATTTTTGGTGTTACCGGTACAACGCTATTGACAACTTATCCAGTATCTTAAATACGGCTGTGTAACTCGGACTTCATATAAATTTGAATAATCTGAGAGGTAATTTCTGAACCATACCTATAGGTAAATGTACATCAAATGTTGAAGAGCAGCCCTGATTGAAGTGTACTTAGGGTTATTAGCAGTTGCAGTTGGCAGCTTGTGCACCTTGCGGTTGCTCCGTTAGACGTTGACCTTTTGCGCCACCACTCATTAAAGTTGGATCATTATCCAGACTGTCGGACATTTTGTCACAAATGATGTCTACCAGTCGCTCGAACACCGCCTAAAAAATAAGAATATATAAAATAACAGTGCAAATAAAAAATTGATGCAAGTATGAATTCTCGAGGTTTCGTTGGTATTATAGTAAGTGAGAAAAGCTTACTGGATTCCCAAATGTTGAATATCTGGTGCTAGTTAATAAAATCGGAATCCAGAAACCTAGCAAATTGTACAATATAATACCAAATCGTAGTCTAGATCAGTGTTTCTCAACCAAAAACGCACCGCGGACCAGTCAAATATATAATTTTCTAACGCGGACCACTAATAATAATTGTTGGTTCATTTTTTGCAAGAAAACAAATATATTTATTGTGCTACTGAATACATTTATTTTATTTGTAGAAAAACACAAAAAGTTTACAGAAAATAAAGAAAATATACATTATTTACATAAAAAATAAGCGTAAAAAATAACAAACAAAAAAACTGCAAAAAACACATACAAAAATTTTCGAGGACAACTTAAATTTTTCTACGGACCACCTGTGGAGAAACACTGGTCTAAACACTGTCTTTAACGCCTTAGACTTTAGACGGCTGTTTTCTATTTTTATCTATTTATTTTATTTATTTACTTTTTTTTTAATTTCAAAAGAATTCATTGCTCTTCTCTAGCTACATACACAAAAAATCCATAGCATTATTAGTCATAAATTATAAAGAAATAATTTTTTCAACAAAATGAGGGCGGGGCTGTGTCAAAGCCACAACAGTAAGTCTTTTGGGCGTAGAATACGTGGCTATTGGGTGGGTGTTAGAAATGAATGAATGCAAAGAGTTTAGAGAGTTTTTTGGCTGTCTTATGAATGTTTCTCAGAAACATTATTACAGATATCGAAAGAATTCGCGTTGACAAAACGAATGATACCTCGCAGTGCGTGCTATCAGGTTGCTGTCCCGAGTTATATAAATTTTCAGGCGCGCGTCGATCGCAGATTTGACCATAAAACGACAGACGTATTCGCCGCTCTCTATTACATCATTTTATCTTGAAAACTATTTCGGCAGACTCCTCGGACCTTCCTTTTTTTAACTCGGTTATTATATTGTTGCTAGCTTTTATAGTTTTGGAATTATTAAAGGAAGTTTTGTGTACACTTTTTTGGGACACACGGATTTTTTTCGCAGGACCCAGTACTTGAACGAAATGATACACGTATTTTACGTCAAAATACAATAAAATGCGATATTTTCCGAAAACTGATAAAAAATGTCTGCCGTACTATTTCGGCGCACATCAATGCGCATTACTTAATATTTTCAAATTTTAAATTAACCTCTCTGAGCTACACTCCTTTGGTAGGTGTGGTACAATCCTTTAGCACATTTTTGATAAAAATCGAATGAAAATATGTTTTTCTTTCACTTATTATTTGGTGATAAAAGTTTTACAAATGAGCTTTTATAACAGTTCATGATGATGCAGTCAATACCAGCATAATATTTACCAGTACATGCCGAGTTTTATAAATAATTCGCTGTGTATTGATCTGTCTGTTATATGTGTGGGCAGAATTGAAGATTCTGGTGATATAAAGTAAGAGATGTCGAGATATTACTTCGAAATAAGACAAATTGTTCAGCAATGAATATAACATTTTAACGAAAAGAATTTATAAGAAATTTCGGTCAAG
The DNA here is from genome assembly GCA_963971575.1 of Liopterus haemorrhoidalis. Lineage (NCBI taxonomy): Eukaryota > Metazoa > Arthropoda > Insecta > Coleoptera > Dytiscidae > Liopterus > Liopterus haemorrhoidalis. The sequence goes on along the minus strand of OZ020612.1, from coordinate 59,201,341 downwards.
TAAATGGAAACAAATGGAGATTTAGCATGGATCTCTACAAATTGTTCAACGAGTCCATAATCACAGTTGAACTTCATGCGAATAGAAAAAGGAGGCTACTTCAGTTCAGGACACAATTAGAAGACCAAAACTGAGATAAATGGTGTGTCTGCACATCAGAATTTTGGGAATCTCGGACAGGCAGAGAGTAGCACTAAAACAGATGAAATGGAGGCATTTTCGAAAGGATGCATTCGCATCGATTTTTCCATTCTAATGAATAAGAATGCCAATGTATTATTAATAATACTAATATAAATAATAACATGTCTCACACCGATTAGCTACAACCCTCGATATATTGTTAGACTTTGCGTCTACATTATATCATACCTGCCTAAGGTATAGAGAACATATATATCAGGGCTTCGAACCGGAACAGAACCGAAAACCGAAAAAAAAACATTATTTTTGTCGGAACGAAAACCGGAGCTGAACCGAAAAAAAAATTGGTTTATTTCGGTTCAGATAGGATGGGCGTAAACCAAAATAAAAAATACATTTTATTTAAGATTATTTTTTAAATTGTTGAGCAGAAAAAAATCGTAATTTTTTTAGCTGATAAGTAACAAAAAATCCGCTTCTATTATTTCGGAGGAGGGGGTGAACGCCACGAAACCTTCCTCCTGGCAGCGGCATTGGTATGATTATTACAAAATAAGGAATAAAATGTTCTTCTAAATTATTGTAGAAAATAAATGTCTAATACAAATAAAAGCATTTCAAAATTTATCACTCGGAACTGAACCGAAAACCGAAAACAGAAAAAAACCGTTATTTTTGCCGGAACGAAAACCGGAACTGAACTGATATTTTTTTTTTCAATTGAACCGGAACGAAAACCGAAACGAAAAAAATAATGGTTCGAAGCCCTGATATATATCATGCTTTACGTCATTTTTAAATCGGTGTTTAAATTTCAAATGAGTATTTTTTGGATTTATCGAACAGGTAAATTAGATAACCCTGCAGAGAAAACAACTTTCAATAAAGGAAATATGTGAGATGGTATTTAGATTTGTCTAAATTTAGGAAGACGTACCCTGCTTATAAAATTAAGTTCGTAGTCTTAACAATTGCTACCTTGGGTGGCCTGAAAGCTTCGTTTTAAACGAAAATTAATATAATTTTTGCAAATCTTCAATTCGTTGATCTGCAAAATTAAAAAATAAGTGTTGGTAAGGGTCACTTCGAATTGTTCGGACTCTCGATCAGGCATAAAACTCTTCGATTTCATAGCATCAGGGTTTGGGATGAAATTGTGTGTATTTTATGACATCTTGCATGATGTGCTCTCTAGGAGGCTGAATTAGGGTCTTGAGGCTGAAGGTATTGATGAATGCTAACAAACCTATATAATAATATAAAGAATTTTAAATCGATTATCTTATTTTTACTGATAAGTTCATAAAGACGAATGTTGGATAAATTTGATATAATGTCAATATCTCATTTTGTAACACGTAACTATAATAAAGTGGGAAACTTTTTGTGTTGTATATTTTTAATATCAGAACGTCAGTATGGTTTTAGACCTAAACGGTCTACAACGAAAGCAGCCAGTGAACAACTTTTTGTGACCTCACTAAAGCTTTCGATTGTGTCAGACATTATGAATTGTTACGCAAAATCGAGCGCTATGGATTTCGTGGGATTGCATTAACTCTAATAAAATCCTATCTTTCGGATAGAAAACAAGTTGTAATGTACAATAACAACGGTGATTGGGCCGTTACTATTCTTATTATTTATAAATGATCTACCTGATGAAGTAAATGCTAGTACTGTTATGTATGTAGATGACACAAATTTTATTAATAGTGGTGTAGATCATGATCATGTTGAACAGAATATAAAAGCTACTATGGATGAGGCTATATTGGGGTTTAATAGGAATAAGCTTAAACTTAATGAAGATAAAACTTCCCATTTAGTTTTTAGTCTCAACAGATCTTTCCACAATGATCATCTGTATCATGTTCAACATGTAAAATTTTTAGGATTTGTGTTAGATGCACAGTTAAATTGCAAAGAACATGTGAAATATGTAGCTAACAAAATTAATTCGTACAACTTTATGCTATATAAAATCATGAGATACGTATCACTACATATAGCAAAAATTGTATATTTTTCATATATACAGTCTGTCATGCAATATGGTGTTATTCTGTGGGGCAATTCTACTTATTCTATTAGAATTTTCAGAACTCAGAAAAATGCAATAAGAATACTTGGTGGGGTTGCAAGAAGAGCGCATTGTAGACAGATTTTTAAAGAGTTAGGAATATTAAGTTTTCCTTGCATATATATATATTGCAAATGCTATTATATATAAAAGAAAATGGATATTTATTGAATAGTGGAAGCGACCTTCACAACTATAACACCAGAGCCAAATCTGATTTTCGTCTACCGAAAATAAGGTTAAATGTTTCAAAGTCTCTTCCTTCATTTATAGGCGTTACCCTATTCAATAAATTACCTATGCATATCAGAGAATTAAATCTCCAAAAATTTAAAAAAGTTATTTTTAAATTCTTAATGGAGAAAATGTACTACAGTATTCAAGAATTTTTAAATCATAATATTGATAGCTGCAATTTTGTGATAGTGTAATTGCGTGCAGCTTATGTATTTATTTATTTATTTATTTTTTTGTATATTTGTATATTTGTGTATTTTGACATAATTTAATGTAAATTTCTTGTATTTGGCAAATTTAATAAATTATTATTATTATTATTATTATTATTATTATTATTATTATTATTATAGGGTGGTAATTGTGAAATGAACCTTTCAAAATATTTGACTATTAATTGACTTTAACGTATATGTTTCACAATTTTGCCATGTTAATTTGGAATCTGACAATCTGATACTTGTAATTTTTGAATTAATAAAACCTTAATATAATGAAACTTACCCAAAAATTGAAAAACCAGATTTATAAATTCATATGGTTCTGTAAAAGTGCATACACAACAAAAGTAACCAAATCTAGCAACGTATTACAAAACGAAATATATTATACGGACCTACTGCAAAAAAAAATCGTTCGTGAATGATTTTAATCCCATGATTTAAGGAAAGAAAAACTAGATTGGACAGGTGTAAAAATACACAGACGGATTTAAGAACACCATCTAATCAATATTGAAGGGATAGAAGAGCATTTGGGACGAAAGAGAGAGGAAATAAATTTTGGTAGTTGGGAAAAAGAGAAAAGTTTCAAAGAGTAATAAAAGAAAAAAACTATTCCAAATTAAATTACACGCATTATGCATCATTTTCATGGTAGTGTCAAAGGCGCGCCAGGGGTGAGAGGCGTGGTGTTATATTTACAAGTTCGAATTTCATGGTGGGGTTGGAGGCGTGATAAGTGCGCGTTTTCGGTTTTGATAACATTTGTATCTAATCTAAATCTAGCCTAAAAGTTTATACAATTATTTGGAGTAAACGGTTATTCAATTTCATTTAATATGTCGTCAAATCGAAGGAGATGTCTAGCTCTTTTTTATGCATATTTAGACTTATTGGGACATGAAGAAAAGCGATGGTGGGTACGTCCCATATATACACAGAAACAGAATGCAACAGGGAGATTATTTTAACTTGTTGCAAAAAATGAGACACAAAAAACACAGGCAGTTACTTCATTACAAGAAAAGAATTTATTACACAATCTTTTTTACTTGACATCACAGTTTGGAATGAAGATTCTGTTGGCCCCTGCTTGGGGGTATATTATTAGTATATCCACTGCATGACATTTCTGCAGACCAGATATTTGAAACCGAATCCATAATAATAAACTTTATGACTGCCCACAGTATTGTAAAAGTCGCTATTTCGTTTTATTTTATCAATTTACGTTTCTTTAATTTTTTTCTAGTAAATTAATATAAGTGTGTCGCTAAAGATCTCACCATTCCGAAAAAATATATCTGTTTCTATGGTTTAGACGGTGCGGCCGGCACTAGAGTTGAAATTTCTGAACTTGCGACACCGCGCTTGTAACACCGCGCCTACGAAACCATGGTACGGGTTTTTTTAAAATAGAGCGATCCTATTGGTTGAATTTCTTGTTCCACGCTTCCAACACCAGCATGAAAATGATACATTACTGTTATATGGTAAGAATCCATGAACAAATTTATGCGTAGAGGACCTTAGTAGTTGCTTAATTATTAGAGAAACACCATCGTCGAATTTCAACATAGTTGGATTTATATACAGGCTGTCCCAACAAGAATCTTCCAAATTTCAAGGGTGCATCCTTTAATTAATTTTAAGCAAAATAAGTTACATCAACGTAGGATTAATTCGAAAAATTTAGAAGAGTTATTTAAAGAAAAATACAAGCAATTTCATAAATAACGTTTTTTATTTGAAAATTTCAAATAATAACTAAATAAATCACACAATTTTGCAGGAGAGTGCAAAACTTGGATTTTTTAATTTTATTTTTCTCGAAACTAGGGAAGAGGCACGTACCCCGTTTGACACCTTCTGCGGGCGCCCATGTGTATACACTTTTGAAGTTTGATAGATTTCTCCTGGGACAATACTCAAATTAAATCCATTTTTTCAAATATATTTCGGCAAACAGAAATCAATGTTGTAAACAAAGTTTTCAAAAACTTTTTCTGCATCATGTTGGCAGTGTTTACAAGTTCATGCAAGTAAATACCATGTCAAAACTTTCGATAACTTACTTTTTCATGTCAGTGTATTAGTTGGTCAATATAGCTATCACGCGCCCATTCTGTATTAGTTGTATTAATTTCTGTTTTACTGATTTTTGCACGCTATGATTTGAACGGAATATTAAGAATTCAGTTGAACTTTGACCTTGAGAATAATCTATATTTGAAGAAAACAAAATGTTTTACAAACAGGAATATTGTAAATATTTTGCTTTTTATTGATTTTGACTGGAAATGTGAAAGAATTTATGTTCGGAATTTTTTCAGCAGAAAAAGTAAATACCATGTGATATAAAAATATACTTTATGTAAGTTTATACGCACTACTTTGTATCCAGCTATTGATTGTGATCTTATGATCCACAAACAGTTTTATATGTGTCCAAATTTGTACAAATGTCACTCTTTTATTTCGATGCAATAAAAAGAGCGATTATGGCATGTATGTTTATTCGTTCTTTGACTAATGGCTTCTTTCTGGCATGACGTGGAGCGGAAAGTTACACGGCACCTGATCCGGGAGGATTTACCATATGCTCAGGGACAAATTTATCTTTTTGGCAGGTATAAATTATTTTTAATTGAAGAAAAACATGGATTTTTTGACAGTTTATCTATTGTTTTTTTAGGGTTTTGTAGGTATGACCAAAAAACCCTTATACTGTCATTTTGTCGTCTGTCTGTCTGTCTGTCTGTCTGTCTGTCTGTCTGTCTGTCTGTTCGGTAAAAATTGTAGCCAAACGGCTAAACCTAGAGAGTTGAAAATTGGCATGCTTGTACAACTTTTTGACCCGCACATAGGAAAAATACTAAAACATCTAAAAAACATATCCCCCTAAAAATATAAACAAATATGTGATCATCGAAAAAAAATATATTTTTTTAAAATTCTGAGTAGGGTATCAAATGAAAGCCCTTAGTACATGGATTAACGATCAAAATTTAATTTTTGCAAAATAAATTATTTTGAGGCGATTTTTGCTAAAATTGTGCAAAAAAATTTTTGTCCCACACCCTGTAGCCCAGATGGTTTAAACTAAAAATGTGAAAAAATTCTAAGTAATGTATAATGGTGTGAACCGGAATAGTACAACAGGAATTTTTGATCAGATTATGTTTTCGGAAAATAACGCATTTTTTGTGTTTTTTGATTGACGATGCATACATGTTATACTCTTATAACACACTAAGTTGATAAGCGTTTGGTGGTCTAGTGGCTCAGCTGCTCGACAACCACACAGGATCGTTATTCACTACACAGGTTCGTTCCTGGCTTGTGGAGTCAATTTTATTTTTTGTTTTTTTTTTCATATTTATTATGTTTAAATTAATTTGTTAAAATTCTAGTTATATTTTAGCACATTTTGAATTTAATTTTCAAGAGCGTAAATTTAATAACCAATTGGAATTATATTTTCATTCTGTGTCATTTATACGAAGCCAGAGGGGCGGAGCGTATGATTTAAGACAACCAATGAAAGCCATAGGCCCAATTTTCAAAATCTTAATGAATCTTGTTATATAAAAAAAATACTGCACTTATTTAGAAACCTAAATAATGATATTAGGTATTCGAATTAAAATTAACAAAAAAATATTGTAACATAAAATTTTTTTTTAAAGCTCTGAGATTAACAGACGATAAATTATTTTAAAAAGATCGTTCATTTTGCCGTGGTTACTACAAAGCAAAATTTGTCCTACACACTCAACATGCCGCCTTCACTTATTATATACCTGCGAAACCCTGCAATGTGTGAAAATTCACACTTCACATCAATTTTCTATAAGTAATTATGAGTAGGTATTCATCTTGTAATACGTTCCTAGATCTGATGATTTTGGTGACTTTTGTGGTGTACCCGGATTTTGACGAATCCATGCGAACCAATACTATTATAATATTACACATGAATTGTTACATAAATATTCAACATAAAAATTGAAGATTCCATGTTATTTACGTATTACAAACATGAAACATATAATACAATTGCATAATATAGAAAGAATCAAGTGAGTGTAAAAGGATATAATTGACCCAGAATGACTTTTAACTCGTGCGAAATTCGATTTTATGGAATTAAAATTTATTATTAAAATTATCGGGATCAATATTATGCATCTTAAGTGCTACAAATATCTTAAGGTTGCAACTGTCAATTTTTATGTCAAACTGATATGACATTTCTCATTTGAATTGTCTTTTTCAGAATGAAAATGTATAATTTTGCTTTGAGACAGTTTTTCGATAGCATTAAAGCCAATTTTAATTGATTCTCATTAAAATTTAAAATTTTTAAAACCAGTTTTCAACTTTTTAAGAATTAAACTACTCATAGTAGTAAAATTGTTATTGTTCTCTATAGAACTGTTATGTATATATTGTGCGTTTATGCACTGTAATAGGCTGGGGGCTAAGCCCTGGCTTTACTTGGGTGCGCCAACCGATTGGCTTCGCAAACCTACCTCCTAGTTTTAGAGAAATAATATGTGTATTTATACAATACCTTAACGTTAATGTTTTCCTTGGCACTGGTCTCAAAGAACTCGACTCCCAGTTGTTCAGCTAACTGCTTGCCCCTTTCAAAACTGATCACTCTTTCGTCTTCCATGTCACATTTGTTTCCAACCAGAATCACTTGTGCGTTATCCCAAGAATATGTTTTTATCTGAGTTACCCTGAAAATAAATAAATCAATTAATATAAAAAAAAAATAAATATATGGGATATTTTATTATTGCATATAATCGTCTTGAAACTAAATAGCTATACCAAAAGAGAATGGAATGAATTTGAAGTATCTATAGAAATGCCAATGATTGACGACATGCTAACATTCTTGAACAAAACGCTGCAGTTTATTAGGATCCAGCTCGAAGGACCAAGTGTCCTGGGTCAGAGAAGTATCCTGCAGTATGAACGAATTCTTACAATTCATTTCGATTAAAACTAGGTTTAAAATTTAGATTATCTTATACTAAACACCAGGGCAGGGATAAAGGTGAGGCACGCCTCAGGTGAATATTTTGGAGCTCTTCTTAGTTGTAAGAGATCTTCGTGCCATAACTACGAACCAGACGAAGTAGTAGCTGTATAGAACAACTTATTAACAATAAAGATAAAAAGTCAGACTCAATTTCTAAGCCAGTGTTTCTCAACTGACCGTCTACGGATCACTGATGGTCCGTAGCAAGATTTTAGTAGTCCTCAAATGTTTTTAAGCTGAAGTGGAAGAAAAGTTCGTTTAAACTTCTCTAGCAACACTTGCGTTGTGACAGCAGTATGCGGTTAAGCGGCCAGAACAAACATCATAGATGCTTCTTCTTCCAACATTAAACAAAAAACACCACTTTCGCACACTCTATTCAATCATCACACCTTCCCCATACACTTCAATGGATTAGTAATGGATATAGCTGATATTGCCGCAAAATAACGAATACCTCCGCTAGCAATTTCAGACTGACTGACAACGTTGGTAAATGATCAAGGAATGTATTAGTCGGTAAAACGACTGTGGGGAACGCTATGCGTGGATAGGATGTACAAACGGTTCTTATTTAAAAAATTGATGTGAAGTGTGAATTTTCACACACTTCAGGGTTTTGCAGGTATTTAGTAAGTGAATGATGATTATTTGGAACGCCAAACCAAATTTTTTATTAAAAATTTTTTTTTGTTAATTTTAATTCGAACGCCTAATACCATTATTTAGGGTTCTAAATATGTGCAGTATTTTTTTATATATAGCAAGGTTCATTAAGAATTTTAAAACTTGCGGTATGGCTTCCATTGATTGTTATAAGTTCCGCCCCTCTGATTTCGTGTACATTGAAACAGAATTAAATTATAATTTAAACAATTTCCACTGGTTATTAAATTTACGCTTTTAAATAATATTGTCTCTTCTCGCAGGGTTCGATCCCTTTCGATCGACTTAGTTGGGAGAAAAGCCAGGGTCATAACCACTAGACCAGGACACACCTTCCAATGTAGCGTGTTACAAAGCTATAACTTGTATACATTATTAGCCAAAAAAACACAAAAAATGCGTTTTTTTCCAAAAACATAATCTGATCAAAAATTCCTGTTGTACTATTCCGGTTCACACCAATGTACATTACTTAGAATTTTTTCAGATTTTTAGTTTAAACCATCTGGGCATAGGGTGTGGGACAAACATTTTTTTGCAAAATTTTGGAAAAAATTACTTCAAAATAATTTATTTTGCAAAAATAAAAATTTGATCGTTAATCCACGTACCAAGGGTTTTCATTTGATACCCTACTCAGAATTATAAAAAAATATTTTTTTTTTTCGATGAGCACATATTTGTTTATATTTTTAGGGGGATATGTTTTTTAGATGTTTTAGTATTTTTCCTATGTGCGGGTCAAAGAGTTGTATAAGCATGCCAAATTTCAACTCTCTAGGTTTAGCCGTTTGGCTACAATTTTTACCGAACAGACAGACAGACAGACATACCACAAAATGACGGTATAAGGGTTTTTTGGTCATACCTACAAAATCCTAAAAATGACTATCGTAGTTATTTGACTGGTCTGCGGTACGTTTTCGGTTGAAAACCGCTGATATAAACTTTAAAATCGGACGAATCTTGAAGGTAAAATCTTTGATAGTGTGCAAAACTTCTTCAAATAAAACTTCTCTTTGGAAGCAACAATTTGATGATTCAAAAATTCGTTATTTTTGCTTCTTATTTGTTCATTTTTAGTTTGCGTCGCTTAACAATTTCACTTAAAATAAACACTATACCGCATCAATTTCTGTGTATTAAGACCACTATAATTGTCACAAAAAGATTGTCTACGTCTATCACTTGGGGTAAAGACTTGCGTCGAGTTCTTCTTTAACAGAAACATTAATTCTTTTCTTATAGAAAGGCTTCATTTATGTTTCAGCTTACATTTTGCAAGTTAAATTTAAAAAGTTAAAAATAATTTCTAATTCTCTTTTAGAATAATTTGCATCTGACATTTACTTCAATTGTTTCTTATATTGAAACTTGTAAGCAAACAAAACTTTATTGTTACATCTGATCTTTCCAGTGTTATTTCTTCGATTTTCAGTTGAATAAATTCAAACAAAGATTGATTTCTAAGACTTTGAAGCTTGTTTCATTTATGTAGTCTGGTGGAAAAAAATAAATTACAAAAGTTCCATTAATGGGTTTAATTATTTATAGTTTAATAAGAAGATAAGAATGGTAAATTTAGAATTTCTTCAGGTTTTATCGTTGAGTGTTGTCGCACGCGACCCATATAAATTTAATGAAGACATTTTGATATATTTTTAAAACATCAATAATTTAAATAGCTTATAATACAAAATAAATTAATCATATTTATTTTTAGTAGTTCTTATTTAGAAAATTATATGATAATAGATATCATTTCACAAATCATTTAGTAAATAAACTAATGTCTAGTCTCCAAGAGTTTTTATAAATTTATTCCGTAAATAGCAAAGAAAAACAATTGACTTTAGAATATTAGCAAACTGATCATATAATGTATCGCGTAATGTACGAGGGTGCCTCTTATATTTGGTTACTAATGCTGCCATCTGGCAACGACGCTTCTATCGTAAAGATTGACATTTTTGACGATATACGTACTCAGAACGTTTTAACGTACGAGCGCTATTTATGTTGTTTAGTGTAACTTGAAAAAATTCATCTCGGCTAAAAATGGAATTAAATCGTGAACATTTTCGAGCGATTATTTTTTACAACTTTCGGCGTGGTTTAACCCAACAGTGCATCGATGAATTTAATTCGACTTTTGGCGATGAAGCACCATCAAGGACTATTCTTTATCGATGGTTTGCAGACTGCAATTGTGGCCGTAGTTCGCTTAAGGACGAATTTCATGAAGGTCGTCGAAAATCGGTTGTTGTTCCGGAATACATTGATGCTGTGCGTGAACTGATACTGCAAGGTCGTCATGTGACTTATCGTGAGATTGAGGTATCCTTAGGCATTAGTGGGACCATCACACATTCACTATTGCATGAACATTTCGCCATCAAAAAGATTTGTTTGTGTTGGATCCCACATAATTTGACAATCGCAGTGGAAAAAGTGAAAAAATTGGTTCAAACGCATGCAAAAGTGTATTGATTATCATGGAGAACATTTTGAAAAGCAATAAAGCCATTTTTGTTGATAAATAATTGTTCTTGATCTCAAATCCCAAAATATAAAAGGCAACCCTAGTGACATACCGTGTAACATTTTTGTCTAGTTAGAACAGGAATTCGTGCAGTTCGCAAAGCGTTTGAGTTGATCAGCTCTGTGTCGGTTTATATCGCGAACACAAAGGAGGCATATGGAGACATATAGGAGAACATATGAGGATCAGTAAACTGTACATGCAGGCCAAATTTCAACTCTGTACGTCCAGCTGTTTGGTCACAGTTTTTAATATACAAACAGATACGGTGACGATATAAGGTTTTAGTTATACCTACAAAATCCTAAGAAATCGATAATATGAAGAACAATTCATAGTATTAAAAATAAATTTTTAATACTATGATTTTAAAAAATAAGTTTTAATTCATTCGTACGTGAATGTCGAACGCAACATATGTAAATCAACTGGATGAGTCAATAGTATTCGTAAAGCATTTATATTGTTTTTAGGGTTTTGTAGGTATGACCAAAAAACCCTTATACCGTCATTTTGTCGTCTGTCTGTCTGTCTGTCTGTCTGTCTGTCTGTCTGTCTGTCTGTCTGTCTGTCTGTCTGTTCGGTTAAAATTGTAGCCAAACGGCTAAACCTAGAGAGTTGAAATTTGGCATGCTTATACAACTCTTTGACCCGCACATAGGAAAAATACTAAAACATCTAAAAAACATACCCCCCTAAAAATATAAACAAATATGTGCTCATCGAAAACAAAATTTTTTTTTTTTTAATTCTGAGTAGGGTATCAAATGAAAGCCCTTAGTACGTGGATTAACGATCAAATTTTTATTTTTGCAAAATAAATTATTTTGATGCGATTTTTGCCAAAATTGTGCAAAAAATTTTTGTACCACACCCTGTAGCCCAGATGGTTTAAACTAAAAATCTAAAAAAAATCCAAGTAATGTATATTGGCGTGAACCGAAATAGTACAACAGGAATTTTTGATCAGATTATGTTTTCGGCAAATAACGCATTTTTTGTGGTTTTTGGTTCACAAAGTACAAAAGTTATACCAATGTAAGACACTCATTTACAAAGCGTCCGATGGCGCAACGGGTCAGCGCGCTGGTGTCGGATGCTAAAATTCTCTGGAAAACGAACGGTTTCGAGTTCGAGTACGGACGGAGTGAGTTTTTTCTGTTTTTTTTTTTTTGCATTTTTAATATGTTGAAATTATTTTGTCAAAATTCTAGTTATATTTAATTTTTAAGAGCGTAAATTTAATAACCAGTCTTATTATATGATTAACAGACGATAAATTATTTTAAAAATATCGTTCATTTTGCCGTGATTACTATAAAGTAAAATTGGTCCTACACACTCAGCATACCGCCTTCACTTATTATATACCTGCGAAACCCTGAAATGTGTGAATATTCACACTTCACATCAATTTTTTTTTTTAAGTTTTTAGCCTACGCCACTGTTTTTAACTAATCAATTTTTTATTTTGTAGCAATAGGGAAATAATCAAAATTGTATAACTGTGATCAATATTGGAAAACACGGTGAAAATGACAAAATAAATTGAGTTATTTCCCGTATCAATATGTTAATGCATATTTTATATCGCAAAGCTAATTTAAAATTTAATGGGAACCTAATTTTACAAAATCCAGTAAACAAATAAAATTACATTTATGTATAAAATTTTAACACATTGAAGAATAATTTGAAAATATTACCCTACATCGTGAAAGAAGATTTATGAAGTAAACATTTTTATTACAATTGGGATACATATTATTTTGCAGGTAGCAAACTTAAAATTGAAATGCACGTGTAGCGAGATTGGCTGATTGCAGATTGATAAGAAAAATTCTCGAATGAACATCACGAGACTAGGAGTATAGGTAGACCATCTACTAGATGATATTAAAATATTTTCTAGAAAATAACAATTGGAAGCCAAAGATAGAAAAGTTTGGAGAAGCAATGAAAAAGTTCAACAGTTGACGAATTTAGAAGGTAGATACAGTCTGTTCCAAACGGTTAAGCGGAACTAAATGGGATTTTAGTTCTTTTAGGTTGTCACGAAAAGGGACCTTGCTTGGGATATTTCATTTTTCACGTTAGAATGTCAAAATTTAAAATTCCAACAATGAAACCATGGAAACGAATGACATGTCAAAATTAAATATTTTTTAATATATTTTAATGACAAAAAAATAAATAAATGGGAAATTTGTATTAAGAATGACACAAAAAATCAAAATATAAAGAAAATGACATTTTAAAATGATATTAACCTTAACCAAAAAATGTTTATTGTAAGTACGATTTACAAAGCTTATACAAAACGGCCGAAAGGCACGATATAAACGATGAAAGTAACTAGATTGCAAAATCTAGTTCCGCTTAACCGTTTGGAACAGACTGTAGTAATGATGATGACATATTTATCTTGCAAGCACATGGTAAAACCTTTCAGACAGTCTGTATCTTCAAAAATTTGGGTGAATATGAAATCAGTTAAATCTTAATAAGTAAATAAGAGATCAGTCGGAAAACCGAAACGCTAAAAACGAGTACCGTCCGGTCAAGAAAATTATAATTAGAATAGGCTGTGATTCGTGTTATGAAAGTGGTCTCAATTACTATGACAAATTTAAATTTGATTTTTCAAATAACATGTCCTTTGTCATTAGTTAATTTCCATCAAAATTATGTCTACGACTCAAAATCAAAGTACAGTCGATTCCGCTTAATTGGGACACATCGGGACTTAGGCATTTTGGCCCAATTAAGAAGCTGCCCCAATTAAGCGAATTTCACATAAAATTAAACAATGCATATTTTTCTTTCAATAATTATATTTTATAAACTCTTGGACAAAACTATAAATTACATATAACCAAAAAATATAAACTTTTAAGAAAAAATAATAATAAATTCCAAAATAAAATAATAAATAGGTACATACAATTTAATTCAATGCAAAAATGCGTCAAGTGTAGTCTTTCTTTTGTTTTTATAACATTTCACTTCTACAAAATCAGCACAAGTATTCAGTGCGGATGTAGGGCTCCCTTCATTTCCTTCCTGTATAAAATAACGCTGTAATATTAAATTCTTTATACATATTTTTTCTTGAGAATATGTGTAACATAATATGTACTGTGATCTTAAATTTACTGTCCAATTAAGCGGAATATTGTCCCAATTAAACATGTAAATTTAATGTTGGTTTCCTGCTTTGGTTTCTGTTCTTTGGTATTTGGCCCAAATAAGCGGCTGCCCCAATTAAGCGGTGGCCCAATTAAGCGGAATCATCTGTACTTGCTTTAAAAAACCTAACCTGCGAACCTCGAATTTGACATAAATTTCAGTACTGCCAAACGTATAACACGAATCATAGTCTACACTAATTATAAATTAATTACCTTCATATCAAATACATATTTCACAACAATTTTATTTTTTTATTCTTATTTTTTCATTGTGACAAATTTGTATGATAAATTTAACAGCGTCTCATATATTCTTAAATGTACATCTTTTATGAAGCTATTTTATTTTGTCACCGTCGTCTGAGAAAGGTGTATAATATAGCTTGCACAGACACGTTGGAACGAGGGTTGCGACACATTTATGTGAAACATGTGATGTGTCTTGGAAAATGTCAAGCCTTAAATGGTTGGGTCCAGTAACCGACTGAGATAGTCTCGGGGTAAACCAGGAAATTACTTTCTAAAAGAAAAATTGTGCCAACAAAAAGGCATGTAACAGTTTGATAAAATTGGTCTGTATAGATATTACTCCCTCTGTTCCGAAAACGTTGTCACTTTTGCAAGTTTTTTTCTTATTATTGATAATTTTTGTTTGAATTATTATTTTATTATTTTTATTTATTATTTTATTTTATGTTTTTCGATATCAACAAACATAGATGAACTAAATGAATCAGTGAAAATGACGATAACAAAACTGGACAATATTTTCTTAACATTATAAATGTGTATGAAAAGTGTAATTAAGGTAACTGGATACGCTTACAAAATTATACATTTGTATTTCAAATAAGTATATTTGGACAACGCTACTTCATGGCATACATTCATTTAGCACCTGGCACTCAGGCACTCAGGCCATGGCTACTTTATTAATTCTTATTATAAATTGTTGTTTTGTTTATTAACCAAGCCATGTTATTGTGATTTTGTTTGTTTGTTACTGTTTTGTCAAAAAAACATTGTAAAGGCTCATTTACATTTGGATACAAGTATGAGGACTTGTATGAGATATAAGTCAAATTGACTTGTCGCGATATATCACCTCATACATGAGCTCGTACAATTTGTATAATTTGTCAAATCCATTGACATTTGCTCATACTTTCTGTATGAGCAAACTTTTCCATATACTTGGTTCTGCGCACCCCTAACACCCCCGCTTGGTGCGGCCGTGTATTGACACAATATATTTTCATTAGAAATTATGAAACATGTAATAATAAACTACTTAAGTGCTTATAAGTATTACATTTTATTTTTAAGTGTAAATAGTACGCATACATATAATAATACGGTGAATTTCTTTTATCGTGCAACATTGAAGTTATTATAATGCATGGTTTCCCTAGTAACGATAAACTATTTTGACAGCAAGTTGCCCTCCATTTATTTTGCAACATAGGGCTTAATATTCATTGAAAAGGCTAAACATTTTTTATTGAAAATACATTGAAAATACAATTATTTAATACAAAAATTTAAAAAAATTATAAATCATCTAAATTAAATGTTCAAAAATACCACCATTAACTTGTAAACATAAGGCGACCATAAAAAATTATTTAAAACATTTATTATTTGCCTTTGTGGGGTATCAGTAGTAATAAAGTGGAAATTGGAATATTCGCTATTTTGAGATACACCATATTAGCAAATCACCATCGATATATAGCAGGAATTGATCTGAACTAATTCACTGATTTTATGCAACTGAATTCTAAGTTTTATACGTCACACAAACGATACGAATAAGCACTAGTTTTATGCGTAAGGTACCTGGAGCCCCGAAAATAAAAATGACGCCCCGTTTTTAAAAAATTTAAATTTATTTGTGAGGAAAAAATTGCCGAAGACTTTTTGTTTAGCTCGCCAGTATAAAAACGGCGCCGCTCAATCGTTCGTTGCGATGGCGCCCCTTGATCGTGGCGCCCTGATGCGACGCATTCTTTGTATCCATTGTAGAGCCGGCATTGCTTTGGTTTATGACTTTAAGATTGTAGTTTATGGCGTAACTGTTAAAACTAAACTAACGCAAATTAAAGTTTTTTTCACTTGTGATTATAATATATCTATATGAGTAGACTTGTTTAAAATTTAATTCTATTATCAGATTTTTGGCGTGTCGTCAGATTTTTAATTATAAAAGTGTTCCGAAAGGTAATTTCAGCGCCCTTAGTGCAAGGCGCCCTGATGCGACACATCCTTTGCTTACCGTGTGGAGCCGGCACTGGACCCACAGATATAATTCATGGTCATCAAAATGTGTAAAATATCTTTATTTTGATATTTTTCTTAAAAATTCTTGTATCTTAAACTTTTCGTAAGCCGTAAGCGCTCTGCGTAATGTGCCTAATGGGTAAGACAAGCTCAGGTGATATTGAATCTTGCTCACACATACCAATTTCCTTGTGCCGCAAGCGTAACATGGACAGACCTGATACTTAGTAAACAGGAGATCCCTCGGCGGTTGCTAAACTCATTGTATCACCATTAATCACGATTAAACTAATCCATTATTTAAATCGTATGCTAAACTGTCACATGTTTTCAAGCAGTGACGTCAGAAACATGTTTATATGGAAAACTTGGAAGAATGAATGAGAAACTATGAATAAAGAATGGTATGAAGTACGAGCTTTCAGAAGTTTTTTCAACCGTAAGAACAAAGGATTCTCTGTGAATGAAAAATTGTATTCATGTGGAAATCCAAGGAAGTATATCAGAAAAGAATGACAGAAAAATATGTAGAGTTAATTCAGATTAAAGTGGAAAGATGTTTGGTTATCTATTACATAGTGGTACTCGATCTTTTTTTGACTTGCAAAATATCAACAGTTCATAAGAAGAGGAAGGATAACTTACCAGTCTTGTACACTATTAAATGATTCTTCATTCGTGATGTCATACATCAAGATGAAACCCATGGCTCCTCTGTAGTAGGCTGTAGTGATTGTTCGATATCTCTCTTGACCCGCTGTATCCTAAAAAAAGGAAATATTTATTTAAAATATATGCAGCATAGTTTATAAAAAAAAATCAAATCTTATAGAGCAAACTCTATTGCTAATTAGGTGATATAAAGAACTATTTTCATTAAAACATTCTTAAATAAAAAGGAAAAACAAATTATAAATTGTAAATATGAAATTTTTTATTTTATTGTACCTAGAACCAAGATGACTTTGATGCTGATGTGAAGGTTGTATAACTTCGTGTTAACTAGAGGTGTGTTCGTTTGTGTTGCCCAACCTACATTGAACTACACCACAGCTATGCTATCTTACACTGTGACGTCAGCTGCTCTTGTCCTGGACAAGTCTGGTGCAACACAAACGAACAAACCTTAGGATAAAGTCGTGATAGACTTATGTCCATATTCATAAAAATACGTTACTCTATAACGCATCAATCGAATAAAAAAAAAAAAAAATTATATAAAAAGTGTGAATTTTCACACATTTCAGGGTTTCGCAGTTATTTAGTAACTGAATGATGATTATTTGGGATGCCGAAACAAATTTTATGTCAAAATATTTTTTTATGAATTTTAATTCGAATGCCTAATACCATTAAGTTTCTAAATATGTGCAGTATTTTTTTTTTATATACAAGGTTCATCAAGATTTTGAAAATTGCGCCTATGGCTTCCATTGGTTGCTTAAATCATAAGCCCCGCCCTCTGATTTCGTATACATTCAAACACAGAATTAAATGTATGTTATTAAGAATACTTCCCATTATTCTATTGAATACTTCCCATTGGTTAAGAAATTTACGCTTTTAAAAATTAAATGCAACATTTACCAAAATATAACTAGAATTTTGACAAAATAATTTAAACAAAATAAAAATGCAAAAAAAAAACCGAATCGAACTGTAGTTTGCAAATTACAAATAAACGACGAAACGCACAACGCTACGAGCGCCTACTTATCTACTGGGTTACATAGCGAATTAAATATTTAACATATTTTAGTTAAAAACACAATAAATGCGTTATTTTCCGAAAATCAAAAATTCCTGTTGTACTATTCCGGTTCACAACAATGTACATAGAATTTTTTCAGATCTTTAAACCATCTGGGCTACAGGGTGTGGGACAAATTTTTTTTTTTGTACAATTCAGGCAAAAATCGTGTGAAAATAATTTATTTTGCAAAAATGAAATTTTACTCAGAATTTAAAAACAAGATATTTTTTTTCGATGAGCACATATTTGTTTATATTTTTAGGGGGATATGTTTTTTAGATGTTTTAGTATTTTTCCTATGTGCAGGTCAAAGAGTTGTATAAGCATGCCAAATTTCAAGTCTCTAGGTTTAGCTGTTTTTCTACAATTTTTACCGAACAGACATACAGACAGACGACCAAATGACGGTATAAGGGTTTTTTGGTCATACCTACAAAACCCTAAAAAAAGTTTAAATCAAAATTTTCTATAGAAAATTTTAATAGAAACGAACCGTTTGATATAACGAAAAGTTATAAGAAGAGATACGGACATTAGTATATCTGTATAATATCGGGTTGTTAACGTAAGAGTTTTCTCTAACTCCAGTTAAAATCATTTGTTTTTATGTTTTTTTTTTTTTTTTTAATTTAATGGCCTTTGCTGCTGTGGCAATTAGCCAGGATAATTTTTATTTCAGAAAATTTCCATGCCTGAACGGGATTTGAACCCGAGACCTTTCGCAACGCAGAGCACATGTGTTACCACTACGCTACGCCGGTCGGCCTTTTTATATGTACAACATACACAATATGTTTGTTGCAACAACAATTTTGTTTTTACATTTATTACACGATTTTAAATTTAACAATGACTAGAATAAATCTCCTTATAACAAATTCTAGTCAAATTTTAGGGGAGTAGTAGAAGAGGAAGATTAGGGGTAAAAAGTAACATACCCCGGGCACTCTTTAACTCCGCTATATCTCTAACGAAGTCCTTAATTTACTTCAATTCCATATCTCGCAGGCAGTAAAATGGATTAAAAATAGAAAATAAACGGCAACATTTATGAATTGAATACAAAATTCTATATCTCTTTTGGGAATAAATGCTTTTAAGAATATCTATAAAGACTTGCTCAAGGTATGCATTGCATCTGTTTATTACATTTCTCACTATCCCAAGTTTTATCTAAAGTAGATGCATAAAAATGTGTAAATTTGCGTTGGATACATTCCCAGACATCAAAATGTCAAATCAATATTCTATTTTCCACCAGTTCGGGTATTATATTTAAACTGGAACATTTCGAAGTTAACACAAATTCCAAGAGTTTTCAGTTTATTTTTATTTCACCATCAAATATAATTCCAGATTTTAATTAAAATATCTTCCAACATATTAAAATTAGAAGAGGTGAATGTTTTGCATTTTGTGGGTTGAAAAGATGAAAGTCCAAATAGGATTAAAAGAAAACTAATTAATGTGCCAGATTAAAAAATAAAAATTGGAATATCTGAGTCACGTCATCTATGGCAAGATGAGAGTTGGCAGGCATAGAATATTTTGGTTGAACAATCTGAGAGATTGGTTTGCCCCTTATAACACCGTTGTAAAGCCCTAGAACTTTGTTTGCTAAATGTTTTATCTCGTGGCACACTATGAGAGAGATTTTTCTTTCGGCACACCAAATAAACTTCCAACAATATTTGAATCTTTATTTATTTATAAATTTTTAAATTATTTTTAATTGTAAATTACGCATCTCTTCATCCACCGTCTGCAATCGTTCATGTATTTTATATTTTATTCTTTCATTCTTACGTGACCGCCGAAAAACATAATTTACAAAGTTCTGAAGATCCAAATGGCAGCAAAGGTTTGATTGCTGTATTAGTTAATTAAGGATATTGGTTCCTTATTAACATTCTGAATGCTGATATTCTTGCTCCGAAAATAACGCATTATGCGCCGATCGTTATTCAAATATATGAGATTTTCTTCCATTAATGTCAAATTTGTAATGTCCAATGATGGAAAATGGTTTTCTAGAATCTTCCGAATTTCTGGAAAAGTTGTTATTTAGAAGATTGGTCTACGCCTGAGAAGCAATCAGACTTTTTCTTTCTTTGCTTAAAACAACATAAGTTTTGAAAATATTCTGGTGTAACAGCCTACCATCATTTTTTTGTTGGACACTTGAAAAAATATTTTATTGATCATTCGATGGTAGACACTTTATTGTCTAATATTCACCTAAAATTTTCAATGGGATTTAAACCCAGAAATTCTGCTGGCCATCTTAGTACATTAGTACCATTGGCATCGAAAATATTGCAAAGATTTCTTTAATTTATGTATAAACGTATTATCCTGCAGAAAGACTTTTTTCCTATGCCCATTCTGATCAATGATTCTTCAAAATTTTTAAAAACAATATATATACTTATTTAAAATTCATACCAAATTTCCGGCGCTATGCAACAAAAAACGACCCTAAATCATAACAGAACCAACACTTAATTTTGTTCACTTTTGAAAGATATACTAGGCTATTACAAACGTTTAGGTGGAACTAGATTTTGAAATCTTGTAATTTGTATCTATTAATTCGGACTTTTGGTCATTAAGTTTTGTAAATCATACTCACATTGAAAATTCTAGATTAAATTGATTGTCATTATAAAATGTCCTTTTGCATTTTAATTTTTTGTCATTCTTAATAAAAAAAAAAGTATTAAAAAATCCATTTATTTATTTTTTCATATTCAAAATATGGAAAACATTATTGAAATTTTTGACATATGGCATTATTTTTCATGGTTTCACTGTTGGAATTTTAAATTTTCGCATACCAAACGTGAAACACGAAATAACCTAAGCAAGATATATTCTCGTGACAACCTAAAAGAACGAAATTTCCATTTAGTTTCGCCTAATCGTTTGGAATAGCCTGTATGTATTTGTATTTTTTTAATAAATATTGCTTATGTTTTCTAAAAAATGTTTTGTTCATGAATTTTAAGATAAATCAAAATTAAAAATTAAAGTAGATTTGTAAGAAACTTAAAGAGATATGGCTATTTATTTGAAAAAGTTGGAACTGTCCTTATAATTTAGACCTTGACTGTATATGTTACTGATTTTGGTGCAAAAAAATGTTTTGTAAACAAAACCGTGACTTAAAAAGATTAAGAACCACTGCCCTAGAAGCTCGATGAAAGGAGATTATAGGAAGAAAATAAGCGATGATAGAACACGTATGTTTTATAGATTATGTATATCTGGCGTATTTATAAGAATACGCCAATACGACAATATTAGTGTCGTATTAAGTTTTGTTATTGCACAATAGACGGATATAGTGTTTCTTTGGTTGGATATGGAGTATTTCTTTCGCTTATATTGAGTAAAATCTCTGTTATGTAACTATGTACTTTTATGGTACTTAAAAAGAAAAAGAAGAAAATGTTGTATTGTGATCTATTTCAATTAAGATTAAAAAATCATATTTTTACAGTATCAATTGTTTTTGTTTTGTGTATTTAATCCTATTGAAGCAATATGTATTGTTAATCCGAATAATCCCTCTGATTCCAACAATAAGGTCGAAAATTCCAAAATCCAATAATATGATTAAAAGTTGCTGTACCAATGTAACAAACCACAGGAGAACAAATATTAATACTCTTTGAAATACAATATCTAACAACGGACTGGCACAAAGCTAGAAATTGTTCATTTGGTCCTGGATTATTAAATCTGATGTTTCATTGGAACTAAAAAATTCTTTTTCGAATACGGTTTCAAAACTCTTTAAGTGAAAGATTGTAGTAACATCACCTTCCGTGTTGCTCTTACTAAATTTTACTATGATTTGGATATTTTGGATACAACTGCTTCGTATAAAACAGGCATGCCCAACCCGTAGCTTGCGAGTTACGCGTGACTCGCTTAACCTTTCAATGTGACTCGTGATGTACTTTGAATTTTTACTTTTTATGCATTAAATAAGTTTAAAATTGAAATAAATAAAAAAAAATAAATACTTAAGTTACTCGCCTAAAATTTTTAAATTCTAAATTGGCTCGAACCAAGTTTATGGTTGGACACCACTGGTATAGGAAATAGACATTTCTACATATTAGGCTCGGAGATTTTTCAACCAGATTATATTTTTTTCCTTTTTACTCATTTTCTTTCTATCTTTTTTTCCTTTTATTTGTTGGCTTTAGCAGCTTTGGCTATTAGCCAGATATAAATAAATACATTGCAGGTTTTTAAAAATACATTTATAATTTGATATTTTCTGCTTTAATATAGTTAATATCTAGAGAGTTAGTAGCAAGAAGTGTCTGAATATTGGTAGGTAAGGATATTTTTTGTAAAACTAAATTTTTTTCGACTCGTCAAAAAATGTCTTAAGTAAAAGTTGTTATTTATTGCTTTTATAGCAACTTTTGTTAAATAAATTTTTTCGAAATATTATTTCTGTTGTGAAATATTCGCAAAAATCTTAAAATCGACACGAGTAAACTCTCATTTCTAGTTAACCGATTTTTACCAAAAGTTGATCAACTCGTGCCATTGATGTCAAAAGCTTAAATATAAAGTTTCATAGCCGAATTTACTCTGCACGTGTACATAGACAGACAGATAGACAGACGGACAGACAGCATGCTAAAAATAGTCAAAACGTTATGTAGGGACCTCAATTCGTGGAGATTCATCGAAATCTTGAAATGTCAAAATCGGTATGATCACAATACCTCCCTTATATATGTTGGCGGTCAGTAAAAATTGAAAAAACATGTAATATTTTAATATTAAAAAAAAAAAAATGCCTATAAATGTCATTGTCAAACCTAGCTTAAACTAAGAAAAAAATTAAAAAAATTAAGGGTTGAGAGCGGGTATTGTACTCATAAAAGAAAAGTCTAATCAAGGGGTACATGACAGAAAAAAGGTTGTGAACCGCTGTATTAGGCGATAAAGTACCTACCATCGAACAGCCAAAAAAAATTTTTTTTTTAGTTAAAAACTGTTGATCAAAATACAATATATGGAGAGTAATCTTTAAAATTAATAATCTTTTTTTATTTTGTTATTTTGAAACTTTTATTTAATACTAATAAATAAATTCAACTTATTTATTTTTGCAAATGAAAAAAAGTAGGTATTTATTTGTAGTTAATCGACGAGCGTTTCGGTACCATTATTATTCATACACTGCATAACGCATGAAGTCACGAAACAAATAACCGGTAACCTAAATTTTTCAAATTTACAACAAATGTTAAACATCCAAAACAAAATCTTTTAAAATATATATACTTTTGAGATATGCGAATAAAAATGTTTAAAAGGAAACAAAGAGAAAATATAATGCTTGGGAAAATGTATTTCAGCTTGGGTTTTGTGGGCAAGTCCTTAGGGCTTTACATTGTGAATATTTCTGTCATATTTACATACATGCTTTTTCTATATGCAGAGCTTTAAAGCTCAAAACTAAAATAGGATTTTTTTGCTTTTATTCAACAAAAAGAGAGAAGATATTATTAAATAATCCATTATTGAAACGATGTATTAATGAACTTTTAAAATAAACACAAAAAATAAATTTTCTTTCAATTTTATTGCCGGTTGCTAAAGTAAGAATTATTCCTAACAAGTTAAAATCATTTGTTTGTGTATGTTGTATCATATGATAAACAAATGATTTTAACTCGAGATAGAGAAAACTCTTACGTTGGTAACCAGCCATTAGGCAAATAAATATAAATCAAATGTCCCGAATGCTGAGATAAAACAAAATTAGAGGTCTAGCACTTAGTTTACAAAAGATCGTATGTCTAGGATGAAGGACAGAATAGTAAAAAAGATATTAGAAGGAAAATTGAACACCCTCGACCAGTAAACTAGTAGATCAGCTAACCGAAGATCTAACAAGTAATGGTATACGGGACACATGAGAAGACATGACAATTAACAGATCAAGATGGAGGAGTTTTATGCAAGTGAGGCCAAAAAACAATCCTACTGACAGTGCCCAAAGAAGATTTACAGAAAAATGAAATACATTTTAATTCACGCAATATTAGTCATTATTTTCGATAACTACTCCTTCGACCTGCTGACTGATTTGTCGAGCAACTAACGATTCCTTTCTTAAAAAGATACAGCAATTTTAAATCGATAAAGTCGCCAAGTAAACCTCTTGTGCGAACTTTCAAATTTAACGTTATACCCCATCTTCAGTAATAAAAGAGTTGTGCATTAGATAATATAACTTCAACCACCTGTATACTACCTACCTGTATACTGTTGATAAAATATTAATGTACGTATTTAGTCTCATTAATAATTATATTAAGCAATTTTGTTCCTTATTTATTTATCTTTAATGACTATATTCCTTAATGAGCATTATAAGGGTTAACCATCTTGATCTGTAGTGACATGATTTTCACAAGTGGCGATTTATAATTATTATTATTATTTTTTATTATTTGTCGTCATTTTTAAGTTCTAAAAGTGCTGAGAGTACTTGAAAAGGTGTGTCAGACTGTGTCCGGTTTTTGGACTCTATGGAAACTAAAATTAGAGCGACTGGAAAAATAGTTCCAGAATTTTTAATAATTATATGAAAGCATGTTGCTGGTAGCTTGTTACTGACGCTGGTTCATGCTGGCAGTGAGCTCTGGGAAACCAGCGCCAGCCTCTACTATGCTCGGTATAATTGATAACACATATTCCAGCATAATGTATATTCCAGCTTGCCGGCTGACCTTCGCCAGCATTGGCAACCGGCTACCAGCAACCAGCTTTCACTATGCGCGTACTCTTATGTAGGATGTGCTTCTATGTACAATATGGAGGCACAAAAATTTGTGCGTATGTATGTAGGTATATACAGTAGGTAGATCCGCACGTATATTTTTTTATGTATATGTATGTAGCCAGTAGTAGGTGCAGACGCGGTAAGGGATGAGGGTTGCTATTGTTACGAGGTTGTTGATTGTGCGTTGAGTGTTAAAACGTCAAAAAATACAAAACTATTTAAATTTTATATTCTATTATAATTAATTTAAATAAACAAAGTTCTTACCATATGTCGTGGATAGTGTAGTTAATAATGTAGTTTGTTCTACCCTTAACGAAATTTTAATAAATATATTTTTGCAATAAAATCCTACAATATCTTATTCCACAAGAAAGTTACTAATTATTAAATATAAAAGAATTTCAAATACCGCCGTTTCAGTGACGTAGCTGGTCATAGGAGTGTCTTAGACTAATATGTGCACAAATGACGTCAATAATATCCATTATTTTTTTATTTTCGTTATTTGTGATACAGATGATCAAAATATAAAATGTTATAATCTTTGTTTTGATAAAACTTTATGTTTTGATAATATTAGCAAGAGATAACATGAATGAATGAATGTTTATGCGAGTGCATAAACATTCATTCATTCATGTTCTCGAGAGAGACAATAAACGTACGTCGAATACCAATAAGCAGATCATCCGCTGACGGCAGCTGATTCACTGACTTAAATTTAATGTAAAAGTCCTTATTATGTCAAATTTCTTTCCAAAATCATAACGAAAACTATACAATTAAATATTCTAATGTGTATAAAAATTGCTTAATATTCATTAAAAAGATCATTCTACCCCTTTGACACCCCTGTTAAAAGGCAAACTCCAAAGGTTGAAAATCACTGCTGTGAAACATAAAAAGTTGAAAACTGATTACTGTATCTAACTTTATCTCTAACTTCTAACTCCCAACTTTAGCCATTCTGTCTACTTTTCTTTATTCTATTACTTAGTTTAGAGATCTCTTATTCTTTTCTTTTTCTAAATAAATGTAATAAATAAACCTGCAAAAACTACTTCGTGCATAGAAACACTTTAGTTTTCCTGCCAAATGAGACGCACCCGGGTTATTGATGTCTCAATTTTTTTCTTGAATTTATTTAAACTTTAAAAATATCTTTTATAAATGCGCAGGTGTCATCTTAAAATTATAAGTATTGATCTTTCAAAACGATGGGACAAGACAAAAATTAATGAGAATTTTTTTAGAAACCAGATTAGCTAACAGAACACCTAACAGGAACAAAATTCGCAAAATTGGACGTAAAGAGGAAAGTAACCGTATTTCGGAAAGCTTTTATAATTGGCCTATTTGTGACGGGGGTTATGTAAAGGCACACAATATCTACGGTGTCACTGATAGACTGAGATAGCCAATGTGTTTATATGTCTGTCGCATTAAAACAACTAACAAGCTATGAGTTTAGAAAATTATCCACAATCCACAACGAACATCGTATTAAATTTATAGGTCTGAACGGTTTCACGTCTTACCATTTGGAAAACTTCTAGTGACACTCAACAGAGTACAAGCTACAATCTATAAGCTATTGATTTAAAAGCTCTGAATGCGGTTTAACAGCATCAAACTAAAATTATTACGTGTCATAGAATACAACCTAATAGAAGTCTTTATGCTTTATTTCACGGGAAGCCAGTAGATGGTAGTTATTCCTAACACTACCTTCCCAAATTATGAAACCTGCCCAAAATAGGCACCATTACCTCTACATGTAAGAAATGTGCCCTGCCCTTAATAAAGCAAGATAAAGGAAATATGCGAGTAATGCCGTAAGTCAATCTAACTGGCAATGTTTAGCAAGACAGAGGGAAGGAGAAAGAGAAAGAGAGCGAGAAATAGAGAGAGAAATAGAGAGAGAGAGAGAGAGAGAGAGAGAGAGAGAGAGAGAGAAAATATGTATGTTATACTTCTCTAATTAAGCCTTTTCAGAATTCAATTCGTCGTCAATTCAGAGTAAGATTAAATACATTGTACCGATCATAAAGCCATCCTAAATGAAATATATATGTTCGTAGTTGAAGTAAAAAACAAACACTTACCCATATTTGTAACTTGACACGTTTGTCATGCCTAAAGACAGTCTTTACTTTGAAATCTATTCCAACTGTGCTGACGAAAGCTGACGTAAAGCTGTCGTCAGCGTACCGGAAGAGAAAAGATGTTTTACCAACCGAACTGTTTCCTATGATAAGTAGCTTGAACATGTAGTCGAAATTCTGGTCTGCTGCGTCTTTTTGCCATTTTGGATCAGATCCTGCCATCTGTAAACAAATTTACAAATTAACTTTTAAAGGACTTGGATTTAATTACATTTTAAAGGGTTTGTTTGATATTAAATTGACTTTATAATGACATTGTTAAATGTTGTTTTTGATAATTAATTTCTAATTTGTAACAAGATATATTTTACGATGAAGATCTACAACTGCTTTCGCTATCTTTAGAGTGACTATAATGTGACACCACTATCTAAAGTGGTGTCGCATTGTGTTCATTTCGAGAAACCAACCATTAATAGTAAATTGCACATCACTTTATTTGAGAATCTTATACATTTAATATCAGGAGAACAGATATGGCTTACTCCACTTTCGCTTTTAACAGATTTTTTATATCTATTTTATGCGATTCCATGACAACTGGGGCCGTGAGACAATTCGGGCCGTTCACAATTGAGGCTTTTCACAACTGGGGCCATTAACACCTGGGGCGATGGATAATTCGGGCCGTACACAATTGGGGCTTTTCACAACTGGGTCCATTAACAACTGGGGCGATGGACAATTCGGGCCGTACACAATTGGGGCTTTTCACAACTGGGGCGATGGACAATTCGGGCCGTTCATAATTGGGGCTTTTGACAACTGGGACCATAGCTATAAGAGCTAGAGTCTTCTTTTGTTTAAAATGAAAAAATATTATTTTATCATACAAGTTGGCATAAATTAAATTGCGTGTTCTTTTGAAAAAAAGTATTTTAATGGTTTGATTTAGTACATTTTGGTGGGAATTAGAATAAATTAAAAAACTGTATTTTAAGAGGGGTATGGTCAGAGCAGCACATTTTATACCCATTTTCAAGATTTTTTTTTAGAAAACTGTTAATAATAACTTGATTGGGATAATACCTAGAGTAAAGAACAACCTATGAAGAGTATCCAAAAAGTTTTTTATTGAAAAATATCGAAAATTAAGCTCGTGACATGAATTTGAAATTTCAGGACAAAGAGTTGATTTGCGGTGAGACACATATCTAATGACTGATAAAAAAATACATAAAAAAAAAGCAAGAAAAAAAAAATATCTCGACAGCGTTACCTCAAGAAACTCATAAACTAACGAAATATTTTTGGTTTTTTTGTTTTAGATGATCCAGTCATTAGTTATGTGTCTCACCGCAAATCAACTCTTTGTCCTGAACGAAAATTTCAAATTCATGTCAGGAGCTTAATTTTCGATATTTTTCAATAAAAAATTTTTTGGATACTCTTCAAAGGTTGTTCTTTACTGTAGATATTATCCCAATCAAGTTACTATTAACAGTTTTCTAAAAAAAAATCTTGAAAATGGGTATAAAATGTGCTGCTCTGACCATACCCCCCCCCCCTTAAGGGTGGGCTTAAGAAAATTTTTGTGATCATTTGATTAAAAAGAAATTGTATTTTAAGAGTTATATTAAGTAAAATTTGGTGTTCTTTTGACTAAAATAGAGTATCATCATTTTTTATTGTTATTAATGGACAGGTGAAAATACAAGAGATGACCTAAAAAAAGGTCCTCGCTTCTAAAATACAAGTGATGACCAACAAAAAAAAATGTCCTTACTTCTAAAAACATCTTTAAAAAACAAATGACATATTTAAAAAAAACCGGCCATAGAAATTTTAAAGCAGCAATAAGACAACATGTCCGGGGAAAAAAGGACGTATGGTAACCCTAGCAAATGACAATAATGACCAGTTATATTCAGTGAACCCAAGTCGTTAAGATAGATAAGAAAAAGCAAAGGACCAAGAACTTTTCCTAGCGGTACACCAATTATACGCACTAACGCACTGTTTATATATGTTAAATAATTTTTTAACAGTGTTTTATCCGAACATCTTTTCCAATATTTTACGACTTGTTTAATAATCTTGAGTGTTAGATCGTATCAAATTATACGTAATAATTTTATGATATATAAGATGTATGTAGAATGCCTTTGTGTATAATGTGTATGTTCTTTCTTTTTTGTAGGCCTGTGCTATGACCTGTCAGTTGCTTTAAGTGACGACAGAGTACTCATGGACAGGCTGATACTCTTCCTGAGAGAATCGAACTTACTGTTTTATGTGTGAAGTCTTGCACCTTATTTTAATGTGTTTATTATTAACCTGTGATATTTGATTGTAATTGGCCCCTATACAGCCTCTTACCATCACCCTGCGTCTGTTCATTTTTTCGAACAGTCCTTTTATATAAGTAAGAAGTAAGAAGTAATAAGTAGACATTTTTGTAAACCAAAATTTATTTGTGAACAATTTTAATTTATGGAAAGTTATTTTATATTAATATGTACCACTTTGTTTTATTTATTGTTTTATTAGCCATTGTACTTATGTGCCTTTATTTTATATTATAATTACAATTTTAATTTATATGTTTAGATTTAAGTATTTATTTATGTATTTATGTAAGAATTGGGCATGCCTGCCTGTAAATATGCAATAAATAAAAAAATATTATATATTTGTATTTGCCCGTGCAAGATTTCTTTTATTGAGTATGCGTATTTTTGATGATTTTATTTATTTATTTATTTATTGTCTTATTTATTGTATTAATATGTAGTGTAGTCATTTAGATGGGCTGCGTTAGGCACAAATAGCTTTTGTTGCTGTGCGCCAAAAATTTTAACTAACTTTTTCTTTTTTGTATTCTTAGACGCATGTCTAGTTTAATTAATAAAGTTATTATTATCATAAATCATGTTTGTCCATATATTGTCTTAAATTTGCTTCTAGTTCATGTTAATAATGTATTCTTGTTACTTGCTCTATCTTATGTAGAATATTGTTTTAAGTACTTAATTTAGTCAAAACGTGACTTTATATTAGTTAAGTGAATTGACATTGTCATTGTCATTGTCCTTTTTCTCAAATTTCCATAAGCTTGTTTAGAAATGATCTTCTGATACAGCGTATTATATCGTGAATGTGTTCTAAATTAAGCTAAATTATATAAACACAACACGCGAATAGTTTTCTCTGCCGATATTAACTTTATTTTTAACGTGACCCCATGGAGAAACGCAATTTTCTTCAATGCGGATAATCATGCACTTAACTCTATTGCTTTGTAATTTGAAATAATTTCTATTACGTATTAGAAGAGTGCAGATTACGGAAAATCACAGCTGAGATCATCAGTCGCATAAAAGTTCATAAAACGTTATCTTCGGTAAACAATGGTAAAAATTACAATGGTAACAAAACATAAAAATTGATGCTGGAATAATAGAAAAAATAGACAAATTCAAATATCAGTAACAAATAATGAAGGATTTGTGGGAAATGTAGGCGTAGCAGAAAAAATAGTTAGTTAGGTAGTTAGTTAAAATTTTTGGCGCAAATACTCGACCAAGAACAATAAAAACAAAAAATGGCTGCAAAAATAATGCAGTGGAACTGCCACGGCTATTTCGCGCACTTAGCAGAACTACAATTGATTATAGCACAACAACAGCCAAACTATATATGTCTCCAAGAAACCAACCTAAAACCAGACATACAAACAACATTACGCCAATATACAGTCTACAGAACAGACAGAAACACGCAACAGAAGGCGAGTGGTGGAGTCGCTCTACTGGTGAAAAACACGAATTACGCAGAGTAAATAACACTTAACACTGAACTTGAAGCAGTCGCCGTCAAAACGTACATCCCGCTTGAAATCACACTGTGCAACATCTATCTCCCACCAGATCATATAGTAAGCGAGGCCCAACTAGAGAACCTGACTAAACAGCTACCTAAGCCCTATATAGTTTGTGGAGACTTTAATGCCCACAACCCAGTATGGGGATCAACAGACACCAGTACTAGAGGAAAACTGATTGATAAGTTCTTCGAAAACGAAACCATATTAAATGACGGCTCACCAACTTACTTCTGCCAAGCAACAGGAAAATTCTCGGCAATCGACTTAACCATATGTGATCCAAAGATAAACCCCAAAATCAACTGGGAAACACTTCCAAGCCTCTATGGCAGCGATCACTTTCCAATTAAAATCGAATATGGCAACAACCAAAGTCCGTCAACAAACACAAAGAAATGGAAGCTAGAAGATGCAAATTGGGAAGAATACAGGGAAGCCATAAAAGACCACATACAAAGATTCAACCCAGAAAACGAAAAATGTTACCACAATGATTACAGATTTCACCAACATCCTAACAGAAGTAGCAGAAAAAACAATAGGCTACAAAAAAAAACAGACAAAAAAAATCAGTTCCATGGTGGAACACTATGACTGTCAAGAAGCAGTAAAAAACGCAAAAAAAGCTTAGACAACTTAATACAATTTAAAAAAACTAAAGCAACTGCAAGAAAGATAATAAAGGAAAGCAAAAAAAATGCTTGGGAGAAGTATGTAAATAACTTAAACAAAGACACACCTATAAATGAAATATGGAAAAAGATAAAGAGAATCTCTGGAACAAAACAAAGCTCTGCAATT
The DNA here is from genome assembly GCA_963971575.1 of Liopterus haemorrhoidalis. Lineage (NCBI taxonomy): Eukaryota > Metazoa > Arthropoda > Insecta > Coleoptera > Dytiscidae > Liopterus > Liopterus haemorrhoidalis. Next base: position 59,169,550 of record OZ020612.1, on the reverse strand, counting down.
CCTGCATTAAAAGAAGGAACCACTATCATAACAGAACCAGAAGAAATAGCCAATTTATTAGCAGAATCTTTCTATGAACAGTACAGCGATCACAATTACAGCCACGAGTTCTTACAAAACAAATCCGACGCTGAAGAAACGCCAATAGTCATAGAAAACACGGATCTGCAAATTAATGAGTCCATCACAACATCAGAAATAGAAACAGCCTTGAAAGAACTTAAGAATAACAAAAGCGCTGGCCCGGATAAAATCCCCTTCGAATTTCTTAAACAACTTCCAGCAGAAGCAGTCCACAAACTTAAATTTATCTACAACTCCATTTGGCTAAACAACCAATTTCCAGACTCTTGGCAAGAAATAGAAATCATACCCATATCAAAACCAAACAAAATCAAAACTAACGTAAGAAACTATAGACCAATCGCATTATCAAACACGCTAAGCAAATTATTTGAAAAAATAATAAAGAAAAGATTAGTGTGGTACATGGAAAAAAACAATATTTTTAAAAAACATCAAGCGGGATTCAGAAGTGGCCGCTCCACTATAGACCAAATACTCACCCTAGTAAATGAAACCCAGGAAACTTTTCACAAGAAGCAACTTTTTGACAAACACAAATAAATAAGATAAAAAGTCTGTTCGAAAATTTGAACAGACTCAGGGTGATGGTAAGAGGCTGTAAAGAGGCTAATTACCATCGAATATCACAGTTTAAAAACAGAACACATTAAAATAAGGTGCAAAACTACACATAAAACAGTAAGTTCGATTCTCTCAGGTAGAGTTTATAAGCCTGTCCATGAGTACTCTGTTGTCACATAAAGCAACTGACAGTTCATAGCACAGACCTAACCTCTCCCTGATATCCTCGAACTGTACGCATTCAGTTAAAAGGTGTAACACAGACTAATCTGTGTTACACGTCTCACAGATAGGGGACTCTTCACCTCGAAGGAGGTGTCTATGGGTCCAACAACAGTGACCTATAGGAAGGCGTGTGATGGCGGTTTCCTCCCTGCAGTTAATCCTGCAGGAAGAACCCCATGGTTTAACGTCTTCCTTAATCTGTCTCAACTTAACATCCTGTATGCTGCTCCACTCATGCTGCCACCTAGCTAGAACCAGATGTTTCTTTACGTCATCTGGGAATGTGAAACTCACATCAATCATAGGTCTATAGGAGGCGGCTTTTGCAGCGACATCAGCCGCTTCATTGCCTTTAATACCAACATGTCCCGGTATTCAAAACAGCTCTACTCTCACATTCTGAGCATTCAGATTGTGGAGTAGCAGCCGGATCTTTGGTACAAGAGGATGCACTGGATAGATCAGAAAAATTGTTAAATAGCATCAATACATAATTATTAACCAAGAAAGAAATACTAACCAACATCAAGGTAGAGATATTAAAAAAAAAAAATAGTACTGGATTTGACATACGCTTTAAGGTGCCTACAGACGGTGTGCCAGCGTTCGCCAGCGCTAGTTGTGACTCTGGCCTTAACATGTAGCACTGGTGGATACTTGTACTTGTGTACCATACAGACGAAGCGTCCTTGCTGACTATGTAAAAACCTAGCGAACATGGGCCAGCGCTTGTAAAATGGCGTCTGACAGTGAAAGTGAGGTTATGGTCGCAGCTTCGACCTTGCTTTTGATATTTAAATTAGATTAAAAGTATAAATAAATTACTTTTTACTTTAAGTACATAATTACGCAAAAATGGCTATAATTTTCCCTCTGGCAGTTGAGAAAGAATGATCAAAAGACCATTTTGTAAAGTGTTTTTGATTGCATCTTGTTTTGAATTTAATGAAAGTGGGTTTTCATCAATATTCAATAATCAAAGTAAACCAACATTACAAATATCTTTGCACGTTTCTCTTTCCTAAATAAGAAATAATGACAGGAAAAGGAAATAGCCAGACTCGGAAACAGAACATCTGTACAATACTTAGTTAACCAACTGGTAATTTTCTGGTTAAATATTTAGTTTGAATAACCTTAGGTAGTATTTCTAGAGAAAACAATATGAGACTTGTCGATACTAACATCTGACGATGACAACTATAGCATGCATTTCAAAATTAATTTAATGGTTTACTGGAGACGAATAAGTAACAAGCCAAGGAAGAAAAATTCTCATTAAAAATGCACCCGTAAGTAGTTGTATACAGTTTTTATAATTATATACAAGATAAGTGAAAAGGTCTGACAGTTAAGGGTCGATTTCTGAAAGCTTAGTTAACTATAACCGAAGAGTTAGAAAATGGTTGCTATGGTTACTTATAGGATTGTTATATTGTAACCGAGTTTAACCAAAAGATTAAACTCAGCTAAGCTTTCAGAAACCGGCCCTAAGAAAGCAAAATGGAAGAATCACATAGTTTGATAGACAAACACCCGGATTATTGTTATAAAACTTTATTAATAATAAATTATTTTCCATTTAAATAAATACCTTCGACATAGTGACCTTATGTGCTACACAACGTGCCTGCGATTTTTTCCACTTCAGGAACTACATTTTGCAGCCGTAGTTTTGAGTCGGTTATCTCAATTTTCGGTTTTTTTATTGTTACAGTTGTTTGAATACAGTATTTTTAATAAACTCTTCAGTCGTAGAAAAAAAAATTACATGGGTGTAACAAATTCCTTGTTACATCTGCGGAACCCTACAGTTAAAATGCTATTTTTTTGAAACCCCAAGGCAAAAAGCCACAATAGGCTGTCTTTTTTTTAATTTTAAGGTCAAGCGTTTTATAATAATTTAGATGTTTATTATTGAATTTATTCTTGATCAAAATTGATATTTTATAGCTATATTTTAATATATTTTATAAAAAAATATAGTCATATTTTTATATTTTTTAAATGTAGGTATATTATTTTTCTTTTTAAATAATGCAATACCTACCTAATATAATTTTTAATGAAAAATTGAATCGAATAATTAGCGATATGCTGTTTTGTATATTATTTATTTATTATAAAAATTTATTAGCAATCATTATAAACATAAAATCCAAAGATGCAGTACAAAGTACATATTTAAATGCTAGGTAATATAAGAAGTAAATAATAATCACTACTTAACAAATTTGAACTTTTTGTTGAGTAAAATTAGCTGTTTTGGAATATGAACTACTGATGATGAAAATGGTGATTAAGAAATTTGTAGCTCCCTTCGATTTAAAGTTATTCAATTTTCAAAATTAACCAAAATCATTGTATCCAAACAAAGAGCCATAAAAAAAAATAGAATAAAACATTTAGTTTAAGTTGACGAACCCCTGAAAACGTTCCACGGAACCCCAGGGTTCCGCATTTTTCGACATTAATTCCGGGAAATGTTACCCGAACCCTTATATAAACGGCCATAGACTAAAGACGGGGATCAGAAGTATTCCGTTCGGTTCGTAAGAAAAACTAGTATTGTTGAATTCTTATAGGCTCTGAGTTGATTATCTGGTGGTTTACGCGATCCTGTTGATGTGCGCTTACAATTAAAAAAGTTGTCCGTTTTTCTGTATTGTATAGATCAGTCTAGCGCCATGCGACTGCTTTGTGTGTTGTTGACTTTAATAAGGCCTTTAAATAGCAAATAAAATAATTTTCTAAGAATGTTTAACTTATTATTTATATATTACATTCCTAAAAACTTGCCTTCCTTAAAATATGCCGCCTGGGTTCGGTGCAACACTGCACCCACGGATTGCGGCGGCCCTAGTTATAGTGCCTAATAAGAGTTATTATAACACAAAATATTGTACAAAAACATTGATATTCATAACTTCTTTGAACTCCTGCGAAGTAAGTTTATTTGTTTTGAATGTTGATAATAGAAGAATTGAGATTCAGAGAACAGATTTCTGATACTTGGAAAACTTTCTTATACAGCGAAGGTTTAAAATATTGTAATATAAGTCTTATAACTTTTCTTATTTTCAAATATTTTTTATCGAAATTGTTGGAAAGTTTTGATGAATACTGTTTTAATATGTTGTCTTTAGATAAGATAAGTTGGAAATTTTAGGTTTGTGGTTGGGATTTTTAAACTAGTTCTATAATTTAAATGACCTACACTGTGACTCACTAAGTAACAAGCAGTTCGAAAATCGCGTACCACCAATCCTGTCGCCACGAATATTCAAGAATCCATCCATGAAGCTATTAGTGGGGGCAAGAAAATTATTCTTATGTGGGTACCTTCGCACATAGGGATAAAAGGCAACAAAGAAGCTGACCAACTAGCAAAAGAAGCCGTAAATGGCGAACTAGTAGATATGCATATACCTAGCTATGACGAAGAATTCTATTCGAAGAAAAATGGAAAATTGCATGGCAAAATACAGAAGACAACAATCACCTCCACAGAATAAAAGATACTGTAAAACAGTAGAATTATTGTACAAACAGAAGAGAACAAGTCATACTGACAAGATTGAGACTTGGCCATGCTATGTACACCCATAAGTACATCTTTGAGAGAACCGATCCACCAATATGCAGTACATGCAATACTAGTACCAAATACCAAAAGCAAAGAGACTCATGCTCCTTACCAAGTACAATTAAGAACCTGCTGATCAACAAAACGGACACAGAATCCCGAGTTATCCAATTCTTAAAGGACATAAACATAGCCTCAAAAATATAACTCCAATTTAATGAAAATACTACTGATATAATATATTGTTAAAACTATATGTTCAATCACACACAAATGTATATATGTAATATTAATATAGGTAACATATGTATTTGGTGGTCAATAGCCTGAGAAGCTGAGGCAACCATTAATTAGTTAAAATAAAAAAATAAAAAAATTTGAATGATAAAAAAAAATGCAGTAACACATTAATATTCTCATATTATTTTAAAATAAACGGTTGACATACCTGCAAATATGCACTAAATACATACCTGTAATGATATATCAATTCCAATTAATTGATTGTATCAAACAGTTGACAAATTTTATTTGGTACAGTTAAATATATTCGTTAAAATAAGACCGCATAGTGTCAAACTGGATTTTATATATCCGCCTTTTATTTTAAACTAGCTATATATATATATATATATATATATATATATATATATATATATATATATATATACAGGTGTATTTTCCCCGACAGGTATTCGCGTATGACGTGCTACCTTGTGGTAAGCCTGAAGTGCAGTACCTGGCGGAGGATGGTTTAAGACCTAAACCAATACCACCTTATATATATATATATATATATATATTTAACATACCTATAGGCTATTACAAACGTTTAAGCGGAACTAACTGGAATTTTCATTTCTCTAAGTTCATTTCTCTTTATAACATTTGAAGTGGGCTTTTCCTAAACAAAATGAACAAAAGCCTCACTAAACTGGTAGAAGTTACTAGAATTGAAAATCTAGTTCCGCTTAAACCAAAAAAACATGCTATATTTAATTATTAGATAATTCTTCTCACTGGTTAACTTTCGTGAATTCGTTCCATCTTAGTCTATTTTTATTGCTTAAAAATTTGCATCGTCGACGACATCTAGTTCTATTTCTGTTATTTTTATCTTGTAATAAAATCCCAATAAATTTTTCATTGAATAAAATGTACAAATTATAACAAAACAATATATTAAATGAAACAGGTAATTGCTTTTTTCAACAAAAATTATTTGAACATGAGTGAAACGTAATTTCCAACCAAAGAAATACTGATATTGTTCTTGGGACACAAAGGTCTGGTTTCTGTTTGCCAGATTCCTTTGTCTCGAATTTTATACTTGAAAAGGGTCAGGATTAGCTTCATCATAAATTTAAAACACGCTATTGAAATGAATCATCCTATAAAAAATTGCTTTTGTTCAAAGTTAAATTTATTTTACCAGCAATTATATTGATTAAAAAAAAATCATTGTATTAATTAAATTAGAACGGCCTTAGTGGCACAGAGGTAACGATCCTGCTTTTGCATGCCAAAGGTATCAGGTTTGAACCCTGGAATATATATTCGTATTTGTACCTACAACTATATCTTCTTTAAAGTTCTTGACGAAATATTCAAAATATGTGTATTTTTTGATAAATAATAAATTTAACCAAAATAATTATAAATAAATAAGTACATGATTATTACAAGAGCTACCTTTTAAGTTTTTGCAAAAACTAAGAAAGATTTTTTCTTTTTTTTTTTGAACAAACTGTTTTGTTGCTTTTTAAAATATTCGCTTTTAAGATTTATACACTTTTGCATGCATTCAAATCAATTCTCGAAACATTTTTCCACTCTGTAATTGGTATTTCAAAAACATGGTTTTCGAAGGCTTCCAAATCTTCTTGAGGTAATGAAAATCGCTGTCCACGCATTTTTTGTTTGACATTGGGAAACAAAAAAAAGTCGTTAGAGGATAAATCATGTGAATAAGGGCAATGAGACATTAATTCGATGTTTTTCTCCTTCAAATAATCAATTGTTTGACGTGCTGATACAGTTACTGATTCAACGGAACGCTGAGTGGGCATAATCTTATCAAGGAACAACTGGATTTGTTGGAATCACCCATTCTTAATAATATGGTCAATGGTATTTCCAAATTCCTTCTCTCACCAATTTGTATTTCCTTTGTATTTAGGTAAAATTGACTTAATAGTATCTTCTTCAATTTATAAAATATTCTTCTTTAATTTATAAAACAAAAATTGTATCTGAGAACTACCCAAAGGGCGATGGAACGTGCCATGTTTGCGGGACAGGATTAGAAATTCTGAAATTCGGGGACGCAGCAAAATTACAGACGTAATAAACCGTATTCCGAACCCCAAATGGAGATGAGTAGGACACAAGATAGACTGGGCAGATAACAAGATAGGACTCAACTAGGTGGGTAAATGAAACAGTCAATTGGCGCCCGCGGCAAAACAAAAGAAGCGTCGGAAGACTTCAAAAACGCTGGCAAGAGCGCTGAAAATGTGGTATAATAGAACAGCTCAAGATAAAGATGCGTGGAATAAGACTAGGGAGGCCTATATCCAGCAGTGGATGAATACAGACTGATGAGGAAGAAGAAGGAGAAAAATAAGAAAATAAATCTTTTTTGTTTAAAAATTTTAGTGAGTTTACCATTATACCGGGATACCCTATAACTTAAGTTTTAAAATATCTCCCTTATAATTGATTTAACAGCAAAACAATATATAACAAAAATTGTTTACAATAAGAAACCAAATAATTTCTGTAAAAGCATTTTTTTTATGGATAAATATTTGAAGAGATATGACGGTAAACCCTTAAACTATGTTTTGAATTATCTCCCTTATAATTGACTTAACAGCAAAGATATAACAAGAATTGTTTATAATAAGAAAATATATTTTCCTGTTCAAGCTTTTTTTAATTGGATAAATATTTGGAGAGTTATGGCAAGAAAACCTTATACTAAAGTTTTGAAATATCTCCCTTATAATTGACTTAACAACATAAACTTATATAGCAGAAATTGTTTATGGTAAGAAAAGAAATCTCTTTTGTAAAAGCATTTTTTTGATTGGATAAATATTTGGAGAGTTATAGCGGGAAACCCTAAAACTTATATTTTGCAATATCTCACGTAACACGTTCATTCTTCCAAAGTTGGACTATCAAGCTGAAATATATATCAATTTATAATAAAATATTTTGTGGTGTATTAACAAGTGTGTTATTTTCTATTTATTAATGTTGCATCAAAAGTTAACAGCTACACGCTAAAAAAAAATAGTGTTAAAGAGATAGTACACTAAAAAATGAACTTCTAGTGTACCATGAAGTCCCTCGCTTTTCATGTTAATTATTGACACTTATTTTTTGGTTAAATTTAGTATAAAGTTTACACATACATACTGGTTAAATTATAGTGCTAGAAACTATAGTGTTAAAGTACTATTGATGAAATCTGAAGGAGTAATATTTCATAAAAATAACACTGAATAAATGAAAATTTACACGGTGATTTGGTTAAAAATAGTGAACTTATTATTTTTTTTTTTTAATGAATATTTTAACATATTAACCAAACTGAGAATAAAACTTGTTCAACGGTTCAAAGAACGAACTATGGAGTTCCTCAAGGTTCAATTTTGGGCCCGTTGCTCTTTATACTATATATAAATGACCTGCCAGCAAACATGGCTGCCAAAACAATATTATTCGCGGATGATAGTACCTTCATCATTAAAGGAGTCCACCAAAATGAGGCCATATTAAATACCAAAGAAACACACAATGACGCATTTATATGGTTCACGGCTAACAAACTGAGTATTAATAAAGAAAAAACACATGATCTAATATTCAGTCTTAATATAAACTTTTCTAGAAATTCTGAATATCATGCCTGTCCCAAAACTAAATTTCTAGGATTTATTTTAGACATCAGACTATCGTGGAAAGATCATCTTTCTCACATTGCTGGTAAAATAAATTCCTATATTTACATGTTACGCAAAGTCTTGAACCATGTATCTGTGAAAACAGCGAAACTAGTATATAATTCCCATATACAGTCAAGTATAATGTATGGTATAATACTATGGGGTACCTCCGTAGAATGGAAAAGGATCTTTATACTGCAGAAAAGAGCTATTAGAGTATTAGCTAGGGTTAGTTCAAATACTTCATGTAAACAGCTTTTCGTTGATTTTAAAATATTAACTTTACCGTCTATTTACATATTAGAGTTACTGCTGTATGTAAAAGAAAATCAACAGATAGATTTTATATCCATGACTGCTGCCACCAGAGGACGAGATAAACTCTAACTCTCCTTGGTCAGATATTATATCCAAAAAATTGCCATATCATATCGGGGCAAAATTATTTAATAAATTGCCGATAACTATAAAAGAATTGTCTGCAAAACAATTCAAAAATGTTTTGAGAAATCATTTCTTAAAGAAATCTTACTATAGCATTGAAGAATATTTAGAGGATGACACCTCAAATATTATTATGTAAAATAAACATTTCTTTGTAGTACATGTATGTAATAGTGATGTAAATTATGTATATTTTTTGTACCTTAAATTTATTGTTATTGTTAAACTTACACAATTTTTGCTGTGTGCATCTAAATATGTTATTTACGATAATACTAGGTATGTGAAAGTATTTACCTTGTTGTGGGCCATTTCTCTAATTAGAACAACAAAATCAACAAGGTAAACAAAATTAATGTATCAAAATTTATGCACAATTTATAAAACAGTGATTGAATATAATAAAATAATAATTTTCAGCGCGTATAATCTACATAATTATGTAAAATACCATATTGATCACAATATGTTTATTAATGATTATGACCACCATTAACAACATCCAATTTATCATATCAGACAGAATGGTTCTACATATTCTAGTTGTTGATGCATTGTTCATTTAATCTGGATTTAATTTAATTAAAAGTTTGTGAAACTGGATCTAATGTATTTAGGGTAATTTTATAATGGATTAGGTAAGTTTAAACCTCATTATCTAAGTATGAATGTGGTCCGGAATTTATTAGATCTCGGTTTACCACTCTGTGAACATGATCATAGGAGTTATACGAAAATACAATAAAATTAAGTAACACAAATGTACATAATATATAGAGATTCAACACAATAGAAAATCACGAAAAAAATATACAGAGAACAATGTATCTACTTCCTAATGACAAAACTAAATATATACTCGGGTAGGATTTACTTGACCGGTGCCCGCCTGGGAAAGGGTATGGTTCAATCTACACGGAGAGAAGTGTATTGTTAAAATAGTATAGTAAGATTTTTTTTTCAGCATTAACAGTAAAATTTATTGTGGCTACAAAACTGATTGTAAAAGTAAATGTACCAGTTTAGTACAAAGTACTATATATATATTTGTAACGTGACTTATTGTTAATTCTAATATATCGTTTTGCTGTTTTAAACAGAATGTTTTGTAAAACGAATTACGCCTGCGCGCAAAGAACACCCAAAATGCAACTCCACTCAGTCAACAAGCCAGATACATAAATACTCGCTGTTGTGTTTTCTGCTGTGTAGTGACGAACAGCATAAATAAATGTAATTAAAAGTGTGAGAAACGCAGAATTGGATGACAATTTCGTCAAAAAGTATAATAAATAAGTGAAATAGGCCGGAACTTATACCAATATTTGACTGTAAGTTTTATTTTAGAATGTGAATTATATTATTTTAGAGTTTATAGAGTATATAGATACTCTGTGATGGCGGTCAGTTCTGCTCTGGCTACATCTGATTTTTTAAATCTATTTGTATATTAATATCGTCATTTCATACAGTGTCTATGATTTTTCGAAAGTTTAAAGTAACACATAATAAACCTACACTTGATACATAAGTGACTAAAACATAATAAATTTAATTCCCAGATGAGCAAATATTGGCTTTATGGCTACTGCCACTGTTATGTGACCCAACAATTTTGAAAACCAATTTAAAAAAAATTGCAGACCATTAAAAATAGAAATCCAGAATTCTTTTATGTTGCACGTATAGGTACGAAACTTTTGTTTATAAAAAGAATATTTATAATATGATTTTTTTTTTTTTTTTCAGAACTATACAGATATATTAAACTTTACAGAAACACGATAGTCAAACTTAAGAAAAGTTGGTGAAACTATTCAATCTTTTGTCGCAGTCGTTGGACCTTTGAACAGTATAGACGTACTGAAATTCATGTATGAGGATGTATTCAAATCTTAATTCATTTAGGAAACATATAAAAACACACATTTTAAAGGCAGACAGTTTAAAAATTACATCTCCAGAGGTATCCAATGTTTCATAGCACAAGAGAAACAATAAGCCAGTTTTTGGGTACATTATAAAGAATGTATGTCCAATTTCACCAACGTCGAATAAATTTATTCAGTGAATAAAGTTGACGATATCGCATCATTCTTTTGACAGCAGTGGTAATCACTTTGTATAAAAAAATTGATGTGAAGTGTGAATTTTCACACATTGCAGGGTTTCGCAGGTATATAATAAGTGAAGGCGGCATGCTGAGTGTGTAGGACAAATTTTGCTTTGTTGTAACCACGGCAAAATGAACGATCTTTTTAAAATAATTTATCGTCTGTTAATCTCAGAACTTTAAAAACAAATTTTATGTTAAAATATTTTTTTGTTAATTTTAATTCGAATACCTAATATCATTATTTAGGTTTCTAAATAAGTGCAGTATTTTTTTTTATATAACAAGGTTCATTAAGATTTTGAAAATTGGGCCTATGGCTTTCATTGGTTGTCTTAAATCGTACGCTCCGCCCCTCTGGCTTCGTATAAATGACACAGAATGAAAATATAATTCCAATTGGTTATTAAATTTACGCGCTTGAAAATTAAATTCAAAATGTGCTAAAATATAACTAGAATTTTAACAAATTAATTTAAACATAATAAATATGAAAAAAAAAACAAAAAACAAAATTGACTCCACAAGCCAGGAACGAACCTGTGTAGTGAATAACGATCCTGTGTGGTTGTCGAGCAACTGAGCCACTAGACCACCAAACGCTTATCAACTTAGTGTGTTATAAGAGTATAATATGTATGCATCGTCAACCAAAAAACACAAAAACTGCGTTATTTTCCGAAAACATAATCTGATCAAAAATTCTTGTTGTACTATTCCGGTTTACACCAATGTACATTACTGAGATTTTTTTCAGATTTTTAGTTTAAACCATCTGGGCTACAGGGTGTGGGACAAAAATTTTTTTTGCACAATTTTGGCAAAAATCGCCTCAAAATAATTTATTTTACAAAAATAAAATTTTGATCGTTAATCCACGTACCAAGGGCTTTCATTTGATACCCTACACAGAATTGTAAAAAAAAGTATATATTTTTTCGATGAGCATATATTTGTTTATATTTTTAGGGGGATATGTTTTTTAGAAGTTTTAGTATTTTTCCTATGTGCCGGTCAAAGAGTTGTATAAACATGCCAAATTTCAACTCTCCAGGTTTAGCCGTTTGGCTACAATTTTTACCGAACAGACAGACAGACAGACAGACAGACAGACAGACAGACAGACAGACAGACAGACAGACAGACGACAAAATGACGGTATAAGGGTTTTTTGGTCATACCTACAAAACCCTAAAAATGATGCGATATTGTCTACTTTATTCGTCGAAATTTATTAAACGATGGTGAAACTGGCCATTACTGTATTAATTTATCTGTCTCAATTTGGTCGAAGTGCAAGCAAAACTTCTGCGATATAAATATGTTTTACCTAGAAGTTATCTTGTATGTACAACAAACAATCTTGTTTGTTGTACCTACCTGTTGGTATATATTTCAGTAATGTATGTGATTTATTTATTCTGAAGATGACTTTGTAAGTCGAAATACGTATCAATACATTAAATAAACAATAACCGAGTGTTTTTATTTTCACCTTTATATACATTTATATTTACCTGTACGGCATGGGAAGTTTGAAACATAAAAATAATAAAAATAAATAAAATAAAAACTCACAATTTCGTAAACAGCATTACCAAGTGGTAAGTCGAAAACTGATATGGTACGCGCTGTCGGTGATCGAATTCGGAACGAATAGTCTCCTAAAGAAAAATAAAATAATATAGTCCGTTTATAAAAAAAAAAAAAATAAATAAAAATAGTTAGTCCAGGAGGTTTTGGAAATTGGTGATATGAATGAGGCTACTGTACATCATTCATACCAACACGGCAAAGATCAATACCGTAGAAAAGATAATAATTCATGAAATAAAATCTTAACTTGGGCGTACCTTATAAAAATTTCATGTTTTAAATTCGTTTGACAATTATCTTAATCTTTCCTAACGAAGACTTGATTTTTAAATTTTAAATTTGTAATTTTAATTTTAGATAATCGATAAAGGAATTTTAAGAAATTTGAAGTTTTGAAGTAATTTTAATCTTCCCACATTGTAATATAATACCCCAAAAGTTGAATAGTTAACCAAGGGTCGGTTGTTCCACTGTTAGTTAAGCTTTAAAGTAAACTTTAATCTGCGGATAAATATAAAAATTGTTGTCTCACTTACGGATAAAATTTATATAGAGGAAAAATGATGACAGATAGCTATCTGGCACCAGAAATGATAGATAACTATTTATCTAAGGATTAAAATTGCGTGTTTTATTGAAGTTTATTTTTCAGTTTGTCTGTGATATTTTGCTATATAATTTTGACAGTTTTACCGACAGCCAACATTTGTAAGGGAGGTACTGTGATCATACCAATTTTGACATTTCGAGATTTCTCCACGAATTGAGGTCCCTACATAACGTTTTGACTATTTTTAACATGATGTCTGTCTATCTGTCTGTCTGTCTGTCTGTCTCTCTCTCTGTCCGTCGGTCTGTGTACACATCCAGAGCAATTTCGGCTAAAAGGATTTTTATGAAACTTCATATTTAAGCTTTTGACATCAATGGCACACGAGTTGATCAACTTTTGGTAAAATCGGTTAACTAGAAATGGGAGTTTACTCGTGTTACGTGTTAAGATTTTTGCGAATATTTCAAAATAGAGAAATATTTCAAAAAAAATTATTTAACAAAAGATATATATACGGCCCAGGATATATGCTGGGTAATTAGGTAATTAGGCAGAGGCAATAGAACCATAGTCCCGGGGCCCAGATCAAAGAGTTTGGGGCTAATGATCTTCCAAAAAATAAATTAATATTTTCAAAAAAAATATCACCTTTTTTATTGATAAATTGCTAAATCCCATTCCTGAATAAAAATGTCTATTATATTTCCCAACAATTTATTTTGTTTGTATTGATATGAAATATTTTTTTTTTCTAACCCATTCAAAACAGATCACTGAAATAATGCTGTTCGAAAATATTAATGGTATGAATGAAATATATAACATCCAGCAATGTTCAAGATGAAAAGTTAAATATATGGAATATACAACGATGTAGAATTTAATTTTAATAATTTACATGTACATAAATGAAAGGAAAGTGTTAAATGTTGAGATGTTACTAGTCTGAGAGTAGAACTGTTGTAGAATGAAGTTTCTAAGGAAAAGCGCATTTTTTAGGATATACAACATCTTATTCGCGAAATTTACCCCCTTTTCTCTTTTATTAGACATAATGTTGCAATAAAGTTTGACTTTAGTACGTTTAATAATTAATAATTATCAAATATTTCAGGTTAACTCAACGTTTCTGCTGTAAAAAAAATATTGGCGTGATTTTCAAAAATGAAAGGTATTTTCTGCCATCTCTCCAATCAAAATTTAACTAAATCTCAATTTCTAACGTTTAGCTGTCAGTCAGGGTTGTCAGTTTTATCCACAGTTTAGATATTTTCATTATTAGGTTGTTAGTCAAGGGATAAATTTTGAACAGAATTAAAATTCATGGAACTACACAAAACTTATATCTGTCAAATAAATGGGTGAAATAAATTCATCCATTAGGTAGCTATCCAGCAGTTTATCTAGAGGTGGAACAACTGTCCCTAAGTTATAAACATTTTAATTTTAAACTACCCCTTCTTATTATCCAAATTTGCATTTCAAACTTCATTTTGCTTAATCTCAGTTGTAAATATTTATGTAGTTGTTCGTCCTAACCCCTATAACACCAAGTTTATACCTCTATTATAACTTTATTAACAACTTTAGCATTTCAGGTTAAATATATCGAATCAGAAACTGTGAAAACTGAAAATCACCGATGTGCAAGATGTTAATAGCCAACTATAAAATTCTAGAAATTCTCGTCTTGAAAGTGAAATATTTTTATTTTTATTATGCTCTGAGTTACAGATAGCTGAAGGGGTCCTTACCCTTTAGTTATCTGTATTATCTTCATTAAATACTTTCGGATCCTTATCTGAAAGTATTTAATTCAAAATGAAAGACACTCCAACACTTGTAAATAAAAATACTTTACTTTCAATTCGTTATAGAGAATATATTTTTTTGTAAACCGTAAAAGATATTAAAAGTTGTTTCTTTTCAGAAGCTTAACTTCATGCCAGGACATCATAAAATACGTCATCAATCCTGCGCGAGAAATCAGCTGTTTACATAGACTTACATAAGGGTTTCAGTCTTATCAATTGTTATGGATACCAAACAAACCATGTATTTCAAATTAATTTTTGTTCTCGTTTTAGTACACGGCATACCTGAAAACGCACGAGAAATAAATAATAATATATTTTTGTGTATAAATGTATCAATTTCACCCTGTAAATGCAAATTATATATAAAGCCCGTATGTAACAGTTTTTAATTATTGTAATTGAAGTAAAAGTGAAAAAAAAGAAAATGGATGTGGATATATAGGTCATATTATAAATAGAGAATAAAATAAGATCACCACACAAACATTTAATTGAAACCCGCAACCCTGAAAATAAACATTCGTAGCATAACAATCTACAAGTATAGTGTAACAAATTAAGCGAACAAAGAAGTGGAATATTTCCTGTAAGGACCATTATATATGTAACAGTTTATACATTGACTGCTGCCACCTATGATTTATGTCATACACATTAAAAATTAATACACTTTCAAAAATATTCATATATTACCTGAACCCAATTTGTTTCAAAAATTTCCAAATATCAAAAAAAAAAAAAACAAACAACAAAATTAAACAAAGAAAATAAACAACAAAATTTAACAAAGAAAACAAACAACAAAATATAACAAAGAAAATACACAAAAAAAATTTTAAAATAAAACAAAAACGGAATTAAACAATCAAAATCAAAATATACGCGTAGTCAAGAACAGATCAAAGTAACTGACGCCACTGAAATGTATAAAACCAACTGTTGGTAATGTCATGGACGAAATTTGGTTTCTGCGCAGCCCAGTCGGTAATATAGACCTGGCATGAAGTTATCCTGAACGTACTCTAAGAAGACATACATTCCTATTTAAAAAAAAACAAAGTTGACCTTGATATTCTGCACATTCGGTTGGTTCCGAAAAAAATCATTACTACCATTCGCTTCACTAGATAAACTTTGGTAATAACTTTTTTACCAACTTGCTTACACGTCGAGTTTTCGAGGAAATTGTGTTCCGTCTATCTTGATACACCCTGTATTTACTATAGTCTGATTTTTTTGGTTTAAGCGGAGGGAGTTTTATGAGGCTTTTGATCATTTTGTTTATCAAAAACCCTCTTCAGTCATTGAAAAGTGAGCTCCTGCCAATTAAAGAAAATATAAATTCCATTTAATTCCACTTAAACATTTGGAATTGACATTATATTTAAATTTCGCCAACCAAAAGTAATAAAATTTGGGTATTTTTAAAAATAAAATTATAAATCGTGTCATGTACTTTTCAACGAGTCGAGAAATATGTGGAATGCATTTGTATTTACATCTATAAAAATATGGGTTGTAGAAAAAAAGTGCTCGTACAAGAAACCGCTGTAAAGTACGCCCAAAATGAAACAACACCAGAAATTATCAGTAAAAACCACTACGTTGTCGGCGTTGCTTTTCAACCAGCCTTATAATTTCTGTATAAACAAGTACTTAATTTAGTATTTATCACACGAGGCTGTGTCAACCCCTGAGCTAATTTGCATTATATTAGAAGGTGAAAATTTTGTCAGCCGAGAATGGACGTGGCCCTACGTTCCATAGGGAGCCATGACAGTTCTAATAAATTTTTAACAGAAGTAACACGTAAATGCTGATGGTGTATTCCCTCAATTTGTTTCAAAATCCTTCTAATTAGTGAATTCCTTCTCAGCCAGCTACAGTAAACGAAAGTTACCAAGACAAATATCTCAAACAGCCAATTAACTAAATGCCTGGTTACCAGGGCACAATAATTTGAAATTCAGGTCAAGAAATACAGACAGATCCAACCGATAATTACGTTCAATTAAACGTTGATTAAAACTCAAGGAACAGGAATTATTTTGGTATTACTATCTTGGTCTAAGGCTTGGCGCTCATTATGAACTAAACTGTCCAACGAAGTTTGGTTAGTGAAATTAAAATATGGGGTTCTATTCTGCAAGTTGTCGACAGTATTTTCCACACTGTCACCTATGCATACTTTACTGTCCCCGAAGACTGTCCTCTGTTTGATGTTGTTTTGTATTCGACACTATTGAAAATAAGTGGCGCCGTTTTGAAATTCTGACATATTGTGATAAGTCAGAACAGACTTGTAACAGGGGGTTATTTTGAATATAAACGGCAGAAGTTTTAATATATTAATAAAAATTTTGAAAATATATAGAGTTTTTTTCGAGAATATTGACTGTAGGATGATACAGTCACTGGGATCAATGGAGAGGATTGCAAATACCATTGGATCAATTGTGCAAAACCGCCCAACAGTTTATTTAAATAAATTAAATTTCATTAGAAGTATCTTTTAAATTTAATATAAATTAGTTAATTACCTTTCAATTTTACCTTTGAAACGAAGTTTCTTATAACAGAGTAGTTTCTCTGAACGTATTTATTTCGTATTGCGAGGAATTATTGTATTTTGAAAATATCAATATAAAATATATTTACCAGATTGTGGCATTTTCGTTTTCTCAATTTTCTGTAGCACTTTATTAAAATGTCACCAACAAACTGAACCAAGTAGACTGTATATCGACCTAAACTCTTATCAGAAAACCACTATGTGGTTTTATATCAACAAACATACGTCGCATATGAACTCGGATACTGTTAATGAGTATTTGTTGAAAACTTTAAAAACAAAACTAGTGTGTCACTAGTCAGTGGCCTGGATAAGGGGGTGTTATAGCCAGAACTGGGCTAAATACTCTACAAAAGTATTTCAAATATCAAATACTAAATACCGATCAAAGTATTTGAAATAACAAATACTATTATTCATCACTGATAAAAAGTATTTGAAATAATTTATTTCAAATACTTTAAATATATTTGAAATACTAGGGAAATATTTGAAATACTAGGAACTATTTGAAATAATAGGTAGGTAAATATTTGAAATACTAGGTAAATATTTGATATACTAGAAAATATTTGAAATACTAGGAAAATATTTGAAATATATACTAGAGAAATATTTGAAATGCTAGGGAAATATTTGAAATATGTACTAGGGAAATAATTGAAATAATAAAGAAATATTTGAAATACTAGGAAATATTTTAAATATGTACTAGGGATATATTTGATATATTAGTAAATATTTGAATTATTTACTAAAGAAATATTTGAAATACTACGAAAATATTTGAAATAATATATCAATATTTGAAATTCTAGGGAAATATGTGAAATAATAGGGAAATATTTGAAATTCTAGGGAAATATTTGAAATAATAGGGAAATAATTGAAATAATAAAGAAATATTTGAAATACAAGGAAAAATTTTAAATATGAACTAGGAAAATATTTGAAATACTAGGGAAATATATAAAGTATATACTGGTATATATAAATAAAAAGCGAAATATATATTATTATATAAAATATTAAAGCGAAATATATATTAGTAAATATTTGAAATAATAAGGAAATATTTGAAATTATAGAAAATATATGAAATACTTCTAAAATATTTCAAATACTGACCTTTCCAGACAAAAAATATCAAATACAAATACCACGGAGAAAGAATTTGCAAAACCAAATACCAAGAGCATTTTTTTGAAGTATTTGAAATACAATATTTTAAATACCAGACAGTAATTTTTTTCAAATTCTTTATTTTAAATATTCCCCGCTCTGGTGACGTAATATTACTCTGCTTACAATATATAGATTCGATGGTCCTTGAGGAATTCGCCCCGTCCTCTCAGCGCTCGCAGTCGTCTCGTCGCTGGCCGACCTGACGACGGCGGGCGATCGAAAAACTCTGGCGCGCCGTGACGGTTCAATCCGCGTTACCTGCGGTCCGTCCGGCGCGCACCACAGCAAGACACGCGGTCGCGACGACAATATATATAATATTCAATATATATAATATATATAATATTCTTTGGTTTAGACGGAACCAGATTTTCAAATCTAGTAACTTTTACTGATTGATTGAAGCTTTTCCTTATTTTGTTTAGGAAAAACCCACTTCAATATATAAAATATTGGCTAGTGATAACTTAAGAAAAATTAAATTTCATTTAGTCCCGCTTAAAGGTTTGGAATAGCTTTTATATCATAGTCAGTTTTTGACTGGTCTGTTAAATTAAATGAGTATTTCCTTGCTCTACTCCAAACGCGCCTTCTTTTAAACATCAAGTTAGCTAGTGTAGTTTCCACCAGCCACAAAGTTTCCTGACGCTTAAAGGTTTGGAACAGCCTTTAGTTACATGTACTATTATAACATTATAAATATTAACAGTAACATTTTTAAGCCTTTTTTATGCGCCTTGGGTGCGTCACTGTTAAAATTTGTTTAGTGAAATTAAATATGTTCAAATTGTAAATATTGGACTGCGTATAATGTGTATGAAGGGCGTTGGTTTGCAGTAGTTGATGCAATTTTTGAAGTAAATAGAATTTTTAGTTCCTTTGATGTTTCAATTTATATATAAAATGTTGTAAAGTAGATTTGTTTTACAATCTCTTTGAGGAAACAGAAAATAGAGTTAGTGTGGTTACCTATATACACACAGACAGACATTTTAGCCAACAAAAAATTACACATGACAAAATTAACTATGGAAGCAAATAGTTTTTTACTCCGTGGAAAGCAAATGGCCATGAGTCAGTGGAACAGTTCCTATAGAGTACAAGAACGCAGATTCAATCTCTGGTGACTCAAAAAAACAGAAAGTAAGAATAAAATTTAAGAGTGGAAATGGGTAAGGGTGAAAATTCCAAAAATATCAATTTTCGTTTTTGTTTTTTGCGGAATAGATTGATTTATCCATAGGTCACAAATTGTAAAAGGTTTTGCCGGAAATAGATAGAATTATCGCCAAAGGAATGTACGCAGTATACGAGGTGTGTAAATTAAGTAACCGGACTGGCAAAATAGCGTTTTATCTGGCAACATTTGGGACGCGGGACTTGGAGGGGTGGCAGGTGAACAAGTGATACGTCTTCAGTACGAGTTTGAACTCGCTTAGTTTGTAGCGATTTTTTTCGAGAAACAGTTATTTCTAATGCGTTCTAAAAATGAGTGACATTTATTTCGAGCAACGGTGTGCTATCAGGTTTTGCTTCAGACTTGGACACAGTGCAACGGAAACTTTTGCAAAACAGCAGGCCTATGGAGACAGTGTTTTGTCAAGGACCCAGGTTTTTTGGTGGTTTAAGGCATTTTCAGAAAAAAGAGTTGATTGAAGATGAATCACGCAGTGGAAGGCCTTCATCTTCAAGAACCGATGAAAATGTCGACAGAATCTGGGATCTTCTGCGTTCAGATCGTCGGTAGACAGTCAGAATGATCGGAGAAGAGTTGAATTTTACTCACACTACTATTCATCAGATTTTGACCAATGCGACAATGCGACTTGTTACACAGCAATTTCAATAAACGAGTTTTTGGCCAGTAAAACATTTCTGTGGCTCCTCAGCCTCATTATTTGTTGCCTTGTCCTTTGCGAGTTGAGTCCTTGTGCAACAATATCTATGACTCGAATTAATAAAATCCTATATCAACATCTGGCTGTCAGGAAACTTTGTGACTGGTGGAAACCACACTAGCTAAATGGTGTTTAAAAGAAGGCGCGTGTGGAGTAGAGCAAGGAAATACTCATTTAATTTAACAGGCCAGTCAAAAGCTGTCTATGACATAAAAGCTATTCTAAACCTTTAAGCGGAGCTAAATGAAATTTAAATTTTCTTAAGTTGTCACTAGTTAGCTTTTTATATATTGAAGTTGACTTTTCCTAAACAAAAAGATCAATCAATCGGTAAAAGTTACTAGATTTGAAAATCTAGTTCCGCTTAAAGCAAAGAAACCTCGTAACAAGTGACGAAACATGGATTTAATACTAAATTTTATTAGTAAATGGCAGAACAAATAATGGTGCGATTTAGGAACCAGTACTATATTGGCATACTTCCACTAATATTTAAGACGCATTGTATTATTTCAGCCACCACACACCTTTACGTTATGTTGCAGGTAATATATTTTCCAATTTTAAAAAACTTAAATTTAATATTTCCTTTCCAATTTTCATTTCTCAATACATATTTTTTGCACATTATCCAGGATATTAAGCAGCTTATCATTTTTCCGGACGAATGCGATACTATTTTCGGTTGATGTAACATAGGTACTGGTAATGGAGGTACAATCTTTTTCTTCCCACGTACATAATTTACATGAAAAACCAACAATTCATCGTTCACATGTAATCCTGTAATCAATATTACCGGCATATTGGCCGGAGGTAGAAGCTCTAGTATTCTACATGAGTTACTCCATCACATTACATAAATCGACCAATAAATATTGAAAATAAATCATGAAAAAAGTTGTATGATGAAATAAAAATAGTGCAAAGAAAAAGTGTAACCTGTATACCGTGCCGGGTTTATCTAGCAGCAAAAATGGTACATGCTACGTGCCCTGCATAAATTTTTTAGGATATTAGGGCTAATGATTTCTAGTTTGGGAGCTAGGGCATAAGGAAGTCAAAGAAGATGCCAATATTCTTACTAAAAAGAGGGCAGGTTCAATTCTAGTTTGGGAGCCAGGGCATGAGGAAATCAAAGGAAATGCAGAGGCTGATATCCTTACTAAAAAGAGGGCTTCACATTTCATAGGCCCAGAGCCTTTCTGTGGACTGTCCAACAGCCATAATATATAGGTAAATTAAATCAGAACTTGTAAAAAGAGACTAAGCTCTTCAATATGAAATCGCCTCCCCCGATTTAAAATATGCCAAGAAATTGAATCTATCTTCAAGCTCTTGAATGTAATAAATAATCCCAACCAATATATGCTAACTAATCGAAGAATAGACTGGGGTCTATTTAAAGATAGAAGAAAACACCGTTATCCAAGTTCCGTTAAAAACCGCAGAAGATACTGCATGGCAATAAAACATCTAACGCACGTAATACAAGAAGCAGCTAAACACTCAACAGCTGTAATACAAATAAGAAATGAAAACAATATGAACTACCCGAAAGATATAAGAGATAAAAATGTAGAAAAAAAAAAGGCTAGTAGACAGAGGCATAACAGCAGACATCCAAGAGACAAAATAAAATACAACAAACTAGCAAAAGAAGTGAAATGTTTTCTGTACAAAATTAAAATCAACACATTTCAGAACTACATCGGTAATCTGTCCACTTCTCCACAAGAAGCCTACTTACTGTGGAAGACAACGAGAAAAATAAAAAGACAGGTAAAATAAAAAGAAAAGAGATGGACACGATAAAGCAGAAAGATTTGCAGAACATTTATCAGGAGTATTTACTCCATTTCCAAGGTCATGCTCTGAAGAAAAATATATTTCAGTCCTGGACTACCTAAGGATACCATTACAGATGTCCCTACCCCTAAATTATTTCACTCCTGGTGAAGTAAAGAATGCAGTCAATCAACTGAATAACCGAAAAGCACCAGGTCATGACCCAATTACTTCAAAAAAATTTAAAGAACTTCCAAGAAAAACTATAGTTCTGATAACCTAATTTTTTAACGCCATAAGAAGAATTCAATACTTTCCTGTAGAATAGAAGTTCGCCCAAATTATTCTTGTCCACAAACCTGGTAAACCAATACATGGCGTATCATCTTATAGACCAATCTCCTTACTCCCAACCTTTTCGAAACTCCTAGAAAAACTGATCCTTAAACCTATTATCGAAGATAATGGAACAATTCCCAATCATCAATTTGGATTCCGGGATGGACATTCGACAATCGATGATGATCATAACATAATCAAGGTGGTGAACATAATAGAAAAAGACTTGGAAGAAAAAAGAGTCTGCTCAGCAGTATTCTTGGATGTCAGTGTGGCATTTGATAGAGTTTGACATGAGGGCTTGCTATATAAAATTAAAAAACACCTCCCTCGTCAATTTTTCTTGCTTTTCAGTTCCTATTTATCTAATAGAGGAGTACACGCACATCATATCGAAGTTTCCCACGGAAGCTTCTATCTTCATCATTTACAATCAGTTACGCGTGCAGATATTGTAAAGAAATCATCAGAACTTATCGAATCATATTCGGAAAATATGGAACAAATTCTTAGTAAAGAATAATATATATTTTCAAAATATGGTATACATTTGAGAAGTTCTGTAAGCATACAAAAGAAACTAATTTG
The DNA here is from genome assembly GCA_963971575.1 of Liopterus haemorrhoidalis. NCBI lineage: Eukaryota > Metazoa > Arthropoda > Insecta > Coleoptera > Dytiscidae > Liopterus > Liopterus haemorrhoidalis. The sequence continues at coordinate 59,146,242 of OZ020612.1, read as the reverse complement.
GATGTATGTATTACATTGTAATACAGGAGCGATAGACTAAATAATAGAGTATTTCAACATTTTAGGTAAATCCAGTCTCTATATTTGGGGGATATTTGATATTTAGTTTGGTATTAACGTTATGTGTTATCTCTGGCAAATTTGTTTACCCACCTACTCATATGTATACAAACATGAGCACATATTATCTCCACAGATTCTAAAATCAACAAATAACTTTTAGTACGCATAAATTTCATTATAATTTTAATATTATATTATTGAATAAAATATTAATTGTTTAAGCACCTATTATCAACTGAAACTCTAAGTAAGCCCTGTGGCTACGAAACATGAACCTTACGAAGCAAATTAACAACATAGTCTTTGGAAACAAAGTACTGCAAACAGTTCTACTACTATTCGTTTCGCAAAGGACTTTTTGTCAACTTGGCAAAAAATCGTTCGCTTTCCCTACTTTCATATATTTAATTGAAGACAGCTCTTGGCGATAGGCGTATAATTTCATCAACTTCTTCTTCCTTTTCTAATAGATAGATATATACATTATTCTTGCCTTTCGGCTTTGAATGGAGTACAGTACTTACATTAATTTCCCAAACTTAACTACATAGATAACAATATGTATTATAATCTAATAATTAATATTCTAATATAATAAACATTTAAAAAAGAACAATGTACATATAAGTTACAAGAAAAAGTAGCTTTTTATGTTTCTTTTTCCAATTCCTTTTCTCTTCTTTTCTATATCACCTTTTTCATCCATGTCGTCCCGGCATCCGACTCGTTCAGCAATTCTTGTATTGTCCTTGTATCTCTTCCTATCTCTGTGCAGTTTTTTAAATGGTCTATTGTTTATTGCATTCCACCGCATATTCTGCACAATCTCCTGTTTCCTTACTTCCAGTATATACTTGCCTCCGTCTCATGTCCGCACCCGAATCTTACTATTTATTTTTGGTTCTTGTTATTTTCTTACAGATATTGTGGCACCCATTGTGTTTGTATGCTCCCAAAACTAATAGTCGGGTAGATCTTATTCTGCTGGTTCTATAGCTGTACCTCTCTATCTCCTTCTATATTTATTTTTTCAACTGCAGCGCCTTCTTCCTGCCTTCTTCTTATTTCGTCCCTGCTGTAGCCGTTCCTCTCATAGTATTTGCTACTTCCGTTTTCCAATTTGTTTCTGTATTGTTTTCTTTTTCTTTCCAGCATTCCTTCAGGGTTCCGTTGTTGCAAAATTGCATTTTCGTTCGATTTCGACGATCCAGCGAAATGCTACGTTTAGTCGACCCAAATATGGGTCGGAAGAAATATTGAAAACGCTCTTTTTTGTAAATCCGTTTGTTTTGTCGGGCGTATGCATACTCCAATAACAATCCGTAATATATATTTTGATCAACTAGAATGACAGTCACCGACTATTAAGGGCGTATCACACTAGAACGCTATCCAAGTTTTATTTTGTAAGTCTTCTTCGAGGATTTAAGTCTTCACGTCTTCAGCTATCACACGTGAAACAGGGAAAAGTAACTTGCGTCTGCGTACATAACGTTAACAATAGACCCATCTCACTTGATCTGACTGAAAGGTCGGGACCGCGCACGCGCATTACGACTTGGATTTCGTCTGTCTTCTAAAAACTGAGGAAATATATCTCGATGTATTTGCTCAGACTTAAGGACTTAGGTTTTTTGTCATGCTATCACACACACAAGACTTCGATTCGAATGCCAAGACTTTAGTTTTCCAAGTTAAGACTTAAATAATAACTCTAGTGTGATAAGGCCTTTAGTTGTCTGCACTAACACTAAAGCTGCATTCAGAGCTCTGTAAATCAACACGTTGTACGCTATGGATAATTTTTAAACGAGGTCATTTGGTATGATCGGACATGCTCGTGCTTTGTCGTTGCTATACTACTGTTGAGCGATATAGTACGAGCTTGTCCGATCATACCAATTGCACTCGTTTAAAAACTATCCATAACGCACAGCGTGTTAATTTACTGAGCTCTGAATACAGCTTTACTGTTCCAGGTCCAGACATAAAAATTCCCCGCAGGGCATTTATTAAAATTTGCTAAATTCGCGGTTAAGGACTGATGAAACCCAATTAATAACAACTCATAGTTTTTGAAAACAATTCACGCTGAAAAGCCTCGATTTACAGTACCCAAAAGAGGGAGAGGGATTAAATCAATTTACATAATATTAAATCTTGTTACAATTAATTATAATTAATAATTCCAAAGTTATTAAACTTGAACGTATAGAACTTCTAAACAAAGGATTAATACACAAAGCAACATCATCTTGTTATCGTCTTGAGTCAGGATTAAATTTATCTGAAAAACAACGAATTTTCTCACTTCAAAATCTCATAAATAAAATTTTCCCACTAAAACGTAGTTATACTACTTCACACTTCCACTGCGGGCTTTGATTCAATAATTCTGGAAAATTAGATTTCCTATTCCATTATTCATTTTTTTGCAAATGTAATAGGCAAGTTAAAATATCTGTAGGAAAGTCTCTTCATTAAAAACAAACTTTACCATTACCTCAAGTTTCTTTGAATGCTTTTAGGATCCATTCAAGTAAATTATTTCCAAGAAAACGCATTAAGAATCATCAAAGATTAATGAAAAACTAGTTTTTGTAGAAGGTATCTTAATGGAATTAGAAGTAGATTAAACACGATGTTTAAAGATTTTGTTGAGGTATATCAGTAGATTTTTTAACTTTTTACTTAATGATTAGCGTAGCGGATTAAAACATGATTTGCGGGACTGATAGTAGAAATTAAATCCAAACTACTTGCCCTAGAAAGTTGAGATTTGGTATGCATATTCTTCGCGCCACCGCAATTAAATATATTATATCGTCTCTCGCTATAGAAAGTTGTCGCTAGTCTCGTCTTTTTATACTTCCTGAATAACTGCAGCCACGAGCACTGATGTCGGTCAGTTTGTCGTCTCGTGAGATTCATAATTTTACTGCTACACGAGTGGGAGTGCTATTAATGGCCCGTTTATACAACCTTAACAGTAACTTTTCCTTACCTTATCCCTAACCCGTAAAAGATAAACTATACAAAACGCCTATGTACGTTTATACAACCTTAGCCGTAATTTATCCATAAGCAGACTTTAGCAATAAGAATTCCGTAACCTTGAAAGTTCCCAACATTTCAACTTTCGTGGTTAAATTACTGCTAAATCACTGAACAGCGCATGCGCGAAAATATGACTGTTATGAAATAGGCAACGAACTTTATTTTTGTGTAATAATAAAGATGACACGAACACGGCAGATGCTGCCAAGGCAGTATAAAGGAATATTACAATAATTTGCTCATTATTCATTTTAATAAAATAGCTTCCAAAATTCGCAATTGATGTTTAGAATAAAGGTTAGGTTTACGATGTTTACTCGGAACTGCGCAAACTCTAAACAGCGCATTTCATTGGCTGCGGCTGACGATCGAGATTAAGGAAAAGTTAAGGAAAAGGTTGTATAGACCCAATACTTTCGTTCTGGGGATCGTTAAAAACTTATGGATAAGGTACTTCTCAGTTACGGCTAAGCAAAATTATGGCTAAGTTGTACAAACCAGCCATTAGGCTCAGCTATGTTGTGTGAGTAGTTTCTATGTCTAAATCTGCGTTCAGAACTCTTTTTAAGACACATCAGCTACTTGGCTATCAGTGTCTGATATGGTTACATTATTGTTACATATATGAGATATATTGGTACATTTTGTTTGTCTTGTATACATAAATTATATTAGCTTATGTATATTGGCTGCCTGTAAGAAATTAAGTACGTTTTTAGTCATTGTTGAGTCTAGTCTTAAGATGTCTTTAAGGTCTTGTGGTGAGTTGTAGTTTATACGTAGGTTAGTGTAGAGTTGACAGTCAATTAATATATGGTTAACGGTAAGTTGTTCCTTATATGTCTCACATATTTTGGTATCTAGTCTCGCCATGAGGTGTTCGTGTGTGTGTCTGGTGTATCCGATAAGTCTTGTCATTATTATTTGTTCTCGTCTGTTGGTGCCTGAGTTCCAGTTCTGTATATCGTCCTTGACTGTTCGTAGTTTGTTAGTGGTGTCACGCTATTTTTTTTTATTAAGTATATTATTTATTTTACATCGGCCTTTATTTCTGCAACGAGGCTAATCGCCGATGCCAGGGGGCGAGCTCCTACACCTGGATGAGGGGTGAATGATTGTGAAAATGGGAGTAATGTAAACATATTATTCTCGCCCGAATAATATCACCAACGAACGAGGCTCGAACCATCGACCGGACGGTAGTACTGGGTTTCCGCCAGTACAAACCGCACGAATTAGTGCGCTCGGCCAGTCCGTTGGCTCACGCTATTTGCTCAGTCTGGTTATACGGAGTTTCTTCTTAATGTTCTGTTTTACGTAGGTTTTCTTGGGGGGTAAATAGAGGGTAAATAGAGAACTCTTAAATTAGTCGACTATAGGCTTTGACTGGCGCACTGTTGATTGTCACTATAAGTTTGTCATATGATAACGCGAGAAATCGTTCAGAGCTCTAAATTTAATACGTTATACGTTGTCGATTGTCGTTAGTTTTCCAAACTTATAGTTAATGAGTTACTTTAATGAGGCAGACATATAAACACATTGGCTATCTCAGTCTACATCGGAGTGACCGTTTACATTGTAAGCCTTTACATAACCTAACAAAATGTCATCACGCCGATTACAACAAACTTCGTCCAAATTTACAAAGACGAACAGTAAATATGATCAATTTAGTTTGGTTAGTAAAAAAGAAAACAGATTTATGAAAACGATAACAGATAATAAACATTTTACAAAGCCACCGTAGTTGGTTTAAAGACACACAGATGTCGCATTATTTGTACCGCACTAATTTTCTTAGATGTAAACGCTGCCTAAAACGTTAAAACTATCTACTAAACTTATCCACAATGAACAGTGAACAGTCAACTAGTTTAAAGACATCTGAACGAAGCTTTACCCTCCCACAGCCAGTTAGTGCAGCAGCAGACGACATAATTATTGAAAATTATTTAATGCTCATTTTGTCGTGATTATAGCAAAAAATAATGTACCAGTCATTCAGCACGCTAGTCCTTGTTAGCATCATTTACTTGATACCTGCAAAACCCTGAAATGTGTGGAAATTCACACATCATATACATTTTTATTTTACTGTCAAGTGACATAATAGTCCTGTCTTTATTGATCGATAAAATGAAAGAATTTAATAGAATCCATATTGTACAATTTTCTACGGTCGAACACATAAATTGAGCAAGGTGGAAATAAATAGCCTGCCATTCAAAATGTAGACATATTCCATTTATTCTAAGTTAGGTTAGGTTCCCTTGTATGTATAAGCCAGGATCGTCTTATCCATTTAACACTTTAGGCACAGGGCAAACAGGATTAACAAAACATTTTATAGAAATTGGGAAGAAAAACAAAATTTCAAAACAGATTTTATATTTTCATACACAACAATCATGAGAAAAGACAAAATTATAAGACTAGAAATTTTTTGAATGATGAGTGTTTGTCCCTAGTGGTACAACCAAGGGTCTAAAACAGTGATGGAGAAGTTTTTGAGCTCGGTGTGTCAAAATTCGGAAAAAAACCTAACTTAAATTGGGTGCCGTGTCACATGTAGCAATATACATAATTTTGTGATATTTGCAGCCCTAGTAACAAAATAGTTTAATAAATAAATATATCAAATTATATATTTGATATATTCATTTATTAAAAAAGGTTTTTAGAAATTACTATAAGTTAGATATATGTGAACACAAGCATCAGAACGTATTATAAAATGTCAAATGTAAACATTTTTCTATTTAGCGATACCAATACAAATGTTCCTATATTAAATAAATACCTACTTTTAAAATTTGTTAATCTTTTAAATTACTATCGAACACAAACTAAATATATATATATAATAATATTTATTGTCTTTTTTTTACATAAATTATAAACATTAGATGCATAATACAGTAATCTTAAAATTAAACTTAAACTATACTATTCTTAAGACAATAGTAAGTAACCCTTTCAGTAGCCAACTATGTTAGGGTTACTGTCATGTAAGTGACGTGACGTAATTACATTAAAACTAAATAGACTAGGCTTGAAGATTTATACTGGATTCAAAAATAATACATATTTAACTTTAGGTTGTAAACAGATTGTCCACACTTTCTTTGGTCAGAAGCCATTCTTTGAGGTTCTTTAAATGTTTTTTTGTGTTTAAGCCAGTTTGTTTTAAATGCAGTGGCAAACTATTATAAAAATTTGAAAAATTATAAGAAAAAGATCTTAAAAACATTGATTTATATGGTTTTGGATTAAATATATTGGTTCTGATTCTTAATTCCATATTACACGGGTTTCTGTAGTTTATGTGATTACCACTTCTATTAAAGAAAACTTTCAGGACTTTGTACACATATAGATGGTGCAATGGAAGGATGTTTAATTCCTTAAAAAGTGGAAATGTAGATGAGAAATTAGTTTTAAATTTGGTTATTCTTATGATACGTTTGTTAAGGGTATTTACTCTCTTGAAAGTGGTTTCATATGCTCCACCCCAGCAGATGAGCCCATAATTTAAGTGAGAATAAACTAGTGAATAATAGATCGTTTTAATAAACTGGGGTGTGCATTTATGCCTTAAAAAGTAAAATTTTGGAACAGCCAATCTTAATTTTTTAACTAAGCTATCAATGTGTAATTTCCAACATAACTCACTGTCTATGATAATACCTAAGTATCTGAATTGTTCTACCTGTTCTATACGCAGGTAATCAGCATCACATTGAGATGTGTTGTTATTTATACAGACTATAGAGTGGTAAGTGGGTGTTAAATTTATTTTATAATGGCTATTGAGGTTATAACATTGTATTTTGGTCTTAGTGCTCATTTCCATGCGGTGAATGACAAACCACTTTCTTAAAATTGTTAAGTCATAATTGATGTTCATTAAAACGTCCTTCCAGGTCTCACATGAATAAGCAAGTGCTATGTCATCAGCAAATGCAGTTAATTTACCTCTGAATTTATAAATACATAAATCATTTATATATATTAAAAATAATATTGGTCCTAGGACCGATCCTTGCGGTACGCCATATTTAAGAATAACTACTTTGCTAATATGGCCATTAACTCGTACTTTCTGCTCTCTGTTAACTAGATAGCTTTCAAACCAGCTGTAAATGTTCCCATATGACTTCAAAAGGTATTTTTTAGTAAAATAAAAGAGTGAAGAGCAATATTAACCTATAATTCACATGCAAAAGAAATCGATTTAGTGTGTTTTTCGCCACTAAGTTTGTCATTGCAGTTATGACGCAAAATGACCAACAGCGTTGTTTGAACGAAAGACCTATATCGATTACATCATTCTTGTCTAGTCGCATTATCCTCAAAGAAACCGGTGAAAGCGACAAATCCTAAAAGAGCTAAAACGCCTTATACTTTATACTAGCTAAAACACACAAATAGATTAAAGTGGCGGAAATTTATTGAAACCTTATGCTTCATTCCTTATAGCAGTGACAGGACAGGGACTAAAAATATCTTAATGCGGTCCTGATATACGCATCTATGGTCAACAAATTTGGCGCTCCCACGAAAAATCAATATTTTTGGCTGAATACCACTGCTTAACAAAAGCTGTAAAGAAACTGGATCAGATATTAAGTTTGACACAAACAATCGTACATTACCGTAGGGAACAATCAAATAACAGCGAGTTGTTTTTGTTGAACCTATGTCATGCAAACCCCAGCTTGTCTGTTCACCAGACTAATAAATTTTAACCCCTGTATAAAACATAAGATAGAGATAAGTTTTGAAACTAAAAATATATTGTTGAAGAGTATTGATTTGTTAGAAAAAAAATGAGTAAAAAATTTAAGAAAAAATTATATAGTGTCTAGGGCAGTGACGGCGAAAGCATGATCTACGGGTCACGCAATGACCCATCAATCATTATTCACGTGACCCACATTAAAGAAGACCTAAAGATTCAAGAGAGTAATATTATAGTAAGTTGTAAAAAATATCAAATACAAAAAAAGTAATTACTGATGAAAATGAAGCAATAATGTACAACGAACTGGAAATATATTAAAATAGATTTTTTACCGTGCCTATTCAATTAAATGAATAAATTAACAAACAATTTGACGATTATTATAAAATTGAAATAAAAATAATAACATTTATATAGTTATAAGTTCCACTCGCAATATGGATTTAGGTCAAAGAGAGGGGTGCAAGACCCAATATTCCCATTGCGGCAACTAAGCGAGAAAGCACTAAAAACAAAAAGCCAGATCCACCTATGCTTCATAGACTTGGAAAAAGCTTTCGACCGAGTTAACAGAGAAGACGTCTGGACGACACTTAAAAACAGAGGTATTCATGAAATCACCATCAGAAATATTAAAAGTCTGTATAACGATAGCAAGAATTATGTCAGAACAACAAAAGTATCGAGAACTTTTATAACTGAAAACAGACTCAGACAAGGATGCATACTCAGTCCGCTACTGTTCTCACTGGTACTAGACGACGCCATAAAAGAAGTAAGACAAAATATTAAAAAATACTCTGTGGGCTACTGGAAAATAGAAAATGGGAAAGTAGCAGAACTTTTCTATGCAGATGATATGGTTATAACAGCAAGGAACGAAGACGAACTATAAAACAACTTCAACCAATACAAAAAGAAAGAAATAAATATGGAAATTAGCACACAAAAACAATGGTAAGCAGGACAAAAATGCAACACAAAATAAAAATAGATAACAAAGCAATAGAACAGGTAGGAAAATTCAAATACCTAGGTACAGTTTTCTCGAAAGATGGAAAAATGGATGAAGAAATTATGGAAAGAGTTAGCGCAGCAGGAAGAATGTTCAACAGCATCAAAGCATCGTTCCTAACTAAAAAAGAAATACCAACATCAAGGTAGAGATCTTCAAAAAGGTGACAGTACCGATTTTGACGTACGCCTCAGAATCCTGGACCACTACAATCATTTTTTTTGCTTCATAATATTTTCTGATTGCTTTGAGTTCCAAATTCTAAATTTATTTTATTTAATATCATTCTACAAGTCTATTACATTAAGTCCCGGTCTTTTCACCTTCAGGTAAACCTATAGGTAACAATCCTACAGATAAAGTTATCTTCAACTACTGAATAAATGCTAATACCAATCAGTGAATTCAATACGTCAGTCTCATTATTCGTTTGAAAACTATCCGATAAATAAATTTGTATTGGAAGACGAGATGATATTTATTCATCACATAACCTCATCTGTCAGATTGAAGGTGGAAAGACCGGGCCTAAATATTCATACAAAATTAAATTTAGAAGAACTGTTTATTTTCTAAATTACTCATTAAATGGTTGACCCGTGATTAGAAGCTACAAAATTACAAATACTAATAACTAGATAGTTACACTATAGATTTATAATTAACAAAGTTACTACTCTGTTTCAAAATTGGTTTTAGCTAAATTTAAGAGCTCTTGTAATTTTAACCAAACATTTTCTAGTCGGTTCGTTTGATGGCCAGTCTTTAATCTACCTTCATTACATTAATCTGTATGCAGTCTATTACTAGCTTTTTGATAAAAGGCCATGAAATTTAATCCAAATCCCTGAAAATAAGCTTTGTTTAAATACTGCCCAGCAAAGTTACGTTGATACACTGAATACGTTCATAATTACTGTAAAAGTTCTTTCTTAATTTGTATCCTCTTTGATGAAATGATTAAAATTGCCCCTGAAACGTAGACTAATTGAACAACACAAGTGCTGCGTTGGTTGCAGAAAATAACAGATCAGGAATAGTTACCCTCGTAATCAGAGCTGTGCCAAATACGCAGTAAAAGTATTTCAAATACCAAATACTGCTCAAAGTATTTGAAATAAAAATACTTCATCACTGATAAAAAGTATTTCAAATATCAAATAATTTTAAAAAGTATTTTATTATTAATGTAACTAATGTAACTTATAAATAATAATCATTATTAAGTATCGAAAAAGCTGACCTTTTTCATGATATTTTTAATAACCTTATGTGTACTATTTTCAGCAAGTAGAATACAGCAAATTACAATCGTAAGGTAATATGCATAAGGAAAAAAATTAAAAAACTGAAAGAGAGAAAAAAGAAATAAATATATAAATAAGAAAAATAAATAAAACTAATAACATAATAATAAATATTGACGAGAATTTAGAGTAAATGTGCTTAGTTATTTTTGCTGATATTTTTTGAATGGAAGTTCATGTAGTTTATGTTTTCCAATATCTTAAAAATATTTGAAGTATTATATTTCAAGTACTTTAAATATACTTAATATACTAGAAGTATTTCAAATACTATAAATGTAATTGTAATATTAGAAGAACTTCGAATGTTTAGAAAGTCTTGAATTACTCAAGTATTTCAAGTACGCAAAGTATATGAAATACCCAAAATAACTGAAATATCCGAAATAAATACATTAAGGATTATAATGACTTTAGTTTTAACAAATAAATATAATAAATAAAAAAATAAATAAAAAAAAATGTAAAAATTTCTGCTTCAAAATAAAGAAAGCAGTTCTGGTAAATTAAATATGGGGTATTAAAGAGTCAGTTCCAAGTTTTCACGTGGGTGAAATAAATTTCTTTGTATCCACTAATTACAATTCCTTTACAGTGGCAGTCATTACAATATTATTTTATTTTATAAAATATTTTATATCACTCATGAAAATTAAACTTCTAAATTACCTTCATACTTTGGATGCCATGGCAGTCCAAACGGTGACAAAATTATTTGAAATACTAGGAAAATATTTGAATAACTAGGGAGATATTGGAAACACTAGGAAAGTATTTGAAATACTAGGGATGATTTAAATTACTACGGAGATTTTAAATACTAGGAAAATATTTGAAAGACTAGGGACACATTTGAAATACTAGAAAATATTTTAAATATTTCTAAAGTTTTTAAAATATTGACGCTTTCAGACGGTAATGACGTTTTAAATACTAGGAAAGATTTGAAATACAAGGTAAATATTGGAAATATTGGGAAAATATTTGCAATACTAGGAAAAATTTAAAACATTGGGGGAGATTTGAAATATTAAGGATATATTTAAAATACTGGAATATTATTTGAAATACTGATGTTTTCAGACAACAAATATAAAACACAAATACCACGGAGAAAGTATTTGCCAAGAGCATTTTTTGAAGTATTTTAAATACAATGTTTCAAATACCAGAAAGTAACTCAATTACTTTATTTTAAATATTAACATTTCTGCTAATTATAAGTCACTGTATCAATCGCTTATAATGCTTATAAACTTGGTTGTGCGCTAAGCCAGTCAGAATCAAGGTAAACTAGCGCCTATACCTTTACACACAACATTCTTAATTGAAATGAACTGATATCCAACACCAGAAAAAAGCTGAGAAAAGTTAACAAATTAATTTGCTGTTTATTTTCCTTGTTTTTAAACAAAAAACTAAATATTTTCTTTATCTTATCTGTTTTTATTTCCTCCATTCATTATTTTTAATTGTCGTATTTTACTTGTTCTTCTTCCTGTGCGTATTAATTTTGGACGTTTCCATTAAGTCTGTCTTCCGGCAGTACTCGAGATTTCCTTTTTCATTCAAGTGTTCAGATCTTCGAGCAATTTTTCTTAAAGTCTTTGTTAAATTTTCAATGCATATATTTAAAAGTATAAATTTTTAAGAAATTTAAAATTTTACATATTTTTATATAGTACTCTTTTTAGTTAATTAGTTTAAGTTTTCGTAAAAGAAAGTATAGTTTACTAGTCAATCAAATTATTAAATTATCACCTTATGGGTAAGGTGCGGACATTTTATGCAAAACCAATTAAAATACAAATTTAATCATTCTTTATAAGGGTTTAGTATTTAACCGCTTACAAAGACAATGATAAGATTTATATTTTAATAGGTTTTACATAAAATATCCGCGCCTTAATGATGGTGTGGGACTACGGTATTTTCGTTCCCTCCATGGACTTACGACTTTCAAAGAAAACATCCCCTTTTCTTTAGATTATGTCTGCCGAACTTCTGGCTATTCGACACTCTCTCTCATTAATTCCCACACTTAACATAAGGAAAACCGTTATTCTCACAGACTCACTCAGTTCACTGCAGTCTATCAATAAAACGGGAATTTTCAACACGAATATGACAATACTTCACATCAAAACGCTCATAAACTCAATGAAAACATCTGGAATTAAAGTACAGCTTGTGTGGATACGTAGCCATTGCGGTATTTATGGCAATGAAATCGCTGACCAGCTGGAAGACTGGAGCCACCAAACCTGGACCTCAAGTAATCGACATGGTATATTACCTTGATATGTTCCCGCTCATAAGTCAAGCATTATCCCGCAAATGGCAAGAGAAATGGAACGAAACAGCACAAGTAAAAGGAGCCTACCTACATTCGATTCAACCCCATATTCTACGAAAACCATGGTTTGATAATTTGAATATTTCAAAAATATCTGTCTCGACCCTTGCTCCAATGCGTTTTAGCCATTGCCATACACACATCTGCATAAAATAAAAGTATTAGAATCAGATCTATGCACCTGCGGTGAACTCGGTGACTCATATTTTGTTCAACTGCCAAAATCACTCAGCCCAGTCAACGAAGCTGTACCAGGATCTCACCAAGCATCTGCCATCCCCTATGGACATGAAGACAATTCTCGCACATCCCACCCCCGGCATCTGCACACTTATCACAGGGTTTCTTAATACAATAAAATCAAAACTCTAAATATCACCTAATCCATAGGTTCTCAAACTTTTTTTTTTGAGTACCCTTTATGTCAATTCCAGAACAGGCGCGTACCCCCAAAAAGGTAAAAAAAAATCGGAACAATTTGAAAATTGTTAAACAAAGCAGGCTTGACTGAAAAAAACATACATGAAAATACACTGAATGAACTACAAGGATGAAGCTGCATGCTTGAAATAAGTGATTCAATATCGGACTCTTGATTACTCAATTTTAACCGCATATTAGGATCGATATTTAATTTATTTCGATATTTGTTTTTTAAAATCACCATGGAGGAAAACCCACATTCACAGAGATAAGTTGTTGAAAAAGGTATTAAAAACAATAATGATTTAACTTTTGGAAAATTTCAGCAGCAGTTGTACGGGTTGCCAAGGGTTCACAAAATAAATAATCTTCATTAATACGACTTTCAGATATATACCGCACGTAAGCCATCAATTGAGCGTAGTTAGTAATGTCTGTGCTCTCATCTATTTGGATAGCGAAAAAATTGCTTTTTTTAAGCTCAACAATCAAATTTTTCTTAATATTTGATGCCATGCTTTCAATTCGGCGGCGTACGGTGTCATTAGATATCGGTATTGTATCTAATTTTTTAGCCATCGATTCATCAAACATACAAGTAACCATATCTTTAGCAGCAGGTAACAACAATTCTTCACCGATTGTATGAGCTTTTCCACAACGTGCTATTCTTAAACTTACTAAAAAAGACGCTTCCACTGCTTTTTGAGTATTGCTGGTAAAAGACGACATATTTTTTTTTACAGACTTCATTTCGGTACTTTTTCGTACAAAATACTCCCGAGGCTTATTTTCTAAAGTTGAATGTTTTGTATTAAGATGACGTTTCAAAAATGAAGGTTTCATGCATTGATTTGAAAGAATTTCGAAACAAATTACACACTGAGGTCGTGATTCATTGTTTACAACTGTTTCCGTAAATCCAAAATTAATATAATCAAGATCGTATTTTCTTATTTTTTCAATTTTGCGTTTTTTAGAAGGATTATTGTCTTGACTCACCGTTTATGTGAATGATCTCGCGTACCCCCAATAGATGCTTCGCGTACCCCCAGGGGTACGCGTACCCCAGTTTGAGAACCTATGACCTAATCCAACAATGCTATGCGCTGGTGGAATGGTCCACTGACCTAAACCAAATTAAATATAGTGTGGGAATGTCTGCAGAATTTTAAATGAAATATGTCAGTGTTAAAGTTTTGAAATAATTTTGTATTTGATAGATATGATGTTATCTGCTCGGAGTTATTTTGGTAACTGGGTAGTATTGCTAACGTACAGAACCACCATAGAGAACGGTTGCTAGCAAATGAGTCGAAATTGTAAAAATATTAAAGAAATATTTTAAATCCGGCGGAAATTGGTAATAAGAAAATATACTGTATTAGCTATAAACCACTGCCGTCACAATGGCATATAAGGCATTTAGTTTGTAGCCTGTTGACTTAGGCCAGATTTTTAGATTAAATAAGTTATGAAGAATCCAAAAATATAAACCGCATATCTTATCTCCTACCGTTTTTAAGTTAGAGTAGTTGCTGATCCGTCAAATACACTCCAAAAAAACCGCCCCGGCAAAAACGCCCCAACAAATGCGCTCCCGGCAAATGCGCTCCCCAACAAATTCGTTCCCCAACATATGCGCCCCAACAATAAAATATAAATGATTTATAAATAGAATGGTAAAAACAACTACTCAGAAGAACTACTCGGAAGAATCTTAAATATGTATATAATTAATAATTAGCAAGTGTGTGAATGAAATCTTAACATAAATAAAGGATTAACAGCTCTTATCCTTCCAATCCTTACATACGCATGTCCAGCCTGGGCATATGCAGCGAAGACGCACTTAAAAAAACTACAAGTCATCCAGAACAAATTTCTAAGAATCATTTCAAACTGTCCATATTATGTTAGAAATTCAGAACTAATAAACGATTTCAAAGTAACGAAAATAGAAGACACCTTACTAAACCTAACAGTAAGTTTTTATGGAAAAGCAAGCGAACACCCTAATCCAGAAATTAGCAGGTTAGGAGATTATGAAGAAAGAACGCACTGGAAGCATAAACGACCTAAGATGATACTGAACAATATTACTTAATACCAGAAGCTTAACTACATTCCCATACATTTTAACAGGTTATTTTTTATTTATTTTTTTCCTGTGATATAATTTAGATATAAGTTGTATGTACACAATAACAATTGTAAATATTATGTATTTTAGTGGAAAAGAGCTCTTAGCTCGGGGCCACATGAATAAATATTATTATAAAGGATTAACATTGTGACGTCATTTTTTCCTAAGGTCACATGTTAATCCTATAATCCTAGTGATAAACGAAATTTTTCATAACACGTTAAAAATACACCAGTTAGAATCAATTTTTTGTAAGAATTGAACGTTTTTAAAATAAAAATTAATGAAACAGTGTTTAAAAATAGTGTAAATAAATAGTAGTTAGTATTAAAATAGTGTTAATTTAGTGTTATGTGTTAAAACAATGTGCAGAGGTTTTTAAAGAAGACTTAGTTCTAAATCTTCCAAAGTGAGTACATATTTTTTAATTTCAATAGCATAACAATAGGTTGTTTAACCCGTCAACAATTACGGGTCTTTAACACCAAAAAAAAAAAGTTTTTGACTGTATTAACTAGGTTTTTTACCATCTTTTCTTTTAATATTCCCCCTTTCATAGAGAGTCGTGTTGTTTTTCGAAAATACCTGACATATTTTTTGGTTAATTATACGAAATTAAGTTACGTTAAAAAGTAAAACCAAAGACACATACAAACAACTGAAATTTTTATGTTATAAATCCGTCATTGTTGACGGGTAATAACCTAGTATTTTAAATAAATAAAGAAATTAAATATAGTGTTAAAGAAAGTAATACAAAAGTGTAAAGATCTATGTATAGAGTTACACAGGTAAAGTAGTGGATTGTACTCTACCCAAAATGATATTAGGAGCCATTTTGATATACAAGGTGTCTCAAAAGAAATTTTATATTTATTTAGCTTACTGCGTGAACGCAACGTATCCGAGGGGCGCGGGGGTTATGTCAATCGGTAGCCTGGCTCTTGGGAATTCACTCGCTATGGAGCGTTTCTCGGGAGCAGACCGCGCGTTATGCGTGCGAGAGTTTTACAAAAACGGTGATTCGGCGACTGTAGTGCGTAGAAAATTCTGCAGTATTCGATGTTTTCGCCACTTAAATGATGCGCCAAGCATTCCTCTCATTCGACATTGGGTTAAAAAGTTTGAAGAGACTGGTACAACGCTGGATAAATCAAAATCCGGGCGACCTAGGTCATCAAGAACGGTAGAAAACGTGGAGAATGTTAATCAGTCTGTTCGTGACGACCCGAACCTTTCAATTCGGAAGCGCGCAAGTGCTTTAAATGATAAGAATGAATGATACTCCTATATGTAATGAATAGATCATCATTACATCGCATTATGCACAAAGACCTAAAGCTGCACCCCTACAAAATTCAATTGGTGCAAGAATTAAAGCCCCAAGATGCCAGTCAGAGGCTTCATTTCGTAAATCAGGTGATTGAGCGATTTTCAACGTTTACCAACATTTTGTTTTCGGATGAAGCTCATTTTCATCTTAATGGCCACGTAAATAAGCAGAACTGCCGCTACTGGAGTGCAACGAATCCAAAACGCAAACATCAGAAACCCCTACATCACCTAAAGTGACCGTATGGGCTGCGATGTCGGCGCGAGCAATTTCGGCCCTTACTTTTTTGAAGACGAAAGGGGGCGTGCAGTTACAGTGAATTCAGAGCGTTATGTGGAGATGTTAGACAACTTCTTGGTACCTGAACTGCAAAACTTTCCTGGCTATAACCAAAGAACATGGTTCCAACAGGACGGAGCAACTTCACACACGTCAAATTTGTCTCTGCCACGTGTTCGTGAAATTTTCTCAGGCAAATTGATCTCCCGGAGAGGTGACATAAATTGGCCTCCACGCAGTCCAGATTTAACCCCTATGGACTTTTTCCTATGGGGTTATCTTAAATCTAAAGTTTACGCCAATAAACCGACTTCACTGGCGCATTTGAAAGAAAATATCCGTCACGAAATGGCAGCCATCTGTGAGTCCACCTGCCGAGACGTCATAAGTAATTTTACTGTTCGATTAAATGCGTGCCGAGAACGCGAGGGTCTACATTTAGACGATATTATTTTTAAGAAATAAATCCCCAAAAACTGTATTTTAATAATCAATAAACATTTTTTCTATATACGGCTTACTTTTTTTTTAATCGATCCACTAAATATAAAATTTCTTTTGAGACACCTTGTATAATTGCAGCATTTTTTATTTCTATATATATATTATTTGTCCATCAAGTAGGAACAGATTAGCTGCACTGAATTGGTATTATTTTGGTATGTGTCACAACAAGGTTTTTATTTTATATGAATTACATTTTGCGTCATATTATGCAAAACAATGGTATTAAGACATATATTGGCTTAAAATATTATTTTTGTAGTGCTAGATGTAATAAAAAAAATTATTTGTAAAATGTTTCGTTTACGCAACTTTGGGTATTACCGGGTAAATTCAATGAAAATGTTTTACGTTTAAAAATAGTTAATTTTTCAGTTTTTTTTTTTTTTAACTTTGTGGTAAACATCCACTGATATTGTAGATAACATAACATACGATATAATCGCTCTGTTTGCATATTTTTGAATAATAAATAGAACCGAAACCTGTAATTAGTATTCAATAATCATTTGGTCAATTTAGTGGTGTGCTCTGATTGGCTAATTTGAAATTGAACGAACAAATTAAAAAATAAATTTTGCTTCTAAAATTAATTAATAAATAATTACAGCATAATGCTACATATAACCTGAATCTCTTTGTAATATTAAACAACGATTACTAACAAATGTCTCTGGGAAAAAGTTGAACGCCAATCGAAAATTAGATTAGATTGAGGAAATGTTGGAACCGAAACATTCTAAGAATAGGTTGCAATTCTATCAATTGGACAGCACTTTAGTGGAATCCCCAAGGAAGTCGTAGACGAAGTAGACCTATCCACCTGGCGTAGCTTTACCCTCAAAGATAAAAAATTGATGTGAAGTATGATTTTTACACATTTTAGGGTTATGCAAATCTTTAACAAGTGTAAGAAATCAACAGAATACTAGGTGTTTAGGACAATATTTTTCTTATATATATCACACAGCTTTTTGATAATCAGTTTTATTCGTTTTCTTCGTTATTTGAGTACTAGAGTAAACTGAATTTGCGAAAATTTCATCACAATAAAATTTAAATTATAAAATCCCAGCGTTTTTTTCTGCATTTGCTTCATATCAATGTCTTAATTAAATTAATAAGAAATATATTGATAAATGGATTAATTTTTTTAAAACTTATTCAAAACTCGAATTCCACCCTTTAACAATTTTTTATTATATTTTTAATTTTTAAAGAAAATACTACCTAAGCCATAACTATAAAAAATCCATAACATTATTAGTCATATTTTGACTATGAAGTAAAAAAAAAAATAATAAATTTTGTCAAAAACACTAAAAATGCAATATTTTCCAAAAACACAATCTGATTAAAAATTCCTTTTGTACGTTGCCGACTAAGATCAGTGTACATAATCTAGGATTTTTAGTTTAACCCCTTTGGGTTAAAAGGTGCGGAAGAGTAATTGTTATTCAAAAAAAATCTTGTTAAAATCCAGACACTTTAAAAAACTACTTTTGTTCAATAATCTCCATCTTAAGAGCTTTATTTTGACACCACACAATATTTTGAAAAAAAAAAATTTTTTTTCAACGAATACAAAAATCGATAATTTTCGAAAAACTAGTAAAACATTCTTGTTGAACTATTGCACTTTCCAGCAATGTACATTATTTAGATTACATTTTTGTATATTTTTAGATCATCCCTCTCAGAAATAGGCTGGGAGACATATTTTTGGCAAAAATCCCTTAAATAATGATTTTTCAAAAATAAAAATTTGCTTGTTAATCAGCGCAATTAGAGGTTTCATTTGATATCCGACTCAAAATTTAAAAAAAAATCATTAAATACATATTTGATTATGTTTCACTCGTGATCTATATTTTTTCTGTATGTAAGTCAAAGAGTTAAATAAGCACGCCAAATTTCAACTTTATATGTTCAGCCGTTTAGCCACAATATCTACTGTACAGACAGACAGTCAGACAGACAGGTAGACAGGTAGATAGACAGACAGACAGGCAGATAAGCAGACAGACAGACAGACACATGAGTGACAAGGTTTTTCGGTGGTCATACCAACAAAACCCTTTAAGTAATACTTTACAAAATATCAAAATTTTGTTTTTAAGTTATGTGTCAACATAAAATATCACAAAGTAACGGACAAATCAATTTCC
This sequence comes from Liopterus haemorrhoidalis, assembly GCA_963971575.1. Classification (NCBI taxonomy): domain Eukaryota; kingdom Metazoa; phylum Arthropoda; class Insecta; order Coleoptera; family Dytiscidae; genus Liopterus; species Liopterus haemorrhoidalis. The sequence goes on along the minus strand of OZ020612.1, from coordinate 59,126,844 downwards.
TTTTTACCACCTACTTTTTCATTACTCTCAAAGACGCCAGTGAAGTGGAAAATCCTGGAGAGAGCTAAAACATCTTGCTCGATAGATCGAAGTAGCGGAAATTTATTGAGGCCCTATGCTTTATGCAAGAGCTACAGTATATATATGGGGCCAACGAACAACTTATTGTGGCCCTGATATAACCATCTATGGTCAACAAATGTAACAATTTGTAAAATAAATGTTTAACTTCTAAAAATAATTGGCAATAAATAGCAAAATGCTGCATATATCTGAAACTTCTTTGTAACATTTCTTTTGATTGGTTCGTTCGTGAAAAGTTGAAAATTTTAACGAATAAGATTCCCAGTTATATGATACTTCTGTAACTTGTTAGTTAGAAATAACGAGTCTTTAAAAACACACGAGAGACATCTCTAAAGAATATTCTATGTATGTAGAATATAAAATGAAATTGTACTCTTCTGGTTGTTCGACCGTGATGTTTTGGTATCTTTAATGTTATAAGGGTAGAGAATGGTACTCCTAGGATGAGTTAGTGAATTATCTTGTAGTTAGCATCGATTTTTCGATTAAGGTTTTAAAATAGATATAAAGTTACAAATTGGAAGCAGATATAGAACTCCCGATAAAATACCTGAGCTGTGCAAGGTATTGCTATATTTTTAAAGGTAACTAGCACGAATTCGGATATGTTATGTGTACACGGTACGCGTACGAGGCCTTCGTCGCTCGTTGAACATCAAAATGGAGCTGCTGAGATTAACAGTTTAAAACGAAGGTAATTATGTACAAAGCAGCTGTATTCCCTTTACTTATTTACAGTAGTAAATAAGTAAAATTGTTATAAGTGTTTCTCAACCGGTGGTCCGAGGACTACTGGTGGTCCTTAGCAATATTTTTGTGGTCCACGAAAGGCTTATAAATTATTATTTTTGAGGTTTTTTGCTCATTTTTTTAATGACCTTTTGTTCATTTTCTACGATTTTTGTTCATTTTTCAGTGTTTTTTTATTACTGAGATATTATAGAGATGTAGAGTCTACATATACAATAAATTTGTTTTTCTATACCTATTTAATTATATTGCAATTACACTGGTTAACAAATTTACCCTTTTTTTTGCTGACTTAGATCTGACTTGTTTTTAACTAATTTTGGGGTGCTGATTTCAAAAATGTTAACAGTTTCTGCATATCACGTCACATTTTTGTTCTATGGTTGACTAGAAATGGGAGTTTACTAGTGTCGATTTTAAGATTTTTGCGAATATTTCACAACAGAAAAATATTTCGAAATATTTATTTAACAAAAGTTGCTATAAAAGCAATAACTAACAACTTTTATTTGAGAAATTTTTTGATAAAACGAAAAAAAAATTGAAAAATTTTTCGAAATATTTTCTATTTTTTCATACTTATGCTTGGTTTATATACGGAACAAGAATAAGGAATAGGAAATAAGAATAGTACACAAGATGTTAAAACATGGCTGCGCCGTATATCGGTTTATGTAGGAACGAAATTTAACTTAAACATAAGAATAGTTGGTAACATTCAACTTCTATTCTTATTTCAAGAATAAGACACGATAAGCCTGCGCACAGCAATCAAAATGTCTGCCGTAATAAAGTTTGTTCAACAGATGTTTTTCAGTTGTGATCAGAGGGTTGTAAACAATAATAAAATGTTTTTATTATTTTTATTTATTCTTCTTGTAACTTTTAAGAACCTCTCAAGTGACAAACGTTAAACACAGGCCAACGCTAGTACGCAGGCGCAGCGACGAAATGTTATGTCCTATATAAACGGTTTAATATTTTTTATTCTTGTGTACTATTCTTATTTCCTATTCCTTATTCTTGTTCCGTATATAAACCAACCATTATATGTAACGTTTCCATGGTCATGATAAATAATATCTGTGATAAATATTAGGCCATGTTATTTCTACTCTGCTGCTTGAATGTATTTTATACTTTATGATGGCGGTTGGTCCTGTGGTGGCCACAGCTGATGTGATACGCAAAAACTGATGTGATATTTGAGTTCAGCAGCACCAAATTAGTAAGAAACAATTATTAGTAAGTCAACAAAAATTGTGTTGACCAGTGTTATTAGCACTTTTTTCGTGAAAATTAGTACCTACTCATAAATAACTACAGTGAATTATGGTTTCATAATTCACTGTTTACGACCAATCACAAACCTACATATCCACAAATCACTCTCGCTAATCCAATCATATTTGACAATGGCAATGGGAGGGGCCAAAACTGGTAGCAGACAACATGGATAACGCTATCACTTCCATTAAAATTATCAATTTTGAGTCTAATTTATTTGTTTAACACGTTGACTGCCAATTACAAGTTTTCTCGTAGCTAGCGTTCTTGCCCAGGACGCAGATTACGAGATTACTTGATTACGCAGATTACGAGATTACTTAAGTACATTGACTTAATAATATAATATGGTTATATCAAATTGACTTCTGAGACAAGAATCCTGAATCTTGCCTTGGCTTTCAACGTGTTAATAAGTGTGGAAAAAGAATAGTATTACATTCGCGATGACCATTATTCACTAAGATGATTTGCGCCACTCGCCTGCGGCTCGTGGGCTCTAACATCATCTTCATGAATAATGGCTGTCATAATCGCTCATATAATAATATACTATTAATAGTACATTTATTTTTTGTGGTCCGCGGTAGAAAATTAAATATTTTACTGGCCCGTCGTACGTTTTCTTACTAACAATCTTACTAACTAATCTGCATACATTCAGGAGTAATAAGTCCGTTATTAGCGTACACTGAAAAACACCTACAGTTTATAGCTGGTTGCGAACGACTAAGCAGAACCTGTAATTTGTATAAATATTTTTTACACAAACTGTTTGACATAGGCAGGCATTAAACACTCATCCATACCCTTGCTAGCAGTCAAACAGCAAACGCAGACGGCTTAGCGCTTGTAGTCACTGGCTTAAGTAAGCAAATAAATAAATTGTAATAAATATATGATTTCTCAGAAAATCTGTAATCGTTGCATTTACAAATCTTGACCTTTTCAGATAGGTAGATCTGTATTCGGGTTCAGGTTGCAAACGTTTCCATTTCTGTTATTTGATTACTTTTTCATCTCCGCTTCCCATCTGCGATCATTTCCACGTTAAATAGTTTCTCCGTTCAAAGATACTGAAGCCATACTCACTAAATAGACGTATCAGATATATTTCTACAAAGATATATTTCTGAACATAACAAAAATAGAAAATAATTAAGTCCTGAACGAATGCGTATTATCTGTTATTACTGTCTTCTCTTCTTTCTTCAGAAATGTTTCTTGAGTTATAAACTCTATTAATAATAAAAATTTTACATTTAAACTATATTAGTAAAAAAAAAAATAACGTATGATAGCCACAATCATCGCTAAACTTTGCTAAGTGGATCCAGAACTAAAAAAATAATAAAAATTTAATACGTATCATTTCATAAACACTGAAATGAATTTCATATTTATAAAAAAAGTATTATGTATAAGTACTGGGGGCTGAAAAGAAAGGAAAAAGATTTTGCCAAAAAATACAACGACCCGAGAAATTTTTACTCGACAGGAGGTCGCGAGCCATTATTTGCGCACCACTGTGCTGGTGTTTCGTGATTGTGGACCCGGCTCAAAAAGACAGACTTAACAGGGGCCCACTTGATATACCTACGTAGGTATATCAAGTGGGCCCCTGTAATGCAATAATCTGCAATCCTTCTAACAGTCATTCGTCTATTAGTTCGCACCTTTTTGTTTATTTTATTTTATAATAATAATAATAATAATAATTTTATTTAGTACTTGTACAAGTTTTCACACGTTTACACCAGTCAAAGATCATACATAATTATTAGAAATATAAATTGAAATATAAATTATAAAATTACAATACAATTGCCAGATGGGTAATTAAACAGAGAAGGATTTTTAGTATTTGCTCCAATCAATGCTGTGGTACTCATCAGTGCTGTACAGACAGTTTTCAAGAAAGACCTCTCTAAGTTTTTTCTTGAAGGTCCTGTTATTAACATTTCTGACAACAGAAGGCAAATAATTGAAGAAACATGCAGCCGAGTAAAGACCGTTTTTTGACTTCTCAAGCCTTATTTTAGGGAGACGAATATTGTCTTTAGAGCGGACATTATAAGAATGACTTGAGGAAACGGTGACAAACTGGGCTGCGTTTTCTTTAACATACTCCAGGCAGATATATACAAATAGGCTGTACACTGACATTATTCTACATTTTTTAAAAAGTTCCCGGCAGTGGGTTCTGGAGGGGACATTATTCATAATTCTAACAGCTCTTTTTTGGATTATGAAAATGCGGTTGATCGAGGAGCTTACTCCCCAATGGACTATACCGTAAGACATTTTATTTATTTATTTTTCATTTGATAGGACACTTGTTGAGGATGAGGGAGGACAGAATGAATACTCGTTGACCAGAGAGAAGACCTCGCAAGAGATGGAGATATCAGCTAACCGAAGATGTAACAAGTATTGGTACACAGAGCAAATGGAAAGATCTGACAATGAACAGATCAAGATGGAGGACCTTGGAGTTGGAGGCCAAAAGTCAACCCAACTAACAGTGCCCAAAGAAGAAGAAGAAAAAGAATTCCTCGATCTCTTATCATATTTGAATTTCTACCATCTTTAAAACGTACTAACAATTTAAGGGGTGGACAAGCGTATAGTATCTTATATACATCTAACAATCTGGAATAAAATAACTACCTGCACACCTAATTACCTATCTAATAAGATACATTAAATTGTAAATAAAACTGTCATGTAATCGTAAATAAACAAATTGTATTACAGATTCCATCTTGTAAACCATTTGACGCAAATTTGCATACGATGTGGCAAATTGTAGGTAATGCTGCATTTTACAAATAAGTTTTTAACTATTTTGTTCTATTGTGAAAACTACTCACAGTTATTGTACTTGGTAGTCTATTCTTGCCACCATCTTGAATCTACCCATTTCTCAATACTGGTGCTGCGGGTAAAATTGATTTAATTTTTGTAAAGAACACGTGAACCAAGTAGCGTTCTATTATCAAGTATAATTTTTTCAACGAAGGTTCTCAATTATTAACAATCATGTCGAAAAAACTGTATTTGAATATTTGTACACAAAACTATATTAATATAAAAGTTATTTGAAACCAACAAATATATTTAAAAAATTACAGAACATTGTTGACATAGCTATAACATATCTACTATATTATAATATTAGCGATAAAAAAAAATTCTACAATTTAAAATGTCCTATTAGATAGATAAAAATTCGGTGAAAATTTTGATGTATAAATTATTATGTTATTTCAGATTATAAGTTGAATAAGAAATTTGTAAGTTTTCGGTGTTAAACATTTCTATAACTTTTATGCTATATTTAAAAATATCCTATTTGATAGATAAAAATCCTGTGCAAAATTTGAAGTAACTGCAGCGAATTTCGACTACGCAGATAATTTCGACCATCCCATTATTTCTCTAAATAATTGCTGCCATATAGCGCTAGTATAACGTAACACTGTTTATGTGAAAAACTAACCTCACTTTATTTTAAGCCACGTGTGAATGTCGTTAGACGAACAGTGTTGATATTTATATTTTTTAAGTGTTAAAATATTTTTTTATTGGTTTTAATAAGCAGTTGTTTATCAAAGGAAAGTTGAACAAAATATTTTGCATTGAATAAACTGATAAGAACTGATCCAAATACATATATATTAGCTGGTAAAATTTGATTTTCATAATATTTTGTTACAATATCACAGGCTAATAAAACAGATTTGATTGCAGGTAATATCGACTAGAGGAATAAAGCTACTACGGCCTAGTCGATATTACATGCATGCATGTTTCACTTAATAATAATAATAATAATAATAATATTTATTCATGTTAACAATAAATTATAATATTTTACAATCGTCATAAGTATACATGGTTAATTAAATAAAAAATGAAAAATACAATTAAAAAAAAAAAAAATATACATATATATAAAAGTCTTTAAAAAATAATTTGTCAAGAAATAATGATGAGAAGAAAGGCTCATGACTACTCTCTCAGTGCACTGAAATCACCCAATAGGTATTCATCAAAACTATAATATGCCTTGTTCTTCAAATAACCTTTTATCTTTGAGGCAAAGTTATTATTTGAAAATCTTTTTATCTCACTTGGTAGTACATTATAAAATTTAACAGCAAAATAGTTTAATGAATACCTTGTTGTTGATAGTCTTATATAATTAGGACGTATAAAGTCTTTACCCCTTGTGTTATAATTATGAACATCCTTTTGAAGATGGGTGTCCATTGAATTAAAATGCACATGAGTCAGACAGTAATATATATATAGACAGGGAAAAGTCAGAATACCCAAAGCAATGAACGCATTTTTGCAATCCTCTCTGTAGGCTAAACCACTGATAATCCTAATAACACGACGTTGCAATCCAAAAATTCTGGTCGCATGTGACGAATGGCCCCACACCAATAATGCGTACGTAACGTGCGACTGGAATAAGGAGTAATACGCACATAGAAGAACATCTTGAGTGACTTTCAGTTTAAGGTTTCTAATGCAAAAAATTGCCTTGCATAAACTTGTGGAAGTCACCTCTACATGTTTCTCCCAGCTGAGGTTTGCTCCTATTGTAACTCCCAAGAACTTTACCGGTTTATTAATATCGTCACATGACATCCTGAGTGAGAAGAGCAGATTTTGTGTTTTAGTTTCATTGATCGCCAGTCTATTAGCACTAAACCATTCAGTACTACATTCTGTCATAAATCTATTACAATCAACTAACTGTTCATAGTTAGGATTTTCATTTAAAAATGTAGTATCATCCGCATACAAGATAGTCTTGGCATTTTTCATATACATCGGAAGATCATTCATGTAAATTAAAAACAGTAACGGACCAAGAATGGAACCTTGCGGTACTCCAGATGTTATCAATAGCTCTTCAGATTTTTGACCATTAGCCCACACATACTGTTTCCTATTTTCTAAATACGATCTTAAAAGTGTTAAACTGTCAGGGCTAATGTTATATTGATTTAGTTTATTGATTAAAATATCATGTGGGACACAGTCAAAGGCTTTTGACAGATCTAAAAAAGTTGCCATACAATGAGACCTTTTTTCTAGAGTTAGTACTACAAAGTCAATGAAATCTAGAATAGCATGACTTGTAGATCTGCCAGTCCTAAAGCCAAATTGACTGTTATCTAACAGGTTATTCTTTTCAAAATGATCAAGTAACTGCCACAATAAAATTTTTTCAAAAATTTTTGAGAAAATAGGAGTTAAGGATATGGGTCTGAAGTTATTTAAGTCATCTTTACTTTTGCCTTTAAAAACTGGTATAACTTTTGATAACTTAAGAACTGATGGAAACATGTTTGTTTTTAAAGACATATTAAAAATCTTAGTCAACGGATCAATAAACAAATCCTTAACATATTTTATAATAAAAGCACTTAGTTCGTAGGCGTCTTTACTTTTGTTATTTTTTAGTGAGGCGATGGCGTCTCTCACTTGGTTATGTGTGATTTCTTTAAAAGTGAATACGGGTATTTCATTATTACTTATCAAAGGTTTGATTAAAGTTACCTAATTTGACTTACCTAATTTGACGACAGTTAAAATCACGTCTTACTAAAAGTCTCTATTATTATATTCTTTTACCTAAATAAAATGTAAAAGAGACAAGAAACGTTGATTATCTTAAAATTTTAGGGTAGTCGATATTAACATTACTTTTTTGAAATCAACGTTTTCTTCATATTTTTTTATGTCGAACTTAAGTTGTAATAACAGTTTGTTTCATCGTGAAAATATTTAGCACCTAAAGATAAGTGAATGAGGTATCGATTGGGACCACTTTCCTACCAAAATATTGAATAGTACGTAAATTAAAAAATAAATAAATTTGGTAGTCGAAATTCGCTGCAGTTACCCTATAAATTATTTTGACTAATTTTATTTCAGATTGTTAGTTTTTTATAAAATACTTAAAAGCTCTGGGGGTTATACGTTGCGTTAATAGTTGCGAGTAAGAGCATCTTTTACAAAAGACGTTTTTAAAAGATCAAGTGTCACCGTCTTTTCAAGTTTGAAACAAAATTTTACACAGATGCTCTGGTCTTCGATCAGGTACATTTTAAAAATCGCGGTAAAGATAATCGAATTACAAAAACCACAAAAATTCGAACGAAATAACTTATTCATACAAAATCAACTCACTAATGACAACTGAATCAAATCGTCACCCCTCATCATTTACTAGGTATTGCGCAATATGTGCAATTTGTGTAATTTTTTTATCAAACCTCGGAGATGTTGAAGCAACAATCTTTCAGAGATTTTATCATTTTGCTGCAGGCTGACTTGTCTATATTCAATATTCTGGATTCAAATATGTTTCTCTTTGATCAGCTGAGAAAAAACGTTATGAAATTGTTTTTATCATATCGTCTTTAATAACTGCATATAGCGTTGCCGGAAGCCTGTGTACAGATAACAGGAACTGACAAGCATATATACTGATGCCCTAATTGTTTAAACCATTGAACGTGGCTATACCGACATCAAATTAAACTATAATTAATGTTAAATGCAGTCAAGCTGATTTGAATTTACCGCGAAATTTTCACCCTTCATTACAGACCGTTATTGAACCTGAGCGAAATTAATTTGTATTATATATGTCACAGGTAGTGACTTCCTGGCAGAGCTGGACTGGCCAGTGACCCGACAAGGTTAAAAACTTTAATTATCAAACTTGAAATTCCAAAAAATATACTACTATATATCAGGCCGTCAAGGATGAAATTTGTAGTTAATAATATTGCCAACTTTAAAAGCTTATTATTTGACATTAAATTAATATTTTACCGTTCTGTTTTTTTTTTTTTTTTTATGGAAAGTTACACATCTCGCTTATCATTGTATGCTCTAAAAAATATCAAAAACCTTTTTTTAAAATTAATTATTTTGAAAATGGAGCGGGCGGAAATTCACACTATTATGAAGTATGAGTTCTTACGTGGAACTACGGCATCGCAGACCGCGCGAAACATTAATAATGTATTTGGCTCTAGTGTTACTACGCAGCAGACAATATAAAATTGGTTCACCAAATTTCGTACAGGAAACTTAAAAATGAAACAAACAAAAAAAACTGGCTCATCGATCACAACAGAAATATACTGCAACCAACTGGACGAAATTATGCAAAAACTTAAAGAAAAACAGTCTAGATTGGTCAACAGATCGACTCCTATCTTATTGCATGATAACGCTAGACCACACACTGCACAAATGACTGTGGCAAAACTACAGGAATTGGAGTTGGAACTTCTTCATCATCCTCCAAACTCACCAGACCTAGCTTCCATTGACTACCGCTTCTTCCGCAATTTGGACAACTTTTTAATAGGAAAACAGTTTAATTCCTACAATGCTGTAAAACTGCCCTTCCAGGAATTCTTTGACTCTCGTCCGCCAGGGTTTTATACCACCGGCCTGAACAACCTGCCGTTTAAATGGCAAAAGTGTACAATATGGGTGCATACTTTGATGAATAAAATAATTCCTTATATTTGTAAGTTATCAACCAACTTTGCCATTTTTTTTACAAATTTCATCCTTGACGACCTAATATTTACCTATATCTTGTTAATTTTCAAATTTATTGAGGAAATTTTTAGGTTAAATTTTATGACAGCTCTGCTTCCAAGAACTACAGTATGGAAAATTAAGATCGGATATCGTCTTATATTAAATGATTTTTATTTGGTCAAATTTATTTTTACTGTTTTCAGATTTGAATTGTATTTTTTCTATTTTACTCTCTTCCCTACTGTTTTGGATGAATCTAACCTCATTCGTCGATATTTTTTATGGTGGAAAAGTAGGTCATTGACAAAATCACAACCCCTGTGAACCAAAAATAGGTCAATATGTCCAGAGTACACTGTACTCAAAACCACACAGAACATTAGACAGACGGTTACAGTAGATGAAAGACAACAAAAAGAGAATAAAAGGGGGCAGAAAAGAAAAAAATTTGACAAGAAAGATTGAACCACCATCGACCTAAAAGCAACTCAATAATTTCAAAGTGTAAGAGAGACCACCCTCGATTTGTTAATTTGGGTTTTGTGTTTTCTCGTATTATTTCTACCGTATAAAGCTGCGTTCAGAGCTCTTTAAATTAGTTGAATGTTCACTGTGCGTTGTGGATAAGATTAGTAGATAGTTTTAACGTTCAAGGCAGCATTTACAGCTACGGAAATTAGTGCGTTACGAATAGTGCGACATCTATCAAAGAGAATTTTAGAATTTTTGTTTATTTCTCTATGACATCTATGTGCCTTTAAACCAATTACGACTCGTAAAATATATTATCTATTATCGTTTTCCTAATTCTGCTGTCCTAGATTTTTACTAACTAAACCGAACCTAATTACCTAAATTGATCATATTTATTGTTCGTCTTTGTAATTTTGGGCGAGATTTGTTTTACTCGGCGAGATGACATTTTGTTAAGTTATACAATGTAAAGGAATACAATGTAAGCGTTCTGTAACGAACCGTTTAGACCGCCAGAATAACAATGGCCAAACTTTCACAAATCACCCGACGCGAGAATTTCTCCGAAAGGCATTTTTTTTTTGATTTTTAAAAAGGGTGTATTTTTAAGAATTCAAATTATAAAATTTTAGAAATTTTTCGTTTACAAACCGTAACTTTAAAATATTTTTGTAAAGTTTATTGTTCAAGGAGGCCTTTATTCAAAGTTAATATATAATAACTTTGACAATTCCTTGAACAACCTTTTTACCCTTTTTCCACGAAATGCCTAAAAATGACTTATAAAAAGACGTCTCTCTGAAGAGGAGATCAGTCAGTATTCGGTCTGCATAGCATTAACTTCTAATTTGTTTGAATTCTTAGAGGCACTGTGTCGGCATTCTGGTGGACTACTCGATTCTGTTTGTTTTGTTTTATTCATTAATTTAATTACATTTTAATCTTTCAAACTTAAACTTGTTGTAAATATTACTGTTAATAAATCTAATTCATTAATTTTAAACCGTCTTAACGTGTGTAAAACTTCACCTTTAAAAACTTAAGAGACAGCTAAGATCCAGACTAATTACAAGATGCCTGATCAGTCGGTTGATAAGTCAAACAATACATATCATTTAATTCACGTATCGTAATGATGAACCCTGGACAACACTCACGCCTACTACCCGAACTCCTCACAATGGTCAGAAATCTCATTTCAGTTTGAGATTAGACTTCATGTAATATCACAGGCTCGCTACCTAGTGGCCAATAAATGGTAAGTTGTAAAGTAACATACCGGGTTCGCTACAGTTCTCTACGATGTAGACTGAGAAAGCCAGTGTGTATTTATATGTCTGTCTCATTAAAACAACTCACTAACTATATGTTTGGAAAACTATCGACATTCGACATTTCATTTACATTAATTTTAGATAAAATTAGCGTAACCCGGAGATTTTATAACAAAACCCGGAGGCCGAAGAAACAATGTTAAAACCCTGAGACCTGGTCACTCTGCTGATATTGTACCAAAAGAACATTTTAAAATTCCATTTACCTTTCTCTGTAAAAAACTTTTTATTATTCACAAAAGCATTTTTGTGAAATTTTTTTGTTTTGTTTTTTGTGAGTAAAATTTCATTCTTTTAACCTTGTTTCCCCTTCATTTCTTAATATACTGTCACCTCATATTCTTCTTATCACATTTTCTTAAAATAATCCAACATAACACGAAAGCATATTTAATGATATTAAATAAGAATTTTTGGTTGACTTTGAGGTTTTGTAGAATATCTAGGGCAGATAGACAATTTAGTTTCCAGGCAGCAGAGTACATTTTAAATTCCTCTCTGTCGACTGGTTGACATACTTTAGAATCCACCAAATCAATGCAACAAACCACGGCAGTGGTAACATATAATTTTAAAGAAACATCTAGAAACAACATATTTGAACAAAAATAAAAACTAGCTTTAAACAAAAATTTGTTTGTAAAACCTTTGAAACCACCTTGTAAATAATAATCTGAAACAACTACACATCTTTGCTAATATCTTTTCCTCTTCTAGAAGCACTCTTTATAGACTTTTATACTTCTTTTTGTAGGTATGATCAAAAAACCCTTATACCGTCATTTTGTCGTCTGTCTGTCTGTGTGTCTGTCTGTCTGTTCGGTAAAAATGGTAGCCAAAATTTGTAAATCTTCAAAATGACTATGGAACACAAACTAAATATGACTTTACCTAAAAGGTATGTTTTAGTAAAATAAAAGAGTAAAGAGCAATTTTAGTATATAATTCACAAGCAAAAAAATTGATTTAGTTATTGTTTCGCCACAAAGTGTCATTGAAGTTATGACGCAAAATGACGAACTGCGCTGTTGCAGCGACGGAGCTTTACAGTCATTTTGTCGTCTGTCTGACTGTCTGTCTGTTTGTCTGTCTGTTTGGTAAAAATTGTAGCCAAACAGCTAAACCTAGGGATTTGAAATTTGGCATGCTCATACAACTCTTTGTGCGGGTCACATAGAAAAAATACTAAAACATCTAAAAAACATATCTCCCTAAAAATATAAAGAAATATGTGCTCATCCTAAAAAAAAATATTGTTTTTAAATTCTGAGTAGGGTATCAAATGAAAGCCCTTAGTACGTGGATGAACGATCAAAATTTTATTTTTGCAAAATAAATTATTTTGATGCGATTTTTGCCAAAATTGTGTAAAAAAAATTGTCCCACACACTGTACCCAGATGGTTTAAACTAATCTGAAAAAATTCTAAGTAATGTACATTGGTGTGAACCGGAATAGTACAACAAGAATTTTTGATCAGATTATATTTTCGGAAAATAATGCATTTTTTGTGTTTTTTTGTTGACAAAACTTATAATTATGTAACACACTATACTAGAAGGCGTATTCTGATCTAATATTTAGCTTGCTTGCTTGCTACGCAGCAAACTAGGGTTCGCTCCCGGGCAGAGGAGACAATTTTATTTATTTTTTTCATTTCTTTATTTAAATTATTTTGTCAAAATTATAGTTATATTTTGGCAACTGTTGCATTTAATTTTTAAGAGCATAAATTTAATAACCAGTTGGAATTGTTGGCATTATATTTTCATTCTATGTGTCATGTATACGAAACCGGAAGGGTGGAGCATATGAATTAGATAGATAGATATTTTTATTATTAAATATTATTTACTACATTTTATCTTACAACAATTAACTTACACTTAATAATAATTGTAAGCATATGAATTAAAACAACCAATGGAAACCATAGGCGTAATTTTCAAAATCTTAATGAACCTTGCTATATAAAAAAAATACTGCACATATATAGAAACTTAAATAATGGTATTAGGTATTCGAATTAAAATTAACAAAAAAATATTTCAACATAAAATATGTTTTTAAATCTCTTACATTAACAGACGATAAATTATTTTAAAAATGTCGTTCATTTTGCCGTGATTACTACAAAGCAAAATTTGTCCTACACACTCAGCATGCCGCCTTCACTTATTATATACCTGCGAAACCTTGAAATGTGTGAAAATTCACACTTCACATAATTTTTTTTACTTTTCAGTCTTAAATCAGTAGAGCACTGTATATCCGCGGATATCCACCAGTTTTCTGCGGATATCCAAAATACTAAGACAATATTTAATGTACAAACAGAGCCACTAATTTTATAGGGGAGTGTAGCCAAATTTGGACCACTTAAGAATTTTTTAATATATAGGGATGTACAAGTATTTTTAATAAAAAGGAAGTAGTGGAAAAAAAAGTTATTGTTTATATCTTCAAAATAATATAATTTATTGAAAAAAAATAATTATATTGAACAGTGAAAAATCAATACATAAAAATCGTGTCATCGGTCCAATTAAAGAAACTGATTTCTTAGGATGGACCAGAGGTTTTCCAAGATGGACCATCAATATACTTAAACACAATTGAAGCAAAAGTACTTTTGATTTTTGCACTGACTCCAGCACACTGTGTATGGACCCAAGTGTGACATTTTATGCACTGTATCATCTCATCTTCCTTCATTTCCTCACATATAATACAAAACCATGTAGTCTTAGTTTTTATTCTTTGTCTTTTTGGTCCAATATTTGGTAATTTTACTTTGTTAGTCTTTTTCTCTTTGACTTTTTCTAATTCCTTTTTATGAGGAGTACTTGTTATTACAATTTCTTTTTGGGCTATTCCTCCAGTTCGAGAGGACGATGGACCTTGCTGTGGATTTCGTTTTGGTGGAGGTGATATATCGTAAAGAATATCCTTACACTTTTAATTTTTTTTTTCTCTCGAGGTACATAATCAACAGCAGAATCACTATTATTACTTTTACTGTCACTTAAAGACATAGATGTTGGTGTATTAGGCCTACTTGTAGTATTTACTGCGATTTCAGCAGGGTTAGCAGAACACTGTAAAATATCGGATACTGCAAACTGGTGGTCCTGAAAGATATGTCTATTTATAGGCCAAATACCAGAGGCACGGAAAGCACTTTCAGCTATAGCTACAGTGGCTGCTCGGCCGTATGCTTCATTTAACAATTTAGACATCGGAATTGGACCGGTCCAATTCAGGCGACTGCTTGTGGTCCAACTTGAGCTCTTTTTATAAATATTTTAAAATCTTTCACCTAACCTTACATTTGAACTAGATTAATAAAACTAATATAGTAAATTGTAGCCAGACAAGTTTACTTTCTGCAGATATAAAAATATATTTTGTTACTTCCTTTGAAACAGTCTAAAGACTATTGACCTTATTTATAAAATATTTAATTGATGGTATGTAAATACTAATAACACTTCACTGACTGCAACCATGAGCTGCGCTGATATAAAAATGATTGCATCAGACAAGTTTACGTCCATCCCCTTCTAAATTACTGTTTTGCTGCGTAAATGCCTTATACAGGTCAAGTTACGATAGTGGTCCAACCTAGGCGATGGTCCAAATTCGGCTACTCTCCCCTATATATCTATATTACACATACATGGACCGTAATGGTAATTAAAATTAATAGTTCCAGTCTGCTCAAGTAGGAGTATTAAACTATTTACATAAATACAGCCCTTACAAGTAGTTAATAGAGTGCCATCTGTGCAAGAGTCTAGCCTGCCTGTAACACGTACATGGACCATAATGGTACTACCTGTAACGAAGTGAAGTCAATTCACAATATCTCTGAACTGTAAATTTAATTGCAAAATTTAGACCCCCTTCTAAAAAGCCTGGATAAGTGCCTAGAGACCTGACATTTAACAGAGCAAGATGAATGAAATGTGTCTAGTTGACCAAATTCCGGTCAATTCCCAAGATGACATATATTTTAGCTTTAAACAAGGTGTATTAATTACTAACATGTAAAAACGCCTTTTACATTTCTCTCAACTGTTTTAAATTTACTGAACTGAATTTAAATGAAAGCATATTTTCTCGTACACTCGATTATTAGTTGTTACAACATAAAGTTGTTATAATTAAAGTTGTTGTAAAGTTATATTAGATATTTAATATGTTGGAGTTTTATATTACACAACTTTTTATAACAATTTATTATAAGCTTATAAAAATATACTAAAAATATATTAAAAATAGAAAAATTCAACGTATGAAAAATCTGCTCACAATGAGTCTTGTAATTGAAAACGTTTTCAACTGTTGACAGTTGGACAGGTATTATCCTACAACAAAATGTCAAAAAAAGTGAAATATGGTGATATAAATACAGTAAAAATGGAACACAAAACTACAACCATGTTGTAACCAATGAGTTTACAGGAAAAGATGTTTATCTGTCTGTAGGCGAGGTAATTGTCACCGAGTGCGGCGGGGGAAATTAATGTTTTGGGACTTCTAAAATGGCGTCCAGCTTGAGCTTTATATGAAAAAAATAAGTAAAAAGTTTCACACTAAGGCCCGGTCTTTCCACCGTCAGGTAAATCTCTAGGTAACTCTCTGACAGATAAGGTTATCTGGAACTTCATCTGCTGAATAAATGTCAATACCAATCATTGAATTCAATACGTCAGTCTCATTATCGGTTAAATAACTATGCGATTGATAAATTTGTATTTGTGAAAGACAGAAGACAAAGACTTCAGCACAGAAAGTATCACATAACCTTATCTGTCAGGTAGTTACCTAGAGGTTTATCTGAAGGTGTAAAGACAAGGTCTAAATAAGATAAGATATGAGTCAATTATGAAATTAACTAGCCAGTAGCCGTAAACATTAAAGAAATAAACGTTTCTGTAATTGATAAGTAATGGGTGTTTTTTTTAGAGGTATAGAACTTTAAATTGCAATAAAACAACGATGGATTATTCGATTGACATGAATTTTTTTTTATTCGAAAGATAATCTTGTGGCATTACATTTTAAATATGATTTCTGGCATATGACCGCCACGGCTGGCTCGGATGTAGTCCAATCTGGACGTCCAATTTTCGATGACTTTTTCCAACATTTGTGGCCGTATATCGGCAATAACACGGCGAATGTTGTCTTCCAAATGGTCAAGCGTTTGTGGCTTATCCGCATAGACCAATGACTTTACATAGCCCCACAGAAAGTAGTCCAGCGGTGTTAAATCACAAGATCTTGGAGGCCAATTCACAGGTCCAAAACGTGAAATTAGGCGGTCACCAAACGTGTCTTTCAATAAATCGATTGTGGCACGAGCTGTGTGACATGTTGCGCCGTCTTGTTGGTATGATTTAATGTAATGCCACAAGATTATCTTTCGAATAAAAAAAAATTCATGTCAATCGAATAATCCATCGTTGTTTTATTGCAATTTAAAGTTCTATACCTCTAAAAAAAACACCCGTTATAACCACAATCGAGAAAAAAGTAAATTACAGTTTATATCATGCAAGAATGTAGTAAACAGCTCACACTTTTCCTGAATACTTGTCGATTACTGTCGAATTGTTTGTGAAGGCAGTAAAATCTTCTACCATTTTCCTTGTAAACAATTTGGAATATACTGATTTTTTGCTCTTATATTAAGAGTCAAGACTAATAAAACTAAATATTATGAGTCCTATGTCCAAACATAAATAACATATTAGCCCCAACTCTATTTCTATTATTGTTAAAAAATTAAGAGCCTATCTCAGTTGTTTGTTAACAATTCACTGAAACATTTGATTTTACACAATTGTTTATAGACACAATTTGTAAAAAAAAATGACTTAAAAATAAGATAAAATACTTAAATGTCAGCATACAAAACACTACATAAATGCAATGTTATGGGACTCTTAAAACGACGTGTGATGTTCTACGCTGTCGTCACATAGCGACAAGGTCATTCGAGACTTATTATTTCCCTATAAACTCCTTGGTCGTAACATGGAATTTGACCTCAAACCTGTACACCACTAACTTGATTTTAAATCATAACTGCGTATATTATTGATGTAAAATTTATGTATGCAGGTTATTAAGGTATTTAATAAACATCATCAAAGGTAGGTCAAAGTATACATATCAAAGCAATGTAAGCGTGTGCAGGTAGTAAGTGCAATAATTAATTTGAAATATAAAATAATATGAATCAAAACATGATTAAGAAAAAATTTAAATTGTATGTAGAGAATTATTTTGCGTTCTTCTCTTTCTGTGAATATTCTAAGACTCTCTTGATTTTAAACTTAATGGTCATACCTCTGTTAATGAAATGTGTTCCACGAAATTACTTTGTTAAGCGAAACTTCGTTATCAGAGGTAAAAATTTAGCTGGAAACATTTAGCTGTGAAAAAGATCTGTTCCCGATGGATACCGCATAATTTAACCGAAGCTCAAAAAAAGGCTCGTGTTGATTGGTGTAAGGGAATGCTAAAAAAAATCAACCTAGGCACTGCAAAATCCGTATACAACATCATTACAGGTAACGAAACTTGGATTTATTCACATGAACCGGACACTAAGCAACAATCCACTGTTTGGGTCTTCCAAGATGAACCAAAACCCACAAAAGTTGTTCGTTCAAGAACCGCTTCCAAAAAAGGATCGCTTGTTTCTTCGGTTGTACTACACATGTCGCAACCATTACTTTAGAGAAACGGAAAACAGTTAATCCTGAATGGTATACAACAATTTGTTTGCCAGAAGTCAAAATCAGGAAAAACAACCAAAAACATCACTCTTCATCGTCATGATGAAAATTGGTTATGAAAAAATTGGTTAGTGGATAAGTTAGGTGAATACGGGCAATGAGACATTAATTCGATGTTTTTCTCCTTCAAATAATCAATTGTTTGAAGGAGAAAAACATCTAATTAATGTCTCCTTGCCCGTATTCACCTGACTTATCCCCTAACGACTTTTTTGTTCCCCAATGTCAATAAAAAAATGCGTGGACAGCGACTTTCATCACCTCAAGAAGCTGTACAAACCTTCGAAAACTATGTTTTTGAGATACCAACTTCAGAGTGGAAAAAATATTTCGAAAATTTGTTTGAACGTAGGCAAAAATGTATAAATCTTAAAGAAGAATATTTTGAAAAGCAATAAATCATTTTGTTCAAAAAAAATGTATATGTATGTATGTATATGTATGTATGTAAATTATTATTATTATTATTATTATTATATATTTCTTACTTTTTGTAAAAACTTAAAAGGTAGCCCTTGTACATACAAAAATACAAAACTTATATTAGGTTATTACATTTTAAAAAATTTGAATGTTTTAAACTCTATATGCTATAAAAGGTTCCCTCTATTAAAAAGTTTTTCAATTTTTTTTTAATGGATTTTTGTTTAGATTTTTGAGCTTTACAGGAAGATATTATAAAGATCTATACCCTTAATCATGAACAGATTGCCTGTCAAGTTTTATTTATATCTCGGTATAGAGAATAAATCCTTCCCTCTCATATTGTAATTATATATTTGACAGTGTTTAATAAACATTAGGATACTCAACATATATAGATACGAGACAGTCAGATTTTTTAATTGTTTAAAAATTAAACTCACGTGTAAAAAAAAAATTGTAATATAAAAATTATAAACAAATTATTTATAAATATACACAGATGTTTTCCTCCATTGTAACTGCATAATTGACGTAAATAAACAATATATAATTAAAATAAATATGTATGTGACTTCACTATACTGTAGAACTAATGAACAAATACGTCATATCAACGAGATATCTGTCAGATACTGGGATATACTCATTTAATTCTGTCGCATACATATGACAGGCATCGAAAAGCGAATCATATGCATTGCTATGATTATGACTGCTACCCTATTATTAATAAAAAAGCATTGTCCTCTAAATTCATTTATTTCTAAAAAACCCTCTTTTGACTTTTAATATTTTTTTGTCATTTAAAGTACAGAAATTTAGTTTACGGACATCGCGTTCGTAAAAGTTAAGGAATTCGAATGGATCCAACTTCGAGAATATTTGTGGACGACTGATGTGAAAACGTTACTTTTATTTCAAATACAGAGCATTAATTAATAAACCTCGTATTTAAAAAAAGTTCACATTCATATAAAACACTAAGATCAGGTTATAGCAAGCTATAGTACGTCCCATACTTATGTGTAACTCCGAAACATGGACCTTATCAAAGCGAAATTGACAACACCACAGAGCTTTCGAAAATAAAATATTACGCCGAATTTTTGATCCCATTCAAATTAATAGAGAATAGAGAATCCTTAACGATCTGCCGTACAACATAACATCTTTCTCTGTTATATTTGCGGACGATACAACATTAGGAACTAGTGACAACGATCCAGAAATTTTGAAACATATATATCTTATTTGAAACAGCAGTATGGTTTGGAGCTAATGAATTAACGCTCAATCAGAACAAAACAAAAACTATAACTTTTACATCTAACAGACAACGTGGAAGTAATGAGACAGCCACTTTCCTAGGACTGCATCTTGAATCCAGGTTGACATGGATTCATATGGACAAAATAGGTTTGAAACTCAACAGTGCAATATTTGCTATTAGAAGAATCAGGACTGTTACAAATCAACAAATTGTCCTACAAACCTATTAGTGTTTATTTCACTCCATTATGTCATATGGCTTACTACTATGGGACGGTACGCCACAAGCAGACAAAATATTTAAACTACAAAAAAAGGCTGTCAGAGCTATTGTAGCTTCCTCAAGAACTAGCCATTGTAAACCTACTTTCAACAAGCTCAAGATTCTTACTTTTTAAGCCCAATTTGTACTAATTCAAGCTCTGCAAATTAAGAAAATCTATTCAACCATAAGTACTAGAGAACAATGTCATAACCACAACATTCGGTCTAAGAAAAATCTTACAGTTCCTAAAGTCAAATTAAAGCCTTCATCAAGACAGAACATAGGAATCCGCATATATAATCATCTCTCAGAAGGCCTCAGACAAGGAAGAACCTCTATATTTAAGAAGAAGTTTAAAAACATTCTTCTTGAAAAGACCTACTATTCATTGCAAGAATTCACCAATGAGAATATTGTATATACTATTTAATTTTATATTCTATGTAATACTTTTCAATTATTTTCTGTGTATTAAAAACATTCTGTTGACTTAACTTCTACCTTTTTAAAGTTTAATAAAGATGAGGGAGGATGGAATGGTCAGGAGGATATTGGAGAGAAGATTGAATAACCTTCGATCAGTGGGGAGAGCCCGCAAGAGATGGAGAGATCAGCTAACCGAAGATCTAACAAGTATCGGTACACATGAACATAGAAAGACCAGTGGTGGACTTTCGCAAAGACAAAAAAGACATTTGTCTTGGGCCCGTAATTTTCAAGGGCCCGATTTGGGAGGTGAGGACCTTTTTTTTCCTCTTCACTTGGATTTGGGAGGTGAGGACCTTTTTTTTTTCTCTTCACTTGGATTTGGGAGGTGAGGACCTTTTTTTTGTTCTTCACTTGGATTTGAGAGGTGAGCACCTTTTTATTTTTTTCTCTTCACTTGAATTTGGGAGGTGAGGACCTTTTGTTTCCTCTTCACTTGGATTTGGGACCCGCTTCTGGGAAAGACCTGACAATTTAGTTATTTAACATTTGTGGCGCACAGCAACGATAGCTAACCAAACACAGCCCATCTTTATGACTACATTATAATTAACTTAGCATAAATAAAATAACAAATGAATATGCTTTCATACACGTAGAAATAAAAGAAAACTTGCACGGACAAACACAAATAAATTAAATTAAAAGTCTGTTCGAAAATTGAACAGGCGCAGGGTGATGGTAAGAGGATGTAAAGCGGCCAATTATCATCGGATATCACAAACATTTATAAGTAATATATTAAAATTAGGTACAAGGCTTTAAATATAGAATAAGAAGTTCGATTCTCTCAGGAAAAGTATCAGCCTGTTCATAAGTATATTTTCGTCGCCTAGGGCAACTGACATAGCACAGGCCTAACCTCTCCCTGCCATTCTCGAACTGAACGCACTGGGTTAAAATTTGTAACACCAGAACCGTAACTAGCTTTTTCTGAGCCCTGTGCAAGGTTGCTCAAAAAGTTTATCCACAGTCTGACTTTTCCCATTGACGATTTTTCGGGCCCTCTTTCCACTTGGGCCCTTGTCTGTGCACCTGTTGCACCTGTTTAGTTACGGCACTGTGTAACACAGTCAAATCTGTGTTACATGTCTCACAGATAAGAGATTCTTCACCTCGCAGGAGGTATCTATGAGTTCACTAACAGTGACAGGAAAGACCTGATGATTAACAGATCAAGATGGAGGACGTATGTGAGTCAGGCCAAAAATCAAACCAACTGACAGTGTCCAAAGCAAAAGAATATGAAAAATATCAACATTAAGTTGCCTTTATATTTTACATAAAATTTTATTTTAGTTATTTTTATAAGAAATCGATAGAAATTTATCTTAATTTTATTCTTGAACCTTAAGATAATAAATACAACCTGTTTTTCCCGTTTTATGAAACTTTCCCAGATTTATCCTTTATTTGTATAAACAAATATGGTAACTCTGGTTATATTGCGTCTCGCAATAATTATTTGCGAAATATAACAACTTATATTATTACCATATTTGTAAATGTCTGCAGATGTTTTTCTAATTCAATATTATCATATTTTCCGGAGGGAAAGGCGTTAAAGCCATTTTAATGCTTCAAGCTGGTGTTATTCAACCGGTGTTTCGCGGCACAAATGCGCCACAAAATTTATAAAATAGCTCTGTAAACATAAAAATAACATTTGCATTCATCAATACCTCGGGTGCCATCAAATTTTTGGTTCTTTAAAAGGGCCACGGATACAAAAAGGTTGAAAACCACTATTTTTTTTATAACCCTAAATACGTAGTCAGTATTTAAGGTAACAAATTTTGTTATTATCTTATTTGTACATGACTGCAGATGTTTTTCTAATTCAATATTTTCATATTTTCTGGAGGGAAAGGCGTTAAAGCTATTTTAATGCTTCAAGCCGGTGTATTCAACCGGTGTTTCGTTGCACAAGTGCGCCATAAAATTTAGAAAATAGCTTTGTAAACATAAAAATAACATTTGCATACAACAACCTGGAGTGCCATCAAATTTGGTCCTTTAAAACGGTCACGGGTACAAAAAGGTTGAAAACCACTATTTTTATTATACACTTTAAATACGTAGTCAGTATTTAAGGTGCTACCAAATGTTATTGCCTTAATTTTATGAAAAAGGTACACATTTCGTTAGTTTTTAAATAAATAAAAAATCATAAATGGTCTATTTCCAATTGGGAAGACCTCTTTATTAGACGGATCTTAAGTTGGACTAATTTCAGTGTTTTTGCCAGGTCATGGGGCAACATCTTGCAATACATATCACCGGTATATATATATTATTTATTTTGGAAAATTAAAATATGTACACGATTGTTTTATTTAACATATTTCGATCACTACAAATTGGTCCTGAACAGATTTTAAGTTACAAGGATTCTATTAATATTTCATATTAAAATAATAGCTTAAGAACAGCATGCAAGCCTTAATAAAATTTTTATTAATTCATATTTTCAAGGACAATGGTATTGATCAATTTATAAATAATCAGACAAAACAAAGACTACCCTTAAACAGAATAACTATCAACAAATAATAAAAGTTAAACATTTAATATTTGTTATTAAAGAAATTAGATGACGTACCGCCATTTTTCCTTACCTTTTCTAATTTACCCTGTGTTTAAGATCCTTTTCTAACCTTTTTCACACACTAAATTAAATTTTAATCTCGTTTAACTATACTCACTATGTTCACTAGTTTTAATATGTTTTGGAAAAATGAAAATCTTTTTGGAAAACTAGTATCTGCGTGCCCGTTATATGTTAACTGAAAGTGTTATGTGTCCCGTTTCTATCTCCCACCACGATTCGGGCAGGAATCGATCAGCTGGCGGTACAGTCCCAACAGGAATTTTAGTCGTCTACGTTGTCAGGATAATCGATATTTTAGCTTTTGTTATTAATTGATATGATATAGAAATATTGACATATTCGAATATTTACTGATAAGTATATTTGAACATTAAATCTACGATCTAAAAATTAAAATTTGTTTCCATTTTCTTTGACGCTGTCTGTCAAGGGTGACTTTTGGCATCACTCACTATAATCCTCCATCTTGCGTTTCTAAAACTATAGTCCGCGACCCATTACTGTTCCCTAGGAAAATAAATACCGGTCTTCAGAAAATATTAGAATAATCGTAATTTTATAATTGTGTAAACAGCAAATGAATATGTGTAAGAAATTAAGTTTTTCAGTCGACTATTCGA
Organism: Liopterus haemorrhoidalis; assembly: GCA_963971575.1. NCBI lineage: Eukaryota > Metazoa > Arthropoda > Insecta > Coleoptera > Dytiscidae > Liopterus > Liopterus haemorrhoidalis. Next base: position 59,102,833 of record OZ020612.1, on the reverse strand, counting down.
CAGTTTATAAATTAAAAACACCGCAGGGGGACGCCTTGATCGATAGGGTGCCCTATGCGGTATTTTTTTTTTTTTAGACGATGTGGTGGAAAGAGAAACACATCGGTTAGACTTTTGTAGAGGGGCGCTATGTATACTAGGGCCGCTACTGACTACAAGTAATATTTTGTAGCAATTCTTCAACAAGAAATTAATTTGTAAAATTTTCAGTTTTTCGAAATTTTCAAAATTTAAAATTGATGTTAAGAAACTCTATTTGATATAAATTTTTGAACACTAATTCCCGGGCAGTATAAAAGAAAACTAAAATTAATCCGAAATAAATAAAAATATATTTTAGGGTAATATGCATAATTCTTAAGGCCCATGAATAATGTTTTATCTAAAGAAAAAAAAAAAAAAATGATAAAAACAGTTAGAGCCAAAATATTTATTTAACAAAATTATATATACAGGAATCCCTCGTTATCTGCGGTTATTTTTTAAGAAACATTTTGAAGCAATTTTTTTGTAAAATTAAAAATTAAATTTGGATTTTTTTTTTTAAATCAAAATGACTTATCTCAAAAACGTTTTAAGATAGAGACCTGTGGTATCGATTTTTAGAATCTACGTATTTTGATTAATTTAGAAAAATATTACTTACTTAATAAAACCAGCCGACAATCCAAACCTGCCTAAAAATTACAAAAATGCCTAAAAATTACAAAATCGTAAGAGGATCAAACGTTTTCTCGTGGTATTGCTTGTTCACAGTTAAAATTATTATTATATTTAAAAAATAGAGATTTAAATGAAGAGTGGTAGCCGATTGCCGCTGGAATATACTTCTAACACGGATCATGATTCGCACTTGATTGGTAAATCGGAATATGTACATAATAATAATAATAATAAGCTCTACTATCATCTTAGACATGCCTATGGTATTGACCAAATACCGGTTATACCGTACGTCCCTTCTGACATAGAATCGGTGGTGGAAAATTCCAAGTGCTGTATTTATTGGAATTAATCCTTCCCCACCTCGAGGTTACTGACAGCCACTAAGCCCGACATAACCCTCCTGGATATCGAGACCAAACAGATGTTTGTGATCGAATTCTCAAGTCCAGCTGAGAAGAATATCTCTCTCAAGGAGGAGGAAATGAGGTCCAAGTATATGGATCTCTTATTCGAGCTTAGAAAGCTGTATCCCGGGTATAAAGTTAAGCTTGTAGTCCTGATAGTTGGTGTTTTGGGTGGTATGAAAGCCACCTATCGAATGGAAATCGAGTCCATTCCCGCCTGCAGATCTTCTGCCAACTTTTTGATCTCTAGGATGCAGAAAGCAGTACTGCTCGGCGTCACTCCGCATTGTGCGGGCACTGGATCTAGCGTAATTTCAGCGGCTGCATATCGCCAGAGTTTGGGATGCAGTCGTGTGTATTTAGCTCCACTAGTCTCTAGTATGACGCGGCTCAAAAGGTTGCTGAAGTTTGAGATTAGTGGACGCTTGTCAAGACCTGACAAACCCCATAATAATAATAATAATTTTTTTATTGAACATAATACAAAATAAAACATTGTTTTAGGCAGTCATACAAACAATACAATAGGGATGGTTTTACCATTTGGCGGGCTGAGGCATTATCTGAGGGATGTCTCGGGATGGGAGAGGCAGAAGGCCATAAAAATATGCCTTTCATGTACTTATGTTTAACATGTAACTCTTCTATTTTATTATTTATTTTATGAATCCATTAATTATATTTAGAGGGAGCCAAATTATGTCTTGCTTAGAGGCGTCGAATTATGTCTAAAACCTAGTCGCGCCAAAGAATTCGCGGCTACATTGGTTGTACAGTACATTATGCCTAAAGTGACCACCGAAGGGACCAGTTCAAATTGGTCATCTTAAATAGGTGGTCACCTTGCACAGAAAGAGGGATGCAGGTACTATTTTTCAGGGACCATCAATAAGTGGTCAACTTAAACAAGTGACAATCTTCCGAAGGTGGTCATATTAGCAGGTTTTACTGTTGATTGTACACATACTCCCTGTTTTATATACATTTGTACATATATGCCTAGACTTATGTAATATCCTTGATTTTCTTATCTGTGACAACGTTCACGGAACCTAACGCGGATGTCGGGAGAATCTCCCGGGGAGATTACTGTATCTTAGACTAATTTTAGTGGGAGGATACACAAAGAGAAAAATACCAAAAACGCACGAAAGTCATGATGTGGATATGTTGATGTGACCTGGATTTATTCTGGAAGATATATTTTTTGTCCCAATTCATGTGCTCATTAGGTGCCTTTCTACACGGCTATACTATAAAAGCAAGCCTGTGACTGCAAACGTTTAATCGTTTGTACTTTCTGTTTGACCACTAAGTAAGGGTATGGACATGAGTTCAACTCCTGCTTATGTCAAATAATTTGTGTATTAAATATGTATTCAAATTACTGTGGTTCTGCTTAGCTGTTCGGCTATGAACTGTATGTGCCTTTCTGTTTACGCTAAAAAATGGACATAATACTGACCATATTACTACTGAATGTACACAGAAAATATGGCAAACCTGGAAACAGGAGTTGTATACTCACTTCGAACTATCTCGCCAAAGATTCTGATATTATAAAAAATAAAAATACTATGTATCACTGATGTAGTAATATTATTAGAATGTTTTATAGTATTTTCAACAAAAGAATAAAGTTAGTATTTATGCCCTACACAACCATTTAGAAAATGTATAAAGTTGGCATAATTTTAATATACATATGAATATAGCTCAGAAAAAAGGCGATAGAGCTATGCTGTTTTGGAAAATATTTCGAATATTAAGGTCTTAAATAGCCTTAAACAAAATTTTAAATGAATTGTATTGTGAAATTTTTAGTTTTGTTTTTTTTTTCAAAACTCAAAATGTTTTTTCTTATTAACGGTTTAAGATAGAGACCTGTGGTTTCAATTTTTAGAATTCGCGTACTTTCACCAGTTTAGAAAAATATTGAGTTCATAATAGAATTACCCATTTTTCTTTGGTGAGCCGACAAACAAAACCTTCGAAAATGCCTAAAAATTACAAAATCATAAGAAGACCAAAAATATTTAGTCTCAAATTTAGCTAAACATGTACATTTTTGTGAATTTAGAGACAAAAATAACTCCCATTATTAACTAAGACACAAAATTCCTGAGAAAATCAAAAAAAAAAAACAGTCAGCCAAGGGGAATTATTTTAAATAGATCTTAAACATAGTTTGGTACAAATTAAAATTATTAAATTTTTTAGAAAAATTTGACTTGATTATTTTAATAGTGTTGGCGATTGACGTGACATTTGCTTTATAATAACGATTTTAAGCCATTTAAAATTTTCAAATGAGTTAAAATATAATTTACAATTGCTGCTGATGAGAGCTGCCTTATAGACCGAAATGTTACATCCAGTATTAATATAAATACACAGTTTGAAGTTTCAGTGTCATTATTTAATATTTAAACTTACAAAACATAATTTGATATTTATAATAATCAAATAAGGAAAGAATTGAAGAAAATCTTTTAATTAATGGATTGGAAAAAGTCATTTAAATAAAATGTCAAATGGGACCTAAAGTAGTCTCAAAATATAACCCAAAGTAAATGAGATCTTGTCCAGAAAGAGGTAAAACTGAAGCCAGGTCATCACTAGACCTAATGCTTGGATTGAGTAAGAATAGAAAGGAGAAGAAGAAGAAGAAATGAGATAATTTCAGCAAAACATAAATTCCGCAGTAAAATTATATTCATTTCATTATCTAGATATTTCCAAAAACCAATTCAAGTCCCCTATTCTCAATATTTAATTGTTTTTATCTGTTAAACATAAAATTTGTTTGCGAAAGCATTAAAAGTCAAAACGTTAAAGTTAATCTACGGGTTATCTACATAATAAAGGTTTTGAACATAGTACAGTGATACGGGATTTTAACATGAGTGTAGCACCGCGATGCGCATGACGTCAGTCTGCGTCGATATCGAGCGTCGCCGTCCAAATACTAAACACTAGCGACATCTGAAAATAGTAAGCATAAATTATACTATCACTGTAAATTAGGACACTGGCTTATATTTTGTTTATTTATTTGTTTCATTAGTTCTTGTTTTCGACAATAGATGGCAGGGTAGAATTAATTTTGTTTTTTATTGTTGTTTATTTGTTTCATCCAAGAAGTTGTCTTCTGAATAAAAATTTATTTGTTTTAGCTGTTATTTAAATTTCAAAGCGATTTATGTGACTTATTTACATGTTAATTTGGAAAAAACAATATATTTTCATTGCAGTAATTTGATTTAGTTTATTTTCTGGTTTTAACAATAAACAGAGTTGGATTCAATATAAAGAAATTGTAAAAGAATTTAGAAAGAACATTTTCCTAAATAAATATTTACAATTTTCATATATCCTTCTACTCAATAATGAGCTTGGTGTTTTCCTCGCATACTTTTGAAGTGCACGTTTCACACAGGAGTATAGTACCTACAGTTTAACGTGGGTTCCGAACCACTTTTTTGTTTTTGGAGAGAATCTCCTGAGCAAATAGGGCCATCGGTAGAAAACCTCCGATTTCCTAGGAAGAACGACTGGAAATCTATTTTTCAAAATGTTTTCCGACATCGGGAACCAAGCGGTACCTTTTGCACAACTAACCACGCAATAACCAACTAAGCTACAGTCACTCCGTTTACTTGGACGGAAATAATAGAATATTGTAGGGTTTTTTAAGCTTATGTGATGGGAATTTTCTCATCCCAAATGGATCATAAGACAAAGATGGTAAAATTTTGGCCTTCGCACAATTTCCTAAATTTCACGGACGATGTAATGTGTAATGATTCTCTTTTTATGGTTAAACAAATACAGTAAAAAATTGTTTCAAAAAATAACGCACTGTTCAAAATCAAACTATGTGACACAGACGCGAAACCTTTGCGGGCTCACGGGACAGCGCCCCCCTCCCAATAACTAAAAAAACACGTGGTTTTAGTGTTTATAGGGAATACACTTGAATCCTAAAGTTCATGGGCTTTTTTACCTAGACATCACTCGTATTTGGAAATGAGGACCTTTATTTATTAGATCTTTACTTGTATTTTGGAAGTGAGGACCTTTTTATTTTTTAGGTCATCACTCGTATTTTGGAAATGAGGGCCTAGTTTGTTTTATGTCAACTCAAAATAAAATGCTTTTGGCCATCTCTTGTTGCCGAGTACTTCCTCATTTCTACACTTTTAAAACAATTTTTTCTTCTGAGCCTTTCTCCCAAGAAAAATCATGGGTCGCGCCTAATGTGATATTTTAAAAGATTTTATTTACGCAGTCCCGACAACCGAATGAACATAGTACCGTATTATTAATACAAACGCTGTATACATTGACTACACCAACTCATTTATATTAATACATGATAAGTACAGCCCTAGATTTAGGGTGTGGCGAACACATATTGGTAGGGGCGCAAGGTAGAAATGATAGGGGCGCAAAAATCACTCCATCCACCTTTTCCTTTTTTTTCTCCTTACTTCGGTCTTCTGTTAATATTTTTTTTGTCAACACCAAGGCTGGGGCGCAAGTCTGGTACTTTGCTTCGGGCACAGATATATCTTAATCCTGTTCTGGATGAGTATACACACTTATTTTTATAGAAAATTATTACTCGCATTGTGACATTGAACTAAATTCGTATTGTTATAAATCACACTACCCGATTTATTACTATATTGATTTACAGGTGTCAGTTAATCAAAGCTGATCCACAATTAATCGACTGATCGGCAGGTGGAAATTCCGAATTGTAGTTATAAAGATTGAACCCGCATTGTGTTCCGTGAGTAACTGTTTTACCACGGATCCACGAATCTTCTAGAATAAGCGGACAAAGAAAAACTCAAAAGTCAAACATGCCTTCGTTCCCATATTTATAAAATTGACTAGGTCCAAACCCAATCTTGATTACTTTACAATGCAACTTTCTGCTTTTATAAACCTTAGAATAGAATCTCATTGTATACAAAAATATATGTTATATTACTGTTATTAATGTCTACGTATCTTCAATTTTCTATGAATCATATTGAAAACGAGACACAATTTCGGTGCATCCTATACTTCGCCCTTAGACAGTCAAGCACTCACGCACCCTAGGCGCTCCCTTCTTGCTTCGTCGTTGGACTGGTGAAAAAACAATGAACGCTTAATTATAAAGATAAGTTCTCTGTTAGACCTCCAGCCCTAGATATGCAGGCCACGTGGTCAGCGTGACGTTTCAGCCAACAGAACAGAATCACAATTAGCGCACGCATTAAATCCCAAACGAACTGTTTTCTTTAAACTCTCAACAAACAATTGATAGCTTTCGTTTAAGTTCCACGTTGCTCTCTTGTGTTTGTTTTTGCTCGATAATACATCTATATCTATCAAGCACATTAAGTATAACTTGAGTATTTTAAATCAATTACTTGCTCTGTAACCCAATTTTAATCTGTGGCCTTATTCCGTCGAAATTTTGAATGTGGTGTAATCTATTTAGTGTTTAACTTAAGATAAATGTTCTCAACTAATACAATTAAATTAAAATCATGCTGTTCACCCTCTTGAAGCTTTTGTTTTATTAGGCAGAGACTATCGAAATACCTTGAATACCACCTTTAATACCAATTCATCTAATCAAATTATTCTCAAGAGTATACTCAAAGACGTTGTAAACAACAATTTGAAATGAGATTATGAGAAAAACGGATTTTGTTTGTTTAAAAAGAGTTTTACGACTGGGAAGTTCTTGAGTTGAGAATTACTGAAATATATTGCTGTTGTCAATATAGCAAGACTGGTTAAAATAACTCTATTTAACGCTGTTTCGTTATTACGCGTTTAACGAGCTATTGAATAACTTAAATTAGAAACCAATTTACATAAAATAATCCAAATTATGTGCGGCAGGGTATATATAGGCTGTTAAGGAATTACGTTTAAAAGGGTCATTTGAGAAATATGGTTACAACTCGTAGGAAAGACTCTCACTCATTCATAAACAGTATAAGTATTTCTTGCTAATATTTCTACGTATTTATAATTTTATGGAAGCAATAATATTTACTCAAGGTGTAATAAAATAATAGCCGCATTTTAAATATTGGTAACTGGCAAAAATTAACAAACTATTTCTGGTTTGGATGCCAGGGAGTCAAAGAAAATGAAGAAGCTGATCTTCTTGCTAAAAACGGAGGGAGGTTCACATTTCATCGGCTCTGAGCCTTTCTTATGGACTGTCAAGTAGCCAGACTATAAAGGTAGCTAGAACTTGGGAATAGAAAACTCTTGAAAGCTTTTCAATCTGGCATTGCCTCTCTGGCTTAAAACATGTCAAGAAATTTATTATACCTTCAGGCTATAGCGTAGAGGGACTGTTCCAGCTTAACAAACAGGACTTGAGGTAAATAACAGGCCTTCTGGTTGGACACTGCCTCCCAGAACACCAACTTAAAAATTCTGTTAAATTACAAGACGATATATGTCGTCCTTGTCAGGTTGGGAATCAACGGAACACACTTTGTGCAGTTTCAAAACTTATACTCACCAAAGGCTAACTTATCTGGAACATGCAAATCTGCCACCTGCGGATATCTCACAGAAAATCTCTCAGCTTTTTCAAAAGTTTTGAACTCAATTTGGATCCATAAGGGAGGACTTACAAAATATATCTTACAGATCGCACTGTCTTTAGACAGTTTCAGTCTGTGCCTCCCCAATACTAATTATAATAAATAAATAATAAATATGGATCTATCAAATAATTCATAGATTCTCCTGGATGACTATATAATTAATAATGATGTATTGCGCAGAATAAATACAACGATTACGTATTCAATTAAAGCAAATAAACTATTTTGTAGTATGTGGAAGTCATTGGTTCTTACTGTTGGCTTTCCTTAATGAAAAATAAAATAAAAAATAAAATAAAAATTTGAATATCAAGGACACATAATGCGTAATAAAAAGTATGAATTACTACAATTGATTATCCAGAGGAAAGTTGTAGGAATTGTGACCAGACCGCAAAAAAACTTCATGGTTGGAAATTTTTAGGCAATAATTTGGTAGAAGAACTACATCGTTTCTCCGCACTCAAATAAAAAAATCGCCGTTGTGACGCTAGCCTCCGTTAGAAGTTCACTTGAAAAAGAATATTGCCATTCACTAACAAACACTGTTATCCATTATCAATCATCCGGTATATTTATAGGTTACAACGAGAAATTAAGTTAATGTACATACCGCAAGACAAGCTGCGGTAGAACTTTGTCTTCGTATACCTATGTTCAGATCTATTGTTAGCACAACTCAGGATGCTATATGACTAGGGCCTAGTTCTTCTATAAAGAGACAATAAATGCAAATAATTTTTTGGGCCCCAAAAAAATGTTTATTATAAAAAGTCTAACTAAAGAAATTATAAGAAATAAATTGTGTTTGAAGAGACTCGTTCTCTGTTCAGCTTCGTCCTATAATATTCGAAAAACTGTGAATACATAGACTTACTCCAGTAGACGTCAGATATTAACCACTTGCACTCGACGTATTTTTTACAGTCTATGTTCCAGAAGAGTGTAGTTTCTTACCTTTACTTTAGTAAGGTAGTTAAGCAGCTGAATGTCCAAACAGCAAACTATAAATATTATCCGTCAGCAACTCGCTTGGATAACGAGTAAGGGATTTACTTCACACATAACATTTGTTAAATTAAACACCAAAATATTTCACATCTGTTTATTGACTTTCGTTTACTATGGATACAAACGCATGAATCTTATCAAGAAATACTGTCGAGAAAGTCTTATGGGATGTTCTGCCAATTCATTTTCAGTGAATAATTTTTTATGTTTCATAGGAACCAGGGACGCAATGGCTGCCAGGACACTTGTTTATTCATACTGAATAATAGTTTCACGAGATCATAAAAAGTGAAAAAGAGATCTGCTTTTAATTACTTTTTCTGATCGTAATTGAAAAATAATAACAAAATGAACATTGTGTGTATAGTTTTGATATAACATTTTTCCATAATGGAGTATAAATAGCGCGATGAGACATTTTTGGACTTATATTGGATATTCTTGGACTTGGATCATAGTTGTGTTGCCAGATGTCCGCATTAATCGGGATTGTCCCGGATTTCACCCAAGTCCTATTGTCCTGACTAGACCGTTTGGGACGCTCTGATGCCCCGGTTTATCTCTTTTTCGGTTTCTACCAGTAGTGAATTAGCAACATTTTCAGGCATCTGGAAAATTGGAACAAATTTTCCCCATGGGGTCAAGAACCGGCCTCATTAGATCAAGGACGACCCCATTGTTCCAAGAATCAGTCGTATTGGGTCCGGCCTACCGGGAAATTGCCTGGTATGCCGGCGGGCCAATCCTACTAATATTTGGAGCTGTCAAACCAGTAGCATCCGAAAAATAAATTTTCAATGAATACTGTTGAAAGTATTCTTCGCTGAGCTAATAATTCCATTCGAATTTTTAAAATTTGGCAGCGGGCCAAAGAGCCCTTGTTTTTTTTTTTTTCTGTGTGCGGGCAAGTTTCTGTAAAGTTCTTCGCAGAACTATCGTCTTCGTCTACATTCGGTCAGAATATTATAAACGAAATCCATGACGCTATAAATCAATATTTTTAGGAACGCTAATTCGTACTAGAGTTTTTCTTGGTCTTCAGTTTTAGTTCAGCTAAAACAGCAATGACAAGCCATTACAAGTTAATAATATTTGAACCTGATGCGTTAAAAATCGTGGTTGGGGCTGCCTCTTCTGCGCTCTGGCTTAACTTTGGCTTTTACAAATCCATCATCTCGCTTTGTTAAGTGTCAGTATTTATTTATTAAAAAATTAAGCTGTTTTTTTTACCGTCCGCCAACATATATTAAATTTCGAGATTTTGATGGATCTCCACAAATTGAGGTCCATACATAACGTTTTGACTATTTTTAGCATGAAATCTGTCGGTCTGTCTGCCTGTCTGTCGGTCCGTGTACACGTGCAGAGCAAATTCGGCTAAAAGGATTTTTATGAAACTTCATATTTAAGATGACATCAATGCACGAGTTGATCAACTTTTGGTAAAAATCGGTTAATTTGAAATAGGAGATAAACTCGTGCCGCTTTTAAGATTTTTGGGAATATTTCGAAAAAAATTATTTAAGAAAAGTTGCTATAAAAGTAATAACTAACAATTTTTATTTGAGACATTTTTACTTGCCCGACCTTAATATATAAGGGGCAAGTATTGTAATCGCGAAAATTTTCAATGTCGAGATTTTGACTGATGACCACGTTTCATGGTCCAGGGAATCCAAAAAACCTATTTTCGAAGTGCCGTCCGTATGTGTGTGTGTGTCTGTGTGTGTGTCTGTGTGTCATTGTGTATACACGATAACTCAAAAACGGTTTAACTTAAAGAGTTCGTTCTGGTACTAAAAAATTATCCTCTTAATTGGGAAGAGACTTATTGTTTTTTATTAAAATCCAAAACCGGAAACGGAAGTTATTAAACTTTAAAATTTAAAAAAATTCGTAACTAGTAAACCAAACCTTGGACAAAAATTTGTATAGGACATAATTTGATGTATTTTTGAAGATTTACCTAAATCTTCTTTTAAATTATTTTAAAAAAAATCAATTTTTTTTAATGTATTTTTATATTATTTTTTTTTATGGGAGGGCAAGTCTTGCGGAGGTATCCCTTCGCCACTGGTTTGATAATGCAGCATAAATTAAACAAGTACTTTGTGATGGCGGTCAGTCCTGTGGTGGCCACAGCTGATTTTTTTTTAAATTGTATCTTTTTTTAAACGATACTAAATTACTAAATCTATCAATTTGTAAAAATATTTGCCCAATATTTTTTGAAATAAATGTCGTTGACTAATTTGATAATAATTCCAGTTAATTCATCGTGTTACGGATAGAGATAGAGAGACAGCTTCGTACTTTTGCGTTATACATAAACCAACAGGTATAAACAATATTGATTTTCATGGGGAGCCTAAACTATCAACAATGAAACAATCCACATTAGCCCACAATAATTAATTAAATTAAAAATGCCTTCACCCTAGAAATTAATTAAAATCAATAACAAACCACACAATTATCTCTATAATAAAACATAAAACATAGGACTGCATTGTTTATAAAATATGCAAGAAGGCGGAGCGTCTGGTTGCGTGCCATGCGCGTCGCGACGTCTACTCGCGCCCATGTTCAAACTAACGACGCTACCTCAGTGGTTGACCGCTCTCCGTCGTGGACAGAAATAACTTTTAGCGATCTTTCGAACCGCGACATCGAGGTTCGTCCTAAGTATAATATGTGACCATGTGCCCTGTTTTAACTAATAAAGTTAACTACTATTTATCTAGGTATGTATTAATGTTTCGTCGGATTAAACACAAGTGCTAACACAGTGAATTTATAACAACGAATTTATACCCATGAGTGAGGAACAACGTTAGTTTTTATTATATAATTATGCACAAAAATCCATTAGATTTTATGTTTTTTATTATTTAATTTAAATTAAAATAGTAATTAGAATTTTGTTTAAAAGTTTTAGGAATAATCCTTTAACTCAGTACTGAGTTTAAAAGCGTATAATGATAAAGTTTTCCGAGAAGGAATAATTGTGGAAAATAATGAGCGGAAAATTTAGAAATCCTGGATTTTATGAATATATTTAAAGGAAAATTTGAAATTTATTACGGTGGAATAGTTCACTTTCAACTGGTGAATTTTGAATCATTTGTCCCAGTGTTCCAAAACCTTTTTGTCCCTGTTAAACAATTAACAAAAACTTGCTCTGGTTTTGCATTTTGAAAATCATTACCATTTCATTCATGGAATAACCCATTCAAAGCTCAGTGGCCAACAACATTTTCCTCCATTCTGTTTTTAGTTTTTCTCAACCAAATAATTTTAAAATGGGAATATTCATCCATCTCATCATTTCGTTCATCATTCCTTTAAAATTTTCTTGCTAGTTCTTGTCCATTCTTTCCAATGCCCAAGATATCTTAGAATCCGTTTTATACCTGTAGCTGTAGATCGATAAATAAATTTCTCCGTTCCGACAAATTTTCCAAAGTTTTTACTTTGGTTTTCTTATTAATACGTTTAAACTAGATTTTTCTTCATCACGAAAGATATTTTAAGATTTTATTAAGTGACAAATTGCTTCATGTTATTACTTTCATTTCGACTATTAGGTCCATATATCATATCGTCGGTTGATGTAATTTAGTATACATGGTGGCTCCGTGGTAAGACGGATTTACGGATTACAGGTTCAAATCCCAGACTACAGAAATGTTACTTTTCTGTTAGGACTCAATTCAGCCTCAAATATACGAAGTGTGTAAATTAAGTAAGCGGACTGGTAACATAGCGTTTGATTTGGCAACATTTGGGACGCGGGACTTGGAGGCGCGGCAGGTGAACATGTGATACCCCTTAAATACGAGTTTGAACTCGCGTAATTTTGTTGTCCATAGAGATTTTTTCAAACAGTTTTTTCTAGTGCGTTCTAAAAATGAGATGTATTCATTTCGAGCAACGGTGTGCTATCATGTTTTGAGTCAGACTTGGGCAAAGTGCAACGGAAACTTGTGCAAAACTTCAGCAGGCCTACGGAGACAGTGTTTTGTCAAGGACCAGGTTTTTTTGTGGTTTAAGGTGGTTTAACGAATAGAGTTGATTAAAGATGAATTACGCAGCAGAAGACCTTCATCTTCAAGAATCGATGAAAATGTCGACAGAATCCGGGATCTTGTGCGTTCAGATCATTGGTAAACAGTCAGAATAATCGGGGAAGAGTTGAATTTGACTCACACTACCGTTCATCAGATTTTGAGCAATGAATTGGGGATGAGAAAAATCTACGCAAAAATGGCAATTTCAACAAACGAGTTTTTGTCCAGTAAAAACATCCTTGTGACTTTTTCCTCTTCCCGGGATGACATTTTGGGACACTGAAAGCTATTCCAGTATCCGAGTTCCAGCACTGTTATGAGGATTGGAAGAACTGTCTCCAGCCCAAGGAAGTTATTTTGAGGGAGACAATATTGTATTGTAATTCTATTCGAATAAAAAAATTTAAAAAAAAAATCAGTCCGGTTACTTAATTTACACACTTCGTACATGGTGGCTCCGTGGTAAGACGGTTTTATGGAGCACAGGTTTTGCGGGTTCAAATCCCAGACTACAGAAATGTCACTTTTCTGTGTTAGCTCTGGACTCGATTCAACCTCAAATATTTATTACTTAAAATGAGTTTATCTGTATAATTGGAACAGTCTAAATGTCATACTGACCAAATAGCATATAGTTCCGGAGGTCTAATAACGGAAATTTTACCTTCTGCTTTATGCACCACCTAGTCGTTACAAAAGTTTTATCAATTTTATGATTTTGGTCTGAACTGCTCACCTTATTACAACCTAATAAAAATTGGTACCAAATGTGAATTTTCAAGATTTCGTAGGTATCTTATAAGTGAAGGAGACCAAAAGAGGGCACGAATTCTGAATGTGTAAGACATTTTTGGGCACATTATTGGTTGTAATAACATTCCAGTTCTATCAGTGTCCTAAGGGCTATAAGTTACCCGAGATCCGTAAGTTAGTCGTGAGCTATGAGTGGCCTCAGGGCCACAAGAGTCTCGAGAACTGTAAGTGACCCAATTAATTGGTGTTCTAGTTCTAATTATCGTCAACAATTTTTCTCAACTCGTAATCACTAAGGTAATACCATCCTTAAAAGGATAATGTAGTTAAGTTTCGCGAAATATAAAAATGCATTTGTTTCGGCCATAATATTTAGACCAAATATAGTCGGATCAATATGATTTATTTCTAAATTTTCATTTTCAATAACAATTCATATCGCTAGGATCGGTAATTGCTGTTGTATATTTGTAGATGTTTTTCACATAAATAGTGTTTCAGTTGAGAGAGCATAATTGGTGCTAAATATTAATTAACTTTTACAAGCAAAAGTTTATTTTAAAGATAAAAGTACAATATAGTGTGTCCTTGAGTTAAAATTTGTAATTACCGACCGTCAACATATATAAGGGAGGTATTGTGATCATACCGATTTTGACATTTCGAGATTTTGATGGATCTCCACGAATTGAGGTCCCTACATAACGTTTTGACTATTTTTAGCATGATGTCTGCCGGTCTGTCTGTCCGTCTGTCCGTCTGTTCGTCTGTCCGTCATTTTAATAAATGGTCTTACGCATTTATAGAGATGAACATTTTCATTAGCATAGAGAATAAAAAACATAAAATGAATAAAAATAGTAGTCAAAGGAATTAAATAAGTTGTAAATTATAATACGTTAAACTCATACAAACACTTCTTGGTCAAAATAGATCTTATTATAATATGTTTTCTGTAAATAATTTGCAGTTGAATAAAAATAATTAAATTTTTACTAATTATTGTTTAGTTATTTCAATAACTAGTTAGATAATAACAAATACAAAAAGTCTTGACCATGTAGGATATTATAATACTAATATATATTATATTATTTGAATAAAAGCGAATAGATGGGGGATGTAAAGTTTACGTCAAAATTTGAACCCCAGTTTAAGAACCGCTGGTCTAGGATATTGTGAAACAGTTAATTAAAAATCAAACAAAATGTCGTTACACGGACATCAATCTTAATTTTCAAATTAAGAAAAATAAATTAAATTGATTCTGATTATATTTGGTCTAAATTTTGTCGAAACCTGACTACATTATCCTCTTAAGGAAGCTATTACCTTTGTGATTATGAGTTGGGAAAAATATTTGACGATAATTAGAACTAGACCACCCGTTAATTGGGTCACTTAGTTCTCGAGACACTTGTGACCCTTTGTCCACGCATAGCTCATGATTCCCTTACGGATTTTGGGTAACTTATACCTCTTAAAAAACCTTGAAACCTAGCTTACATTACCCTCATAAAACTGAATATCGTTAGATGCACCTACATCATCATCCGACATTTAAGTCCACTTATGAACATAGGTCTCCACTTTTTGTTTCCACTTTAATCGTGGCAACTGTATCCAATTGCCTACATGTCTTTTTAAGTCGTCTACCCACGGGGTTTTCTCCTATTTATGACTATGTCCCTAGGTGTCCATTCCAATATTTTTCCTAGTCCATCTGTCGTCGACATGTCCAACTATGTGTCTGGCCCATTGCCATTAAATCGAGCGACCCTTCCACTACACGAAACACTTAATTTTGCTCACTAATTCAAGTGTTTGTTTTTCTATTTGCTCTGGTTATACCAAGCACAGTTCTTCCATAGCTCTAAGCTACTCATCTACATATTACTTATCTTGAAAAATACTAAATAGAATCCCTGTATAAGCCATTTGACTACAATTTTTGCTCTATAGACCAGTGATTCTCAACCAAAATCTTGTCAAAGACCAGCAAAAAATGTATTATTTTTTTTTCATTTTACATCGGCATCGGGTGAGCTCCTACACTTGGATGAGGGGTGAATGTTTGTGAAAATGGGAGTAATGTAAAAATTATTCTCGCCCAATTAATATCACTAACGTAGAATCGAACCAGCAACCTTACAAGGTTTTGATATTTTTAAATCCATTGTTTATCGTTATATAACGTTCAGGAATTAATGATCAGGAATTAAAAATCAAGAAAAAAGGTACAGTTAATCTTCAATTATAAAAAATGCAAACATCTCCGAATTGAAATATTCTTTTCGCTTTCAACAGTAGATAACTGAGCTAAATTGTATCATATATTCCACCAAATTTCTTCAGTATGAAAACGAGAAACGTGTTTATGCAAATAGGCCTAATGCCTCTACTAATATTTGGTTAAAACGATTTACTCAGTCCTGCCAACAAACTAACTTTATCTAAGACTAGAATTTCAAATTATAAACTTTCAAACTAAAAATATGAATATAATAAATAATAAAATGTGTAAAAAATAACCCTATAAAATAATACTTTTTTTGTGAAATAATATATACAATAATTTTATTATTTTATTTTTTTAAACAGTGTAGATTTCGACATCGTTATTTCAAAAGTGTAGTGACTCATCTATTTTTGTTATATTAATAAATGTAAGTGACTTTTATACTATAATATATTCTATGAACATTACAGTGTATTTTATAAAATATTTTCCTCCATATTTATGAGCATGTTAAATAATATCGTGGCGAAAATTGTAAAATGTAATAGCTATTTTTAATGGTGGAGTCCAAATTAGTGGGTTTAAAACGAGATTTCATGAACACGTAATATTGAAAAACTCTGTTCTTATAATAATAATATTTATTAATCCTTTAAATACAGGACTGCATGTAGGATATGTCAGTACATGAATTTTTAATTTTACACAGATTTTGATTAGTAAAACTAGTTATACAATCAGAGTCGCAGTACGGAAAACTTGCGCTAGGGGCAAAACTGTGTTTTGGCGCCCTTGGCAAAAAAAGGTGGTCCTCACTTCCCAAAATCCAACTGATGAGCAAGAAAAAAGGTCCTCACCTTCGCAATGTGGCGCCCCTTAGTCAAGCTCGTCGGCGCCCTTTTCCTTAGTGCGCTAGGGGCCGTCGCCCCATCCGCCCCCCCCTTACTGCGGCTCTGTATACGATTGATAAAACAATAAAATCATACATTAAATTACCCAAAATCAATGTTCCCCATTGACATGACTACACCAGTCCTTACAAAATTTCAAGAATTCATTCATTGAGTATAAACAATGCTCTATAAGTAAATACCTTAATCTTCCGCTTAAATACAGCAAACTGCGTCCCAACATTGCGAATTCAACAATTTAGATGTTTACGCTAACCGGACCGAATACTTTCTGACCCCGTCTTCAGAGAGACGGGTGTATTTGTAAAACATTTCTAGGCATTTCTATGAAAAAGGGTTTAAGCATTGTTCAAGGAGACGCTAGTGTTCAAAGTTATTAAGCAATAACTCTGAACAAATGTCTTGAACAATAAACCATAAAAAAAATATATTTCTAAAGTTACGTGCTGAAACGTAAGGTTTCTAATTTTATTTTATTATCTGAATTCTCACAAATGTTGACTGCAAAGTACCGTTTAAAATCCCTAAAAATGCATTTCAAAGAAATTATCCCGACGGGTGGTTTGTGAAAGTTTGTTATTGTCCTGGCGGACCAACTGATTCGTTACAAGATCACAAATTGCAATTTGATTTTAATTTTCAAAGCACTCTATGATTCATCTTCGGACTGTACCGATAGCTAAGTCATATAATACAGAGTGAGAGCATGTACCTTATTGTAAAGCCAACAACACCACCAGAGACGAAGTTGACTGTTATAAGACGAATTAATAATACTTCAATAGTTTGCCTACAAGAATTGCAAAAAATAAATGTAAATTAGGCCTGCCATACTCTCAGTGGCAAATATTCCTTTCGTCTCCACGTGGTTTTGGCTTCAAAATATTAAATGCTTAAGTATAGTTTATAGTACATGATGTTCATAGCGGGTGAGCTTGAGTACCTGGAAGCATTTGTGTAAACTCTATTATTTTGTATTGTTCTTATGACAGGAGTGAAAAAATGACACATTAAACCAGTGGTTCCCAAACTTATTTTGTCGCGGAACCCCAATGCTCTGTTCAAAAAATTACGGAACCCTTTTATTGGAATTTACTTTACCATTAACTTTAATTACAACAAAAATACATTACATTACTGCAAACTTTTTCCTTTTATAAATACGATAGAAAAGTAAGAGTTTATAAATTAGTAGTCATTTTCATTTTCTTCCTAAAGACTAGAACAGTGTTTCTCAACAGGTGGTCCGCAGAATAATTTTAGTGGTCCGCGAAAGTTTTTGTATTTGTTTTTTGCAGTTATTTGGGACATTTTTTTATGTAAATAATTTATATTTTGTTAATTTTCTGTAACCTCTCTGTGATTTTCTACAAATAAAATATGTATAATATGTAATGTATTTAGTAACACATTAAATGTATTTGTTTTCTTGCAAAAAATTAACCAACAATTATTATTAGTGGTCCGTGTTAGAAAATTATATATTTTACTGGTCCGCGATGCGTTTTTGGTTGAGAAACACTGGACTAGAACATTAAAATTAAAAAAAAATAATCATGAATTCATATTTTTCATATAAAATTAATTCATTCTTTTGCTTTTTGAATTCTAATATCCTTTCAAAATTTGGTATAATATTGGATAATCAAATTCGCATATCTGGTGCAGCATTTAGTTTACTGCGATATTTCGATTTTGTATCAGCGTATTTTAAAAATCCAGATTCACACATGTACGTAGTTGCAAACGGTAACAAAAACAAAATAGCCCTTTTTGATAAATGAGGATATTGGTCATATATATCAGACCAGAAAGTTGTTTTTTCTGTGTATCTGTATTACATTTATTTTTCTTGAATAAATTTTTAACTAAATCTTAAATCATTTTTTATTAAATATCCATTTTTATGAAACAAGAGTGATATAAATAGCACTATGTCCCGCGGAACCCCTGAATTTTATCGCGGAACTCTGGGGTTCCGTGGAACACACTTTGGGAAACGCTGCATTAGACCATAACAGACATTTTATGCAGAAAAAACAAGTGAAATATAGTAGTTTTTTTAAAAGAAGTAGAAAGATAACTATTTTTTGACTATAGCTTAATATTTCTAATTAAACATGCTCTAACTTAGTCCATTTAACCAAATCTCTATCTATATTAATATGTGAGATAGCAGTGGTGAGCCACATTAATAGCTATGGATAATAAAGACAATAAATTTGAATTCTTGATTAAGATCAGCGACTGGGCCCTTTGTCAAAGCGGGCCCTAGGCCGTAGCCTCGCTGGCCTAGGGGGAAAAACAGTCCTGGTTAAATTATGTTCAATTGTCCTTCCATTTAAATTTATGTTCCTAAATTCAATCTAATTCTGTATCAATATTTTTAAACAATAAAACTGGTCGTTAATTTCCCTTTTAATTTATATAATACTATAAATATAATTTTAATATCATATTATTTGTTTGTTGGTGTCAAAGTCGATAATTTATTCAACGAAATATTTTAAATATTTTATGAGTTGCTTTCATAATTTATTAAGGTATTTTTATTTCAGTGTTCGTGGCGTTATCATGCACTAGATGTCAGGCTAATTTAAAATTTTCGGGGTTGGTTGCCTGAATATTA
The DNA here is from genome assembly GCA_963971575.1 of Liopterus haemorrhoidalis. Taxonomy (NCBI): domain Eukaryota; kingdom Metazoa; phylum Arthropoda; class Insecta; order Coleoptera; family Dytiscidae; genus Liopterus; species Liopterus haemorrhoidalis. The sequence goes on along the minus strand of OZ020612.1, from coordinate 59,083,515 downwards.
TCTTTACAGATCTTGTACTGCGTTTTTTACATTTTAGACAGTTTATTAGAGACGTAAAATTCCTCATAATTTGAAGGGGTTGGGTTGCATGAAATTTAACATGGTTTATAATTAGCAGACAGGTTTTACCTTGCATATTGCAATGAAAAATTCCTATATCCAACTCTCTCTATTGCTGACTGGCGTAGCGTAGTGGTACGCACGTGCCCTGCGTTGCTAGAGTCTCGGGTTCGAAACATGTTCAGGCATGGAATTTTCATCACAGAAAATTAGAATTGTTCTGGCTAATTGCCTTAGCAAAGGCCATAATCCTGAAATAAATAAATAAAAACGCTCTTTATTTATCACTCTTTATCTCTTCTTCCTCTCTTAATTTCTCATAAATCGTTTTACTACTTCTATTTCATCCTCTGTTTCTATTTTCCTTTTTTTTCTATCAATTTCTCTCTCTCTCTCCCTGTTCTTGGATACTGTAAGTTAAGTTGATTTTGGTTTCACTCATGCAATTCACCATTTTGCTCTGGTCCACATTTTTTATCAATCTTTTTAACCGTTTAACTTTCTCCCTTCTTGTCTTTCTCTCTTTTTCTCTTTTCCGTTCTCCCTGTTCTTGGATTATGTCAACTTTTAGTTTTTCTCATACAATTCACTATATTATTTTGTTTCAAGTTTATTATATTTTTCCACATATTTCTCTTCTTCCCTTTCTCCCGCTTCTTCTCTCTCTTTCGCTCTTCTTGGAAGCTGTCTGTGAAGTTAACTTTTAGTATGAATCTTTTAATTCGCCATATTACTTTGTCTCATGCATTTTTTATTATTCTTTCTAAGCGTCCATCTTTCTCTCTTATTTTCTTCCTCTCTTTCCCTCGTTTCTCTTCTCTCTGTCCTTGGATTCTGTCATTCTACTTTTAATTCTACTCATAAAATTCGCTATATTATTTTGTTTCAACTGTATAATCTTTTTTCTTATATTTCTCTCTTTTCTTCCCTTTCTCTCTCTTTTTCTCACTCTCTGTCTTCTTCTCTTTCTCTCTTTTCTTCTCGTTCTCTCTCTTCTCTTTTTCTCTCTGTTTCTTTTTCTCCCTCTTCTTCTATTTTGCTCTCTTCTGAGAAGTTGACTGTCAAGTTGACTTTTGGTTTGACTTTCATGTAATTCGCCATGTTACTTTGTTTCAGGCATTTTTTTTTCCTCTTCCTCTCTTTCTTCGTCTCTTTTCTTCTCTCTCTCTCTCTCTCTCTCCCTCCCTCCCTCCCTCTCTTTAGACTCTATGTATTAGTCAAGTTAACGTTTGGCTTCACTTACGTACAAATACGTCATATTGCATATTCCAAAATTTTTGTTAGAAATTTTGGTTAGATGTTCAGCTCGCTCTTTTCTCCATTTTTGCGAGGTCTCCCGAAAGTTGCTTCCTAAATTCTTTTACCAATCTCTTTCATTTTATCATCCTCTATAATTGCCTCGTATTTCTTCTGCTCAGTCCTGTTTGAGTACAGTACTTCAATATCTTTATTCAGACGATTTCTTCATTTTCCAATATATTGGATGGGACCAAAGTTTTCTTTATTTTCTACCTATGACATGTTATCGATCCTGTTTCGTTGATATGCATGGTCATGTATGATGAATAAAGGACTATTGTATAATTATCATACAAGTTCGGTAAATCCCTAGCGATTTTGGTGTGATATGTGTCTATAATTCACATTCAGTTTTGTCATCCCAGCTAGATTGTTTATAGAGTTACATGCAATCGTTAGGCACTGTAAAATGGCACTAAAGATTTTGCCGAAACTGCGTAATACTTTGAATTGCAGTCCAAAGTTTCAGACTATAGCCTGTTTTGCGAATCTAGGCTGATCAGGGCTACTTTAACCGTTTAATCTGAGATTAATAATCCATGTCGACAAGCCAGTAGTTATGAATAACGGCTGTCGAATCGATGACAGTACTTCGCTACTTAAAGACAAATATTTCACCAATTTCGACGAGAGTGGGCTCATGACTGAAGAGGCCAGTTCTGGATATATTATTTTGCTCCAAATAGCGGGGAGAATATTGTAGGCAGAAACAGGCACCAGTGACTGGAGTACGGATTTGCGTTTATTGCGTACTAGTGTGGCACTATATACGTGTCCGTTCGTACTGCTGTATTCCGAATGTCACTAAATTGCGCCATGTACGAGTACTTCGACAGAGGGATTTTCCTTTCCAGTCTGGGTTGAGTAGATGGCATAACCTAAGCTTATTTTTTAGCTTGTCTTTTTAATGTTGCTTGGGAAATCCTACATGTCTGAAGCCTCTTTCCAGCTTACGATAATCTTTTGGGTAACCTAGTATTTGTCATTCTTATGACGTGCCCAACTCACCGCAACTGAATTTGGTGCAGCATGGCCTCAATACTGACGATAACAGCTTTAACCAAAACTTCTGTATTCGGCAGTCTTGCCAATTGACTCTCAATATCGTCCTAAGGCATCTTTGGTGAAATCTTTCTAAAGTTTTAATGTGTCGTCTAAAGAGACAACATGATTCACTGCTGTATAGAAGTACAAGAAGTACAGCTGCCTAGTGGCGCGACTACATTGAGGCAACATGGTAGCATACGACAAGTCTGAGGAGACCGTCAGACCATATCGCATTTACAAGCTAGTGTCTACACCAATACTGGTAGCGTGCTACTGTTTAGTGTTGCGAGATCTGTCAGTTTACTGAATAAATATGGCGGATCGGAAAAATATTATTACATTTTATAACTATAAATAATATCAAGCTAATTTATACTATTTTATAATAAATTTTAATTCCATAACAAAAACATAATCTTACTTAATTATATTTATCATTATTTCTCATACTCTATTTTATCAAAACTTATATTTACTTACTTATCTTAAATAAATTTAAGTTGCTAAATAATTTTTGTTTATACAGCAACGCTTACAACACTAGTTAATTTAAAAAACAAATACTTCTATAATAACCACTATCAAATATCAAAATGGCGAACATGTGGCTTTCAAAACTGGTAGTGTGTCGCACGAAAACCCTTTGATGTTTACCGCCAAATGACGGGAACGAGCAACATGTCGCACGGCTCTCATCAGACCGCTGCACATTGGTAGCATGCGACCGTTCGACATGTCGCATGCTACTATGTTGCCTCGATGTAGACGCGCCATAAGACGCGGATGATATGCCTAAAAATTATTATAATACAAATCTTGCCATTGTCTTTATCAGTGGTTTGTATTAGAAATTATAGAATATAATACTATCCGCTTACAAAAACAATGATAAAATTTATATTTTAATAATTTTGAGTATATTGTCCGCGTGTTAATTATGAATCATAAAATGTCTAATAGTAAAACACTAGTGAAATATAATTTTATTGACCTTGAAGCTGCAATGTCTTTTTAAACTCTCCCTGTACTAAATTCTTGTAACAAGCCCTGAATCAAAATTATATTAATCTATTTCTATCCATTGATCAAAAAGCTATTAAAAATATTACCAGATGATCTGAAAATAAAATAAATTCCGACCTTATGCCAAAAATATAGCGAGGAGAAATATTAAAAAGTTTTATAATAATATACATGCGTGGTCTATTTTAGACCAATTAGACGGATTTAGATTTAAATAACAATACTGAATACTGTTAAGATGCTCAAGTAAAATACACAAATCTGACAAATCTAGTTCTAGGGATAAATATTTAGATAATATCTTAAGTGTCAAACAGGGTTCCTCAAACTTTTAATAATAGTAATATTCTAATTTAGGATTTTCAGAGAATTAACAGAGCATTAGTTGATGTCGAAAACGTATACAGATTGGCTGAAGCTTCGGATGAGGTTGATCCCAGTATGCCACATAAACAACGTTGGTGACAGTTGCTATGTTATTTTACTTGTTATTTAACATAGCAACTTCCACAAATCCTGGTCAGGGGTATGAAACTCATATACACGGCCTTGAAACGGTTTTAAGTTATATTCCATCCACCGAAAGCGCTAAAAGCGTTTTTTTTTAACCAACATTTTGAGAACACTTCATTATCGGCAATTTGCGGCAATTGTTTTTGACGTTGTAACGATAGGTGACAGTAAATTGTGATTGTGACAGTGATGAATTTTATAAGAAATTTTAAATATTAGCACCACATTTTTTATTTTCAAATGGTGTAGTGTAATTAATAATATTTTAAATGGTAAATGCAAAAGAAATATAAATAGTGTAATAAAAAAAATGGCACAGACTAAATTTAATATGTACAATAAAAGTAAATATTATATAAAAGTAAAAAATAAATACTTGTTTATTTATTTCATATGCTTGCTTGCAAATAAAATAATAAAACTTAATGCTTATTGAAGTATTAACTTTTAACAATTGTAATTAATTTTAACTTTAGGAAATTAATTAGGAGAGTTGTAAATAAATTAATCATAATTTTCGGTTCAAGGCAATCTTTAATTTTCTACCAAAATTATATTTTATTTTTCAATTTTGGTAGAAAATTAATGATCACGCGATTCATAGCAATTTAAAATATAAAAATATATTTGTGTGGTTGCATACTATCTAATCCTAGTTCATATTACAACCACGAATGTCGCAACTATCGCTGTCCAAACGCGTAACGTGGGAGTCCGCTATCTTCCTTGTTTTATAATTTGTGATCCTGGTTATTGAGCATATTGAAGTAAGTACCGTGGGCTAGAGGTACTTAGTTCATATGCGAAGTAGATTGCTTAAGTGACATTGTTATTTAGCACCTCGTAAAGAAATTTAATACAAATATTTCAATAATTCTAGGAATATTTATTTATTAATGTTAAAATGGGAAGTAATTAGAAATAATCAGAACATAACTTATATGTTCAAAAAGTCCTCTTTCATGTGCTAATTAGTATGCCAGATGATTATAAAGACCATCTCTAACAGTACGAAACATTTCAGGTGTAATTGGCTCTGTAGCTTCAACAGTGTTTGCTTGAAGTTCATTAAAATTTTTAGCCCGTATTGAATGATGGCGGTAAATATAACCAGGGCCGTTTATCGCGGAGTGCAAAATGTACCCCGCACCTGAGTGGCCGAACTCAGAGTTGGCCGCTGCAGACCGTTTGTATAGTGGCAAATAACCGGAATTGACATTTTCAAAACCCTTAACTACTTTGGAGTACAGGTTACCCCCGTTCAACGCAGGGGATACGTTCTGGACATGATCGCGTCAAGCGAAATTTCGCAATCAACGAGGGATTTTTGAAAAAATCATTGTAAAACTCGAAAAACACTTTATTTATCAAATAAACATTAAGAATAACAAAAAGGCATACATTAAATATTTAATAATTTATTTATTTTGTTCCACGTTGCAAAAAGGAATCTAAATTCCCTTGCTTGGCCTCTCTACGTTTATTGCGAAAAATTTGCCAATAACTGTCAAGTAATGCATTACAGCCACGTTTAACAGCACTCACCCGCTCGTTATCTTCGTCGTTCTCTTCTAACAACTCCATGCATTGATTGTAAAGAGAAAGGGATTTTCGATGGTTTTAACAGTTAAATTTCGCACGGGAACAGGTTCGTCATTTTCTAGGGACGTATGGCAATTGTCGGTCGCATTATAACGAATCCACCCTAGCCGGGGTCGCGGGGGTTACCTGTACATAATATACAATGAATTAATATCTTCATTTTTCTATAGCTTTAAGAATTTTATTAACTCTACCAGTGGCATAAGGAGGAAGGAATTTTTCTAAATTAAAATTTATCAAAAATCATCTCTCAATTTATTTCCCACTGAATGTATCTGTTAAAAATAAGTTTAGTTTGTAATTTAAACTCCTGTAGATGGCGTCGCTGCCGAAATACGTCTAGACTACATTAAACTTATATTTGTGAAACTTACCGAGTGCTTTATTTATTTATTAATTTTATATTAACCATGTTTCACAGAGAATACACGGACTCCTCTGTCAAAGTGTCGTAAAATGTCCTGATATTAGCAGAAAATATGTTAAAATCCATTTGGTAGATATATATATATATAATATTATATGGATGACTTCAAGTATTATCCAACCACTTTTTGTAGTCAGCTATAACTGTAAAAATTGGTTCGAGCTCTTAATAGATATCAGAAGTAAGGGTTTTAATTATTTCAATTATAAAGCTGAACAAGTTTTCTTCGTTTTAACCAGAAGTCATAAATGAATATTCTTTGCGGATTGAATTTCAATGTTAAATCAGAACCGGTTCGCCCAGGGGGAAATATAATTGATATTGATTAAAATATAATTAAATCATTTGTTACCCGCATTAAGCATTGAAATTTGATTAAATTCATTTTGAAATATATTTTCTAAAGCGGATTTTAAACTGAAATTATAAATTAAACTGTTATCTTAATTGAACAAGGACGATAGAAAAACAAAAACTGTGTACGTCACCATTTATTAATATCTATTTATAAAATGTCGTAGAAACTTATTAAGAAATCCTTAAATTATTAAAATGAGAAACCATGGTTGAATTTTCCTTTTCCTCGTAATTTTTTTCCTCATTTTCGTGCGTTCATTAAAATTAATTTGTGAAAAGGAAATTTTGAAGTTTTCCAATTTTCATCAACCCATAATGAAGATACTTATTAAAGGGGTTAATACAATTAATATTTAATTTTTCACCCTGAAGTTTCTTTAATAACTGTATTGTATGAAAGTTTACTAATTGGACAGGAAAATACAATATTTTGTCAATACAATACACAGTCAAATCTTTCTACGTATCTCCTACATCAATATTTGAAAAATCTTCAATTAGCTGGTCTCTACATCTTTTGCGGGGTTGTCCTTCTGATCGAATATACAATATTCCTTCTCAGTTATTCTTTTATATTCTTCTGAATCCTCATAACATATACTATCTACAGTAATTGCCTGTTTCTAATTGCCAGCGTGGTACTTGGTTTTCAGTATAGTGCTCGGAAAGCTTCATTCTTGCGGCTTCTTCATAAACTGGATGGAATCAAGAATTCCACATTTTATTCTCAAAAAGTGTAAAGTTTTGCTGACTTGGCTTTGTTAAGAACTATGTTTCAGAGTAATAAATAAATGTAGGGCGAAGTATAGTTTGTAGAGCACTAATAAAAAATATTATTATCATCAGCACTCGAAGAGTACTGGGACTATCTATTACTGAAGGTTGTTGGGCGCAGTTGGCACGATTTGAGAACAAACTACGTTCTTAGAGACCGCAATATTTTCTTTTTTACCTTGTAATGTATAAATTTACAAGTAAGCATACATCATTGGTTACCACCACATCGAATAACACTGTTCTACGCAGTTCTTTAATGCATTACTGGTGCCACCAGTCACAGATTTTAATTCACTTCACTTAATCGTTGAGACATTATCATTTCTAGAATCGGACTTTGAGTGAATTTTAATTTAATTTATATTTATTTTCTTCTCTTACGAGGAAACGTCACCACTGTTTTTTCTATTCAATCCTGTCTTGTGTTAGTTCTTGTATCCTTTCAGGGAATGTCCCTTCTCTCTGTCGCTTCCTTCTTCTTTGACGTCTTCTTTTAGAAACCCTGGCTTTATGTACCTTATTCTTGTCCCTACCTTCCTCCATTCTTTGAATATGATCATACCATCTCAGTCTCTATAATTTCTTCTACTGGTTTTGTTCCCACTGTTTCTCCATACTCCACATTTTTCATTCGGTCAAATTTTGTATTCCCCTTGTTCTTTCGTAGAAACCTCATTTCGCTGCTTCTATTATGAAGTATCTTCGATGTTATTCAAGCTTCGTTGTCTCGACCTAACTTGTTACCCAACACATGTTTTAATATTAGAATGGGCACCTCCTTAAAGACCTGGACTTTGGCCTCTGTCGGAATTGCCTTTTTCGTTAAGAAGGAAGTTTTAATGCTATTAAATAGCCTAATAATTCCAGCAGCATCAAGTCTTTCCATTATTTCTCGGTCTATTTTGCCGTCCAATGAAATTACAAAACACAGATACTTAAACTGCTCGACCTGTTGAATCACTATTCCGTTTAATGTGTTTTTCCGGTTTTTTTGCTGATACTCCTTGTTTAGTCCCAGCTGAATTTCTGGTTTATTCTGCTAAGTCAATGGTTAGTATCTAGGTTACTTTGTAGATTATCTTCATTGCTAGCGATCAGAACTTTGTCATCTACCTATCATAGCTCTGAGATGTTAACTTGCTTTATTTTCCATTGTCCTATATGAAATTTTGTATTTATTTTCTGGTATTTTTAATAGCTGTATCGAGCGCTATTGTAAAGAGTAGTGGACTCAATATACACCCTTGAGTTATACCGATATTTGTCTCAAAATACTTAGACCTGTATTTATTGGTCTGCACAAAACATTTAGTTGTATAGTCTTTATACTCATGCTACATGGTATTCCTCTTCTCATCTTGACCTTAGTACTTTCCAAACAAATAATAATAATTATCTTGGTGTTTCTAGAGAGCAGTTTTGTTTTGATAAAACAGATTACCTTAACTGCAATTTAATCTAAATGAAATGGCAAGTTGATGAACAAGCTAATTTTCTAAACGTGGGAGAAATGTTAAAGAGTGGGAGTAAATAGACTATGATTAATAATGGAGACGTGATCTTGTTGCAAATGAGGGAGAGAAAAAAACTCCGCAATATTTTAATATGGCTTCATAAATGTTATATATTGGCTAACAGTGAAATATTTCATATTTATAGTTGGCAAGTTGCTGCTCTGTAGTATATTAAATTTATATATTTTGCTGTAGCATAAATAAAATTTGAAATAACAAAAAATGTCACTATTTTTCTATAATTATTTAATTGTTTTGTTTGATACGAATAAACGAATTATTTGTAATATGTTTAATCAAGTGATCCGAAAGATGATTATCCAAGATTGCGCTTTCTATGGATCTTAAGGGCAAGGCAGGGTTAAGACCACGGCAGACACCACAGTTTCTCATACAAAACTAACAATCTAAAATAAAATAAGTAACATTTTATACATAAAATTTTGCAGCGAAATTTTATCTACTATTCATTTTTTAGCTTCATGAGGTACTAGATTTTGAAATCTAGTGACTTGACTAATTGAATGGGTCTTTGTGACCGATTGTTTAAACATAGTTAATCGGGCTTTATAAGACAATTTAAGTGAAAATTTTGAGCTTGATTTTAAATAATAAATGAAATATTACTTTGGCAATTACATAACATAACAATATGACATGATAATTCAAATAAAATTTAACATTTGAAAAATAAACAATTACGTATTTAATGAAAAAATAAATATCGTTTTCTTTAATTTTGAGTGGGGTGTTAAATAAAAAGTTTTAATGCGTGAATAAAAAAAAAAATCAGCTGTGGCCACCACAGGACCGACCGCCATCATAAAGTACTTGTATAAAATACATTCTAGCAGCAGAGTAGAAATAACTTGGCCTAATATTTTCTAACAGAGATATTATTTATCATGACCATGGAAACGTTACATGTGAGTATGAAAATATTGAGACAGGCCCGGCGGGGTTATGCAATTTTCAAAATCTTAATGAACCTTGCTATATAAAAAAAAAAATACTGCACATATTTAGAAACATAAATAATGGTATTAGGCAGTCGAATTAAAATTAACAAAAAAAATATTTTAACATAAAATTTATTTTGGCATCCCAAATAATCATCATTCACTTACTAAAACCTGCGAAACCCTGAAATGTGGTGAAAATTCACACTTCCCTTAAATTTTTTAATTTTCAATTTTTGGTACTTTTCGACAATTTTATTTGATGGCCTATTAATAAAGTTGTGTGCTAGCCACTAAATCTTCAATTTTTTTTCTAATCTATTTAAAGTCTGAGGATTTCAAAAATTCAAACCGCAGGTCTCTATCTCTTACCGTTTTTGAGATATGATTGTTTGGATAATTAAAGTTGGTATTTCCATATTTAAAAAAATGATAAATACATAATAATATTAAAAAAAGAATAAGTAAAATAATGTAAACCTATGTTTGTTAATAATAATAATAATAATAATAATAATAATAATAGTTTATTTATTAAGCTAATGCTAGTAAGATCCATATTAACAAACATAAACATATTAACATTATAATAAACATTCAAATCAAATTTAATCCTTATTTGGTCAATTTAAACCATTATTTGTCCACTTAGTTCATGCAAAACGTGATTATTGTCAAATTTAAATATCGATTTTTCGTAATTTAGCGCTTTAAAATTTTGATAACATATTTGAATTAATTGTTTGGGATCTTAAAAATAAGTAAGCCGTAAAATTAGGTTCCAAACTTGTTGCAAATTGGTTTGTAATGTTTTCTATAATAATTTCAAAACTGTATTACTGTGATAAATCATATTTTGAATGTTATCTTCTCAAATATTTTTAATATCAGCCCTGCCTACGAAATCCTGTAAACTATGAAAATTCACAGTTTATATATTTTTCAAATAAACAGGTTTCGTCGCATAAATGTTTACGTAATTCCTGCTAATGATATGAAAATAAAATTTCCTTATCAATTTATTTAAGAGGATTAATTATTTTTTTAATCCCATACTAATTCATTTGTGGTTAACAAAACATCTAGATAACATTAAAATGTCTTTCTTATAAATTCTAAGTTATTTTTTGTACGTATTTTATCATTGAATATATTGGGTCTCGTGAAAGTGTAGTTATTTTTGGAAATTTGGGTATTAAATCAAAAACTATATCTCAAAAATGGTAAGAAATAGAGACCTAAGGTTTAAATCTTTAAAAAATTTAATTTTACGATGTTTTTTCTGTAATATTTGGTCCGTAATGACCTAAAACTAATTGGTAAAATTTTGATTTTATTTTGTAAATTTCAAAAATTCATATCTCAAAAATGGTAAGAGATAGAGACTTGAAGTTTGAATTTTTGGAATTCTTACACCTTGTTTTGTCGAGAGAAAATTAATGTTTGGTCCGTAATGACCTAAAACTATTGAAAATTTTGATTTTTTTGTAATTTAAAAAATTCATATCTCAAAAAAGGTAAGACATAGAGATTTGAGGTTTGAATTTTTTGATTTCTCACACTTTGTTTTGTTTAGAAAAAATTAATGTTTAGTCCGTAATGACCTAAAACTATTGAAAATTTTGATTTTTTTGAAATTTTAAAAATTCATATCTCAAAAAAGGTAAGAAATAGAGACTTGAGGTTTGAATTTTTAGAATTCTCATATCTTGTTTTGTCTAGAAAAATATAATGTTTGGTCCGTAATGACCTAAAACTATTACGGAAAATTTTGAAACTTTTTGTAATTTTAAAAATTCATATCTCATAAAAGATTGTTTGTAAAAAAATTAGCTTTACTATTCAGCAGTCTGTTTTTTACACTAATTAAATACCTACAAAATTCCTATTACAAACATTCTTATTAAAAACCTCGAAATGTGTGAAGATTCACACTTGACAACAATTTTTTTGTGGAACTATGATATAAATACGGCCCTGTACGTATCACAAACTTTTAAAACACTCAGATTCCTGCCTTGCGTAATACTTTTTAGATTCTCTCACAACTTGGCAAAGAACATACACTTTTTTTAAACATCTGTCATTTTTATCGAATCTAATTTTATGTGCGTACTACATTTTTTCTAAATAATCCGTGTCTTAATCGAGGCTGGATAAAAATTTGATATATTTTAAAAGTTTTCTAATTTGTGAAAACTTAAAATCAGATGAACTTGAGAGATAAAAAACAATTGTCTCTTTGTTCATTTTTTACAAAATGATTAAATTTCAATGACTCATTTTTACATAAAACCTATAAAATTACCAAAAATATCTTATAAAAAATGTGTTTAACGGTTAATTTTGAGGACAGAAATTTGGCAACTATAAAGAAAATGTCCATTATGTATTTTTGTAGCTAATAAAATTAAATTAACTTACACATTGTCATAAAATTTACTACAAATTATTTTTGTGGATGACACACCAAAATAGATACAGCAATTTGAATTACCAAGTTTATTAATAACAACGCTAATTTCTTAGGGTCACAGGAACCTTGTGCTGACCATAGTATGTGCTTTACTAACGTACTCTCAAATTTCTTAGTTAAGATTTAACGAAATTTCGTAGAAACTGCCTCCTTAGACGACAGGCAATAACGCTCGCTAGTTGAGTATGCTCGAAGTCAGTAGAACACGTACTTAAAATTCTAGTGAATTCGCTTACCAGAACAGTTTTGCAGTGATTTTAGGTTAGAATGTTATTCACAGTATCTTTCGTTAGAAGATTGTTTAATTTGATTTTTAGGTATTTCTTAGTTACTTAATCTTTAGCTTCTCTGCCTTTCGGTGGGTTCGATGACATGTCCAGACAAGAAGAATGCTCACACGAAAACTCCTCACACGGAATTATACTCACATAGAAAATTCCACACACCGAAAATAACGCACAGTGATAAATGCTCACACGAAAATTGCTCACACTGAAAAATGAACACACGGAAATTTACCCACTTTTATAAATACTCACATGGCCAGTAAAATTGCTAAGATAATTGGATTTCAACATGATTTCTTATATTCTTGCTCGTTTATTTATTTTTTTTTTTTAATTTTTAAATGCATTTTAATAATAATTTTGAAAGTATATTTTGAAAAAACCTCAAAAAATGTGTTTTCTTATATTATTCTTATCTTATATCTCTTTTTACCGACCGCCAACATATATAAGGGAGGTATTGTGATCATACCGATTTTGACGTTTCGAGATTTCGATGGATCTCCACGAATTGAGGTCCCTACATAACGTTTTGACTATTTTTAGCATGATGTCTGTCGGTCTGTCTGTCTGTCCGTCCGTCCGTCTGTCTGTCTGTCTGTCCGTCCGTCCGTCTGTCTGTCTGTCTGTGTACACCGTGCAGAGCAAATTCGGCTGAAAGGATTTTTATGAAATTTCATATTTAAGCTTCTGCCATCAATGACACGAGTTGATCAAGTTTTGGTAAATATCGGTTGACTAAAAATGGGAGTTTACTCGTGTCAATTTTAAGATTTTTGTGAATATTTCACAACAAAAAAATATTTCGAAAAAAATTATTGAACAAAAGTTGCTATAAAAGCAATAACTAATAACTTTTATTTGAGACATTTTTTGATAAAACGAAAAATTTCGAATAATTTCTGTAAAATTTTTTCTCAATTTTTTCATACTTATATGTAACGTTTCCATGGTCATGATAAATAATATCTCTATTAGAAAAAATTAGGCCAAGTTATTTCTACTCTGCTGGTAGAATGTATTTTATATAAGTACTTTACGATGACGGTCGGTCCTGTGGTGGCCAAAGCTGATTTTTTATTATAAAAGTACTAAATTTATTATCCTGGATTAGGCGGGATTACTATTGATACCTAAATTCATCCCGGAAAATTATTAATTGTCCTGCATGTCCCGCATTCTGAAATATAGCACTTATTCTAAAATAATAATAATGCTTTTATAAAAATATTAACTAAATATGATTTTTTTTTTTTAATCCTAAATTTAACATTTAAACTTCTTAAAAAAGTCCTGCATTTAGTTCGTAAAATGTTGGCAGCCTTAATTTAAACATAAAAGCATTTGTGCTCTCGCTTGAGAACCACTGGTTGAAAAAAATATTATCTTCTATAAACAAATGTCCCATTCATATCCCATGTGTTTCTATTAATAAAGAAAATAATGGCGGTGTCCTCTTTCGCTATTACACCTTGTATAGTGCGCATATACTGAGAGTACATGCTATTTAATTTTTGTGGTTTAGGGATATTTGATGAAAAAGTTTGGAGACCACCGCTTTAGTGGGCACCGTGTCGTGTAAACGATCGCACTATTGCTACGGGTCTAAATGTTTTTCTATGGTACTGTCCCTAACCAATTATTTACTTTTTTTTTGGCACTTGCCAAAGATGAAACTTCTGATTTGGTTTGATAAATTACAAGACATTGTTGTACGTATTGTCTGTTTGTTCGGTATTTAAAAATATTTACGGATATTTATATTTCGTTCCTGGACGTCGGCGTCGATAAAAAACATGACATTCGAGTTCGCTGTCAACGGCTATTGTACTGTTTTTTTTTACGTTTTACACAACTTGTGATGAATGTTTGGCCTCGGAAGTATTGGATTTCAAAATACTTTTAGAGATTTTTGTTTTTAGAAAGAGTTAACATTTTTAACATGTCAAAGTTATAATAAATTTGATTTTAATATGGCAGAAAATCTATTCATAACTTTAATAAACGTATTTAAGTTTGCTAAAATAAAATAAAAATAAAATAAAAGAATTCTATTTATATTGGCGTAGGCAGAAGGCGGCAATAAAGTGGGCCCCTAATAAGATTATTATTATTAATAAAACCTCTTATCAATTACCTTGCTTTTCCGTGCAATATTGTTAAGAATATGGTCCTGTAAAGTACGACACGAATCGTTCGGTACTGGGCAACGACTGTGGAACATTCTAGAGACTACAAATAATTGCGTGAAATGTCTGGAAAGAATCAAATGACCATATAAATCTACTGGCATAAGTCAGTTCAGTGTAGAGATAAGTCATCAACTTCAGAATACAGCTAGACAAGTGGTTGAGTGCCACTACTCTCAATCACTTGCACTCAATAAGAATACTCAGTTACTTTATTAATTCAGCGCTGTAAAAGGATGATTCAGTTAAGTGAGTACTAGGACTAGGCTTTACTAAACGGTGAAATACCAGGTGAACGTGACCTGGTGTCCAGATGAAAGTTTTTGTTATGAAATAATGGTGATTATGACTTATTTTTGACTTGCTACATTAATGAGCAGCTCTTTCACGATTTAACAACGAACCGCGGTATATCAGTTTAAAATCACTGATCTATGTGTCCTATCTACTGTAATTTTAATGAAACCTAAACCTTTAATGATATATTTGGCTAAGACTGCTAGCTAAGCATCTCGTTTCGGTAAGATCTATATTTCGAAGCAATATATAGAAAATACTTAGTCATGTTGATGTTGATATTTCTAGAATGAAGTTTTATTTTGATGAAAGGGTCGAAAGACCTTAAAATTTTCTAAACCGGATTTTCCAACCTAAATGATCTTGTTTTTTAGGGTTTTGTAGGTATGACCAAAAAACCCTTATACCGTCATTTTGTCGTCTGTCTGTCTGTCTGTCTGTCTGTCTGTCTGTCTGTCTGTCTGTCTGTCTGTCTGTTCGGTTAAAATTGTAGCCAAACGGCTAAACCTAGAGAGTTGAAATTTGGCATGCTTATACAACTCTTTGACCCGCACATAGGAAAAATACTAAAACATCTAAAAAACATACCCCCCTAAAAATATAAACAAATATGTGCTCATCGAAAACAAAAATATTTTTTTTTAATTCTGAGTATGGTAGCCAATGAAAGCCCTTAGTACGTGGATTAACGATCAAATTTTTATTTTTGCAAAATAAATTATTTTGATGCGATTTTTGCCAAAATTGTGCAAAAAAATTTTTGTCCCACAACCTGTAGCCCAGATGGTTTAAACTAAAAACCTAAAAAAATTCCAAGTAATGTATATTGGTGTGAACCGAAATAGTACAACAGGAATTTTTGATCAGATTATGTTTTCGGAAAATAACGCATTTTTTGTGGTTTTTGGTTCACAAAGTACAAAAGTTATACCAATGTAAGACACTCATATACAAAGCGTCCGATGGCGCAACGGGTTAGAGCGCTGGTGTCGGAAGCTAAAATTCTCTGGAAAACGAAGGGTTTCGAGTTCGAGTACGGACGGAGTGAGTTTTATTTTTTCTGTTTTCTTTTTTTTACATTTTTATTATGTTGAAATTATTTTGTCAAAATTCTAGTTAGATTTTGACAAATGTTGTATTTAATTTTTAAGAGCGTAAATTTAATAACCAGTCTTATTATATGATTAACAGACGATAAATTATTTTAAAAATATCGTTCATTTTGCCGTGATTACTATAAAGTAAAATTTGTCCTACACACTCAGCATACCGCCTTCACTTATTATATACCTGCGAAACCCTGAAATGTGTGAATATTCACACTTCACATCATTTTTTTCAAAGGATCTAAGTGCTACACAATATATATGGGCCAGTGAGAAACAATCTAATGATATTGTATGCAGAGAGAACTGTTGCTATTCAAAGGAAATACAGGATATGTTAATAAGGACTACAAGAGCTGTAGTATCCTTGTCTAGAGTGCCGACGTTTTGTCACACTTTTTAAAATTGGTAAGCGTGACGAAACGTCGACACTCCGGTCAATGACCTTGCACTTCAAATGGAAGAAGAATATAAGGAACAATGATTCAATAAGAAAATGGAATAGAGAAGATATGAAGAAGGTGACCATAACAGATAACTTTCTTACCGCCAATATGATGTGGGATTTTCTTCAAGCGTCAAAATTTGCCAGTTCATTCTTGCCATACTAAAACTATAAACCAAGTGCCCCCAAAAATTGTTTTAAAGTAAGCTTCTTCAATAGTTTTTAAATATATAGCGGGAGCGAGAAAACGAACTTGAAAATGTGAATTATGTTTTAGAACTATTTATTAATTAAAAATTCAGGTTTCATTTTTATTCAACATTCGAAACATTAATAAACTGAAACATATATATATTTGTTTATCGGTTCTCTGTCTATCAGTCAGCATGTAAAGTCTCTTGAACTATATCTATGCCCCTAAAATGAGTAATAACTTCACACCTCATTTTTTATTTTTCTAACTTGGAATAATTTAAATTATCTGGCAAAGAGTAATGCTTCTTTAAGCTAGTGTGCTGATAAAAATTTTAAGAATTGAAGATCCAAATTTTTACAAGTAGTATCAACTGCCAAAGAATCGAGGAAATAAAAAACACTAAAAATAAAACTTTTACTTTCTATATAAAATCTTAAACAAGGAAGAGACGAATAATTCAAATCGCCTCCAGAAAATTAATTTTTAAAAATAGTTCTTACCTTTCTCGCGCCAATTTAAATTACAAAACAACTCAATAAATTATGAAAATGCCACCACTTTTAATGTGACAAATGTAACACATTGTTTAAAGTGATTCTTTGTTGCATTAAGCACATAATTAACACGTTAATTGCGTTATTTCATTAAAAACATGCGTTAAAAATATGTTAAATAACTTCTATAATGAATAAGAACAATAGTATCCGAAATTTCGGTGAAACATGATGAATTATTTGTTTCTTAGCTTCGTGCGGAACTAAATGGAATTTTTATTTTAAGGGTTTTGTAGGTATTATCACCAAAAGATCCTTATAACAACACTCACATGTCTGTCTGTCTTTCTGTCTGTACGTTAGAAATTGTAGCCAAATGGCTTAACATAGAAAGTTGAAATTTGGCATGCTTAAACAGCTCTTTGACCCAGAAATAGGAAAAATACTAGGAGTACGAAAAAACGTATCCTAGATCAATACAAACAAATACGTATTTAATGAAAAAATAAATATTTTTTTAAAGCCTGGAAATTTTTATTTTTAAAAAATCAATTTTTTTCATGAGATTTTTTCCCCAAAAATCTGTCAAAAAACTTATTACACCCCAACCTATTTCCAAGAGGGGTTGATCTAAAAATCTGAAAAAAATCTTCATAATGTACATTGATGAGAACCGGAATTGTTCAACAGGAATATTTGATCAGATTAGTTTTCGAAAAATATAGATTTTTATCGTTGAAAAAAAATAATTATCTCCTCAAAATTTATTGCGTGATATTAAGAAAGGAGTAGATTAAGAAACGAAAAGTAGTTTTTTAAAATTCATTTCTTTTAATACGATTTTAGCCAAAAAATGTGCTAAAAAGGTTCTTGTCCCACTCCCTTTTTCCCAAAGGGGTTAAACTAAAAAACTGAAAAAATTATAGGTAATGTACATTGATCTGAGCTAGAAACGTACAAGAGGATTTTTTGATCAGATTGCGTTTATGGAAAATATTGCAATTTTTGTGTTTTTGACAAAATTAATATGTTTTTTAATTAATAACTAAATTACGGCTAATAATGCTGTAGATTTTTTGTGTTTATGGCTAAATGTGTGAAAATTCAAACTCCACATCAATTTTTTAAGAAGTTATGAGCTCGCCTTTTACCGATTAAAATGAGCTTGTACTAAACAAAACAATCAAAAGCTTCAATTAGTTGTTTAAAGATACTAGAATTCAAAATCTTGTCCCGAGAGAAGCTAAGAAATTAATAATAATATAAATCTAAATTCATAATCTGGTTGATTATCAATCAGCAGAGATTTATAACTAGAGTTCGGACGTACTTATACTATGAACTATATTTTATGCTTTCATAGACGTAGATTTCAAATATAAAATTTGGTATATCTTAAATTAATTTCCACCTTTGATTCCACAGAAAATAAATGATATTCAATCGCAAACAATGGATAAAAAAAATTGATGTGAAGTGTGAATTTTCACACATTTCAGGGTTTTGCAGGTATTTAGTAAGTGAATGATGATTATTTGGGATGCCAAAACAAATTTTATGTCAAAATATTTTTTTATGAATTTTAATTCGAATGCCTGTTACCATTATTTAAGTTTCTAAATATGTGCAGTATTTTTTTTATATATCAAGGTTCATTAAGATTTTGAAAATTGCGCCTATGGCTTCCATTGGTTGTTTTTAGTCATAGCTCCTCCCCTTTGATTTCGTGTACATTCTGTACACGAAACTCATTCGTGTACACTGGTTATTAAATTTACGCTTTTAAAAATTAAATGCAACAATTGCCAAAATATAACTAGAATTTTGAAAAAATAATTTAAACAATATAAAAATGCAAAAAAAAAATAAAATAAAAAATAATATATAATAATATGTCTCCTCTCGTAGGATTCGAACTCAATTTCTCGGGCAGAATGCAAGTATCTTAGCCACTGCACCAAGAAACACGTTACTGTTTAGCGTCTATATAACTGTATAACTATAACATTATTAGCAAAAAAACACAAAAAATGCTTTTTGTTCCAAAAACATAATCTGATCAAAAATTCCTGTTGTACTATTCCGGTTCACACCAATGTACATTACTTAGAATTTTTTCAGAGTTTTAGTTTAAACCATCTGGGCTACAGGGTGTGGGACAAAATTTTTTTTGCACAATTTTGCGCCATATTTCTGCATTTATTAATTCAACTTCAAGTTAAAATTTTTTAAAACTGTCGTAATACAATTTTCCCCTTTAGCATAATTAATTTTTATTTACCTGCTGCAAAGATAAAGTATTTTATTAAATAATGTTAAAATTATATTTTTAAAAGCGTTTCTTATTCATAGCTTTAATCATAACCATATTTTTGTTGTCATAATAAAGTTAACAAAATCCAACTGACATTAAAAGTCTGAAAACTTTTTCTTTGAGAAAATTTTGTGAAGTTTCATGCCCGGATATCCGTTTTCAAGGATCTTTTATACCTTTTTGTAATAAATAATAATGAAATTTTGTTGTTAAATAGAATAAAAAATTGCTTCCTTAAAAAAATATATTTTTTATGCATTCACTATAAGTTTATTCAAAGTCTTCTTGTAAATAGTCTTTTGTAAAATTAAGAAAATGTCATTTTCTTTGACTTTTGGTCATTTATGAACTGAACAGGATTACACCAAACTTTGAAATACTTGTGAACTTGCTTTATTCGGATCTTCTCTTTTAAGTTAACATTTTAAACATTTTATGACTTGCTTACTTCTTGGTAGCACAATTCCCGGAATTGAATGCAATTTATATTTTTGTAAGTTGTTACAAGCTAAATTTTAACGATTGAAGTGTGCTTTTGCTAAACTATCAAAAGCCTCATTTAAACGTTATAAGTTATTAGTTTTCAATATCTAGTTGCGCTTATATTAAGAATAAATAAATAAATAAATAAATAAATAAATAAATAAATAAATAAATAAATAAATAAATAAATAAATAAATAAATAAATAAATAAATAAATTAATTAATTAATTAATTAATTAATTAATTAATTAATAAACATGTATTAGCAACATTAAATAACATACAAAATCACTGTTTTCGTGACAGATTAACAAAACTAAACTCCCGGTTAGTTCCGCTTAAACCAAAGAAATTAATAGTTATTGTATATGAACAGTTAATATTAATATTATTCATTTCTTATCCTAAAACTAGATCTTGAAATCTAATGACTTTTAATGATTGAATGGGATTTTGAGACCAATTGTTTTAACATAGTATATCGGGCTTTATAAGACAATTTAGATTAAAAATATCAGTATTATTAGAGCTCGATTTTTAAGTAATAAATGGAATAATATCTTGATAACTGTATAACATAACGATATGACATGAAAATTCAAATAAAAATTTTACATTTGAAACATAAACTGACATATTTTAGACAGATTAGCCAACTATAAAAAAATCACTTAATATTTAAGATGCAGGCATGTAATATTAAAAAATAAATTACTATCTAGTTCCGCATACAGTTAAGAAATGGATAATAATACTGTTTTAACTTTTGTAAATACAAACTAAGAGGAAATTTTTATTTCAATAGTTTTCACCTTTGAAACACCGTTTTCACCGTCATGTTGGTATTGCAAAAATAATTAATATGTCATTTCATTTGACATACGTCAGTTTGAAATGATAAAATCATAATGATCATAATAAAAAAAATTGAAGTCTGTTTTACAGTGAAAGGGATTTTTTAAATGACATTTGAAGTCAGTAATACAATATAAAAGCAACCAAAATATCCAAATCTGGTTTGTCCTTACAAAGCTGAAACAATACATGTATGTATAGGCTATTCCAAACGTTTAGGCGGAACTAGATTTTGAAATCTTGAAATTTTTATCTGTTAATTTGGAATTTTGGTAATTTTATTTAAGCTTTGTAAATCATATAATCCATCTCAATTTATAATACGAAACTATGGTCTATTTCAAATTAAAAAAAAGTAGATAGCGCTGCGAACCGAGTACGATTTACACTGGATAAATACAGTATAGCGGAAAATTTAAAATAAGTTACTACTAGGGCATGGGCGTAGTAACTGGGTTAGCAAGTGATTTTTTTATAAATTTTAAAAAGGTTAATAAGAAAATGAAATAAACAAGACAGATAATACACTTACGTTATTTATACGACATAAATTCAGATTAACGGGAAATTTGAAAAAGTTAAAAAAATATTAATTTTAAAAATTATGTACTATATATAAAAAGAGAGATTTTGCTAAAAGAGTTTAAATAAAGCAATAAAACAAACAATATATCTTCAGAGCTAAAGTTTCTTATTTAAATAATTATTGTAAATAAAAATAAAAAATATATGTATATATGAAGGTCTAAAAATTATATCAATAACTTCTTCTTTGGGCACTATCAGCTGGACTGTCTTTTGGCCTCACATTAGTCCTCTCTCTTGATCTGTTAATTGTCAAGTGTCAAAAAATATTTATATGTCAGATAACCTAAAAAATATATAACTGCGTAAAAACAAATTACATGGAGAATTTTCTCCATAAAATCTACGCCAAGAATATAAATAAAAGTCTAAATATGTAAATAATAACAAAATATATGAAAAAAAATAAATAATATAAATAATATATATTTCCAATGTACGACACTGAACATCTGTCAACTTGGACTAAAAACAATATTTTAACAGTGTAATAGGGATGACGATCTAAATCAATCCGAAGCAAGGACAAACAGCTCCTATCTTCTTACACACATTTTTCTACTTTGTGCTGTAAACAGACTTTGGCGTATCCGTGTGAACCAATACTATGATAATATTATAAATGTATTGTCAATATACAACATAAAAAAATGAACTTTCCCTGTTAGTTACGTATTACAAAATGAGACAAATAATACTCACATTGAAAATTCTATATTAAATTACAATCAACAAATAATGACAATCAACATTATAAAATGTTCCTTTCATTGCATTTTAATTTTTTGTCATTCTTAATAAAAATTTCCCATTTATTTATTTTTATTTGTCTTCAAAATATGCAAAAATATATTAAATTTTTTAATACATGTCATTCGTTTCATTGTTTTTTAAATTTTCATACATCAACGTGAAAAATTAAATAACCCAAGTCAAGTCCCTTCTCGTGACAACCTAAAAGAACAAAATTCCCATTTAGTCCCACCTAAACGTTTGGAATAACCTGTATATTTATATTCAAAACTTAAAAATTAAATTTAATAAATTTAAGTCATCATAAGTACAAAGTTAAGCATTACAAATTACGCAAATTAATAATTTAATTTTAAAGACTTGTTTTAACTTTAGCAAATATTCGGTGCGATCCTTGCGCTTGTTTTGAAGCACAGAGTTTTTTGCGAACAGGTTCAACTGACTGAAAATCTTTCATTTTTAATGTACGTAACGTTTTCCACCGATAGTAAATTTCTTCGAGTAGCCCTAAAATGATTAAACGTGTGCCTTTGGGGGTACACCCGGTTGGGATTCACTGTCTTAGATAAACTGATGTTATTTTCTTGCCAATATTCTTAATCGTTTCAAAGATTAAAGTTGACATAACACATAACAAATATTGACTATTTTTAATAATGTACTAAAATATATTCTGACGTTTTTGTAATTCTAAAAATTCTCTAAGTTGTAATTTTAAATTACAGAGGAGTGGAGAAATGGGCCATGGTTTAACACAGGTCCACTTCATGTAGTAAAATTAATGGTTTTCCATTCATTTAACTTTTGACGGCTATAAAATATTCAATTTGGGTTTTGGCAGTAGTATTCGAACTATTTTTGTTTTAGATTTTCTCTCGCTTTTGAACACTGTCAGTTGGGCTTTTGGCTTCACTCGCACAAGTCCTACATCTTAAACTGTTAAGTGTCTTCTCAGGTATCTTTTATATAAATGCTAGATCTTTTGGTAGATGTTGTCTCCATCTTTTGCAGCCACAAATAGCCACTGTTGCTGTGAACTTAAAATTTTAACTAAAGTTGATTTTACACAGTTCAATTTATTGATCAATAAATTGATCAATTTTTTTATCAATTAATTGATCAATTTTTTTATCAATTAATTGAACAATTTATTGATTACCTTGAAAATAAGAGAACTGCTTTACACACACCAATTTACAGGCTATTCCAAACGTTTAGGCGAAATTAAATTGGAATTTAGTTCTTTTAGGGTTTCACGAGAAAGGACCTTGCTTGCGTTATTTCATTTTTCAGGTTGGTATGTGAAAATTTAAAATTCCAGCAGTGAAACCATGGAAACGAAGGACATTTATTAAAAATGTTAATACTTTTTTACACATTTTGAAGAAAAAAATAAATGGGAAATTTTTATTAAGAATGACAAAATATTAAAATGCAATGAAAATTACATTTTATAATGACAATCGATTTAATCTAGACTTTGTAATGTGAGTATGATTTACAAAGCTTAAACAAAATTACCAAAAGTCCGAATTAATAGATAAAAATGATTAGATTTCAAAATCTAGTTCCGCCTAAACGTTTGGAATAGCCTATATTTATATTTTTTTTTTTGAAAACTTTTATATTACCAACTTTAATAATTTTTGACATATTTTTCAAAATAAAAATATTGAAAAAATCTTTACAAATTTACGAGCTGTGAACAAAAATAAAAGAAATAACCTAGAAGATGGTCAATTAGAACGTTTGCCGTTCTAAGTGGAACTGTCAAATTTGAAAATGAAACACATACAGTCTGTTCCAAACGGTTAAGCGGAACTAGATTTTGCAATCTAGTTACTTTCATCGCTTAAATCGTGCTTTTCGGTCGTTTTGTTTAAGCTTTGTAAATCATACTTACAATTAACATTTTTTGGTTAAGGTTAATATCATTTTAAAATGTCATTTTCTTTATATTTTGATATTTTGTGCATTCTTAATACAAATTTCCCATTTATTTATTTTTTTGTCATTAAAATGTGTAAAAAAAAATAATTTAATTTTGACATGTCATTCGTTTCTATGGTTTCATTGTTGGAATTTTAAATTTTGACATTCCAACTTGAAACGTGAAATATCCCAAGCAAGCTCGATTCTCGTGACAACTTAAGAACAAGAAATACCCATTTAGTTCCGCTTAACCGTGTGGAACAGACTGTAGAACTTTTTCTATTTTCAAAATAAATTGATCCATTTTTTAATTTGTTCAATTTATTGATGAACTTGAACACTTTACACATATCAATAAATTGAAGGTCAACTTTTTCAATTTATTGATCAATAAATTGAATTGTGTAAGACCTACTTAACTCTCCATCTTTTGCAAGGAATTTTTAGTAATCGATGGATGTGCTTCCACTCACTGATCATATGTCAGTTGATCTTTATCTTTTTTGAGGAAGTATGTAATCCTCGCAAAATAACAAATTACACATTGAATTTCTTAGAAGCTAATGAAATTCTATCTGCCATTCACATAGTGATGTGACATTATTAATGAAAGAACTGGACTAGTTCTCAAAGAACCACAAGAGGAAAGGGTTGTGCATTTTATACATTGACCTACAAACTGCTCCCAGATGTTAACATGCTAGGGATTATATTTCCGTTAATCAACAGATTTTAAAAACAAAGTCATTAAAATCAGTTTGTTAATTTTTAATGTTACACTCCCAATACGTGAATGGCTGATTGAATTTTATTAGCTTCTGAGGCCCGGTATTTCCAATTATAGATAAAGTTGACTATCTATGGGATAAGTTGTAATCAAGAGAATAAATGATTTTTGCGTATTTCCAATTATTTATCTATAGAGTAACTAAGTTATCTATAGGATAAGTTATTCACACCGTGTAGGTACTGATAAATATTATCCATTGGATAAAAATGACAGATTTTGACAGATAGGTGTCAAAAAACATTTTATTGATAAATATATGTACATAATATAAGCATATATACGTATAATATATAATATAACAGTTATTATGTACATATTAGACATACCTACACTTTATATACATATTACAGACACCTTTCATTATGTGTACTATTTTATTGTGTAATTATAATCCGTCTCAATTTGTAATATTATCTGTCTCATTTTGTAATACGAAACTAACAGGAAAAGTTCATTTTTTATGTTGTATATTGACAATACATTCATAATATTATCATAGTATTGGTTCACACGGATACGCCAAAGTCTGTTTACACCACAACAGTTACCAAAGTAACCAGATCTAGTTTCGTATTACAAATTGAGACAGATTATACGAAACTAGATCTGGTTTCTTTGGTGACTGTTGTGGTGTAAACAGACTTTGACGTATCCGTGTGAACCAATACTATGACAATATTATAAATGTATTGTCAATATACAACATAATAAATGAACTTTCACTGTTAGTTCCATATTACAAAATGAGACAGATAATACCTATATCAAAATAAATTCAAAATAATTTAGTAATCTACTTTAATTTATACTGAAATAAAAAAAAATATTGTCGATTATTTTTAGATAATTTACATTTATTTTTAAAGAAGGAAATCATGGATTCTGATTTAGAAGATTTGCTAGCAGACGATGATGAAGAAATTGTAGAGTATTTAGAACGTCCATACATAGTTCATGTTCAGACCAAATCATATAAACCATTGGGATGAAAAAGAATTTATTAACCAATTTCCTATTAATAATATCCTCCACCAAATATTCCAACAATTAAAAAAAAAATTAAACGGTCATATTTAATTTTCAGTGTTTTTACATTTCTATTCTGTCTGCAGGATGCATTGAACATACAGTCTGTTTCAAACGCTTAGGCGGAACTAGATTTTGCAATTTAGTTACTTTCATCGCTTAAATCGTGCTTTTCGGCCGTTTTGTTTAAGCTTTGTAAATCATACTTACAATAAACATTTTTTGGTTAAGGTTAATATCATTTTAAAATGTCATTTTCTTTATATTTTGATTTTTTGTGTAATTCTTAATACAAATTTCCCATTTATTTATTTTTTTGTCATTAAAATATCTAAAAAAATAATTTAATTTTGACATAGGTCATTCGTTTCCATGGTTTCATTGTTGTAATTTTAAATTTTGACATTCCAACATGAAAAATGAAATAACCCAAAAAAGGTCCCTTGTCGTGACAACCTAAAAGAACGAAATTCCCATTTAGTTCCGCCTAAGCGTTTGAAACAGACTGTAATACAATTTTTTCCCAGCCCCCTTGTTTATCTTTTAGATTTAAAGCGTCAGTAGCTTTATTTTTTATAACATTTTTACATTTTAACACAAGATTTACAAGTTGTCTTGTTTCGGAAGTATTGAAATTTGCGCTTCTTGGGCATTTATCGCACATTTTTCTGTACAAAATTTTTACAGTTCTCGTTTATTTTGACAGTTGTATATATTATTCTCTCTCTTTTATTCGTATGAGTCGCGTATGTCTCTCTTTGTTTAACATAACGCTACTAATACCAACATAAAAAAAAACATCGTAAAACATTATTATTAATCAGAATATAAGCAGTTCACTTTTGTAAGAACAAACTAAGAGGGAATTTTATTTTCAATAGTTTGCACCTTTGAAGCTATATGTCATGTTGGTATTAAAAAATGTCACTTTTTTAAAATGTCGATCCATTTGACGTATGTCATAATGAAAAATTATATCTTAATTATAATGATCATAACCTTATCAACCTAAAGTCGATTTTACAGCGTAAGGAATATTTTTAATTGACATTTAAAGTCAGTGACACACTATAAAAGTAACCAAAATAACCAGATCTAGTTTGTTCTTACAAAAGTGAACTGCTTATAGCTATCTACGGGATAACTAGAGTTGGAAATACAGAAAGCAATTTATCCTAGTGAATATCAAGAGGATAATATTATCCCAATAGTTTCAATGGGCCTTAGAAATACAAGTTACAGGGATTAGGTTCTGGAATGCTATTTTCAAATCTCGATTCTTGTCGATCTCTTTTGGTTAGGCATCCTATTAAATCGTGTGTTCAACAACTTAAAGGAAAAGAATTATGCGAGTTACTTTAAACTTAGTTGCGACGTATTATTTTTTAGTGTGTTGAAAGAATGGTTGAAATAAATCATTTTAACGGTTTTTGGGAGATTCCTAGGTAAAATATACTAAATTTAGTAAAAGGTTTTGAAAGACATATCATATTTTACTTCTTGCGATCGTGATAAATAAAGTTGTTCTGGTAAATTAAAGCACGGACCGTTTATGACTAAGCTTAATACAGTTTGACAATTAGAGCAAACACGTGCCTTGAAATTATCTAACAAACCCAAATAAACTTATTTAAATATAGAAAATTTATGTTTTGTATAATTTCGTGTTCTAGTAACATAATTTTATTTGTTTTCAGAAAAAGCTTCCTGCAGTTCATCCTTCCTATCAGTTCTAATAGGTCATCTAGCACAACGTAAGAAAGTGTGTATCAAATAAAATACCGGGAGTGTGTAAATCATATTTATGTGATATTATTGTCTCCGAACCCATGTACGATAATCCCATTAAGAAGCGAATAAATCAATAATAATTTATAGTGCTGCGTGCTGTTGTTAATTGTTGTTAGCTCGTTATGTGTTTGACAGTCATATTACATCAACTAATGAATCCATAAACCCCATCTCGGGGTCTACAGGTGTTATATATATGTAATAATTTTACGTTTTTTTTATTATTTTTTTGTTTTTTTCCTTTGTTCGTTGGTTTGCGCGTACCGTGCACGAATTATATATAGACACGAACGTTGATCGTGGACAAGACGTAGAGCAATCTGTGTGCCAAGTAAGTAGGTCGTGTCTCGGGTAGGTACGGAAACGTGGAAAACACGGGTACCGGGTGACAAGGTGAAGTGACCGTCGACCGTCTGCGGGAGTTGAGTAGTGTATTAGAATCAGTGCGCGCGGTGTAGTGCTAGCCAGTGGTAGCGTGTAAAATAGTGGTTAGGGCCCCGGACATTCGACGCAGCGGCGGGCCGAGTGTGCCGGGCGTTAGTCATGTCGGACTGTAGAATAGCATGTATGTAATATTCCCTGCGGATGAAGTAGTTTCGTTAACATACGGCCGCGTTATCATCCCACGTACGTCGAAATCCCGAACACCTTCGACACCAATCCGATCAGAAAGAACATCTTTCGACAGCTACCAACCGCAGGATCGCAGCTATACCAACAACCCTACCGTCCGTGTACAAAGTGTCAACAATCCATACGACACAACCGGCATTGAGTCCACCTCCTTCAACGGGAGTGACCGTAATTCTTTATATAACGGCACCGGTGATTCCCCGAGTACCTCCCTATCCGACCCCGCTGTCGGGAGGTCTATATCATTCAAGGAAACTGATAACAGTGCGTTACAACGCGAGAAATCTACTAATCGTTCGTTTTTTAAACGTGAGTTTAGCTTATCGGTGAAGAGAGAACGATCTCCTGCGGCATCCCGGCCATCTACCCTAGGGCCTGACCCACGCCTGCAGTTGACAAATCTTCAGCACACCCCTCCAGGTGATCAGGGCTTTGACAAGATCGCTTACTGACGTGTTTGTGTTGTGGAGTGTTACTAACAAGCATTGTTCCGGGACTTGATCCCGCTGATCTATTTACGTAGCTGTGTTATTGCTGTGAGTTGTGTGTGTCTTAGTTAGTCCAGTGTCTAGGCCGCTGGCCAAGGGATGTCAATCTGTCTGGCCGTGAAACACTGAATAAATAAACTAGGCAACTGCACTAATTGTTTATAAACTAAAATTACACAGCGATAATGTTCCGTAAAACGAGAACACTGTGTTATTAAATATGCAATCAGCATCGCACGTATGCGATGCACTAGTTGTCAAGTTTCAGGGTTAAACCTATACCGTGTGTTTATTTTATCATTGAACATAGGGCTTTCATTTCTATATCAACCATTGATTGACAGCAATGTAAAATGAGTTTATTTTAAAAAAGAACAGAAATTCGGACAAAGTTCGGGTTCAAATCCCGTAGAGGCATGGAAATTCATTCCATGAATTTCTGATGAATTTAGTGTACAAACTATATGCGTCAGTTATTTCAATAGGAATGTCCAAAGGCATTCCTATAATTATGGCTTCTTTTGTCAAAATGTCTACCACTTCGTTGAAGATGATGTTGGAGTGTCCTTTGATCCAAATTATCTTGATTGTAACATTTAGATCCTTGAGAAGATGAATAATTTGAATGATATCGAAGATTAAGATAGAATTTATATGCAAGACACTGGGATATTTTAATTTTTGTACTGTACTTTTGCTGTCTGTAAAGATTATACATCTCATATGATTTCTCAAATTATTTTGTATATATTCTAGGCATAATTTTATTGCAATTATTTCAGCAAAATAAATAGAGTAGTAGTCAGGAAGTTTAATTTTTTGATAATGTTTTTTCATAGGATCCAGAAATGAACAACCAGTTTCTTTGACCGTTTTAGAAGCGTCAGTATATAGATGATAACTATTTGGCCACTTATTTGTAATCTTTTTAAGGAAAAGCTCATTGTTGCTAGGTAACATAATATCATGAATGAAATAATTATTAGGAAGCGAATATGAATAATCAGCTTGGAAACAAGGAAGAATGTGATGTCTCTGTTGTGGAGTAATCACATCGACGATATGTAAGAAGCTTTCGATTAAGATTGGTTTACTCTTCCAATAAGAAGATGAATACTGGAAGCTAATTTTGATACAGGTATAATTGAATTTGAAAGGACGCGTGGAAATAGGCGTGGAAATAGGAATTTGAACGATAAAATTTTACGTCTCAGATGTAAAGGAATTAATTGGGCCTTGGATAATAAGGCATTTGTTGGCGTGGAGCGCATTGCACCCAATTCAAATCTCGCCGCCTTGTTTTGGTTTGTATTATGCAGTATGTTCTATTTTAAAATAGGATCCTAATTTTATGATCTATTAATAATTCAAATATTACCTATGAAATTTTATATTTTTACCTATAGAAAAATCAATCATTTACCTTTAGATAATTAAAAAATGATCTATAGTAAATTAATAGTTGACCTATAGAAAATTATCACTCTATCTATAATAAACTACCTATAGACAGTATGTAATAGATGTCACTATTGACTAGTAGCGTTATGATAAAACATAACCTAACTAATCCAATGTACGGTGATTCTAAACAAATGGCAATGTTATGTTAGTGTGAGTTTGTTTTGACATTAAACAAGAAGATGGGTAGCTCGCTTCGCTCGACTTCTTCTAGCCAAACCCTTACTAACCTAACCTGACCTAAGATAGTGTTTTGTCATTAAACTAGAAGATGGGTAGCTCGCTTCGCTCGGCTTCTTCTAACCAAACCCTTACTAACCTAACCTAACCTAAGATAGTGTTTTGTCATTAAACTAGTAGATGGGTAGAAAATATCGACATTTGCCAGATTTTAGTCTTTCGCGGTAACATACCCATTTTCAATTATTTGTTCTGTTTTTTTACAAGTTTATCTTTTATTTGATGATTTCATCTTAAATACCAAAGACAATGTATGCTTTTTACTTTTTTTGTTATAATTTACTTAAAAATATATTTTTATAAGCTTTATTTACAATATTTGTTTTATTATATTTTATTTACAGTTAAAATTTTCGTCGATAGAGTGCAAGATTACTTATTGGTCAAGTATTAATTTTATAGATCAAATTTTATAGATCAATAATTATATCAGTAGGTATATGATTATTTCCATAGATCTATTAAATATTTACATAGGTTGATAATTATTTTCATAGGTCGATAAATATTTCTATAGCTCAATAATTAATTCCATAGGTCAAAAATTAAAACCATAGATCAATTATTTAATACATAGGTAAACTATTATTTTCATAGGTACTATTCTGTAGATCATATATTTTTTTCATAGATCAAATATTTTTATCCTTTAAAATAAACGCATTTTATATTGCTGTCAATCAACGGTTGTTATAGAAATGAAACCTCTATGTTCTATGATAAAATAAACTCACGGTATAGCAGAGACGGACTGGCCATATAAGTTTCCGGTGCAATAACCGGGCTGGAGCGATTAAGAGCCATTTCCGGGCCAAGGAAATATGTTCATTTTACCAAATAGAGGAAGGTGGAGCATATTTGGACATTTTTATTC
Source organism: Liopterus haemorrhoidalis (assembly GCA_963971575.1). NCBI lineage: Eukaryota > Metazoa > Arthropoda > Insecta > Coleoptera > Dytiscidae > Liopterus > Liopterus haemorrhoidalis. The sequence continues at coordinate 59,052,221 of OZ020612.1, read as the reverse complement.
AACTGTGCACTGGATAATACAAATAGAAATGACCACTCATTAACTGAATAACATTATATTTCCAAATTTTCATTCCATATTCATGGTTAACAATCTGCGTAATTAATATTTTTAACTTTGTCATTTAGATAAGTAATATCCATTTACCTAATAAAATATTGAAATCAATAAGGAGTACGAGGTGTTTTTTTATTCATAAGGAGTATTATTATTGTCGGCTAATGACACTTATGACCTATATGTTCAGTATTTAATTTTAATGTCCATCACGTGGTCTTATAAAAGCATTAAAAGATTTATGATGCGTGGGTTAATCTATATTATGAGAAACGATTGTGGTTTATTGGCTTTGGGCAAAAAGTCAACACATAACATTTGTTTACTTTTATTGTCCACAATAGTTCATACTGTGAGCATAATGGTGATATTCTGAATAAAACTTGTTTACTTTAAAAACACTGTAAAATCTTATAAAATTTCTATACTATAACCAGCGCCGTTTCTGGGTTGTTGGCCACCCAAATGCGAAAACAATATAACCGCCTTTATTCATTATGAATTATTTAATCAAGATTTTTATATGTAATGTTTACTTTTATATCTATATATACAAAGTCCTAAATATATATCAAACTAAATACTGTATTTTTTTTTTTTTTTCACAAAATAAAATAAAGATCCATAAAAATAAACAGTTTTATTTAAGATGAATATTTTATTCCATGTATAAATACGAAACTATTAATAGGCAACAAAAACAATTATTATTAAATATATTAAAACTGAAATAAATGGATTTGATACATATGTATACCATAAGTACATATCATTAAAATTTAGTTAAGAATGAAAGTAGCTAGATACAGTGGAAACTCGGATCACGACCAGATTGGTTTACGACCAGCTTTGGCAACCAAATTTTGACTCGGTTGGCCTACAATAAGTCAGTTCACGATCAAAGTGCCGACCAATTCAGTTGGAAACCCCCACATAACTCAGTTGTTAGTCTGGCGTGGAGTAAGGTGTGTTGGTCAGAGTACTTTATGTGCCTTAGTACTTTAACAAACTTAACTTTTTGCTTAAATTTTGCTTAACTTTCGCTAATTTTAGCCAATTTTAGCCCGAAAAAGACCAAAGTGATAACAGTAGTAAGAAGCTTAAGGGTATTAAAGAAAGAAATGTTGCATTAAAGAAAGAAATTGCAGCGAAACATAAGAACGTTGTTCGTGTGACCGATCTAGCTAAACAATGCGTTGTGGCTTAATCTACGATTTCCACGATAATAAAGAACAAAGACGCTATAAAGGCTACTGATGTAGCAAAAGGAGTGACTATAATAAAAAAACAAAGGTATAAAGTGCCAGGGGAAGATAAAAAAAAAAAAATAGGGAAAAATAAGTTTCAGAGTCTGGAATGGATTAATTTTATTTACATTAATTTCAACGGGAAAAATTGTTTTGGTTCCGACTAATTCGCTTCGCGACCAGGATACAGACACGGATTAAGTTCATGAACCGAGGTTCCACTGTATTTGGTTGGAGTTAACCATCATTTTTATTGGTAGTTGATTATTTAAAGGACACTTTATTCAAATGACAGTTTTGTTTATAAACATAACCTCTATATTCTGTAGTGTTCTACAAATTATATGTGTATATGTAAATATATGTGTATTAACAATATTTATCTAACAAGATATTTTTAACTGATACATCGTCAACTGAAAGCGATGATATAGAATTTATCATGAATTATTTGAACAGAGGGCAGTATCTTACTACAATAAAGTGAAGATGAACAAGAAACCGATGAAAACCAGGATTTGATCTTGGTTGTTTTGGTTGATAATCAATATATCAAACTTCAGCAACCACGTTCCGTTAAAACCTATGTTTTTCTCACCTATTTTGAACTTTTGGAATGAAAAATCGTATCCATATGTGAAAAAAAACATATTACCAGTATTATATTTAATTAATAATATAGTTGTCATTGTTTACAATCTGCTGTTGCCTGTCAACAATTTTAAAAAATCCCTTTTGATAAAGGCTAACAAGTTTAAAGACAAAAAGATATCAACAGCAAGCTTAACATTGTTAGCATTATTAAGTTTTTGACCATTCAAAAAAGCTTGCAATGACTAAAATAACCATTAATCAAGATGTATCAAAATATCTCATCCAAACTTCTGTAATTTTTGTTATATTTTCATTTCTATATGCAGGGGCTTTTCAGCCGGGAATGCGAAAGGTTCCCGCACCTAGGCGGGCGAACTCAGGAGCAGCCGGGTGCTGAAAATTTGTGTTATGGAAAATAACCTGAAAGAACTTGAATTATTTAATGAAATGTTGTTTCAGAGATATATTTCCCACTTTAACAAAACCTTTAATTACTTTGGTGTGGGGAGCTCTGATATATAAATATGAAATGTCACGGTTGGCTGATAATTTATTTCATTTGTACTTACTCTGTACATCCCTCACGTTATGGGTTCCAAGACTTGCGAGCGGATCAAGTCTGGACCCCCCCTATTAGTCCGCTAGCTGGTTGCTATGATTCTTGGAAGGATTAAGAGTTGTTCAATTAAACTCAACATTTTAGTTAATCTACTTTAATTATGATAGGGTTTAAATATTTACACTAATTAAACTAGACTCACAATTACGTCGATACAGCTAAATCCAAATGAGACATTCACACACACTAGACACTGGACTCTTTAGCACTAATCACTAATTTGTCCACTGGACACCACAGTCCTGACTGACATCCTCTAAAACCATTTATCTCTCACATGTCTTTAGCTGGGCACTACACTAACGTTCATACGGAATTACTTATTACATTCTACTAGTCCAACCGAACACCCTAAATGACTCTAACCCATGATGAACAAAATCTCACTCTAATTAAAAACACGACTTTCAAACGACGGTTTAAAATGAACTCTCAGACATGATTCAACCACTACGACGGTTTAAGCTGAACTACTTAAACCGCGACCACCCTGAAAATGCTTACATCGCCCAACTGTTAAATGTAATTTAACACTTCTTGTTTGTCTGTCTTGTACTATCTTAAAATTCATACTTTATTGGTGATAACTCAGATAAATATCCCATTAGAAAATAGCCGAATCATAATATTTATATCTCAGACAAAAATGAATTATTATTTATGTGCTTATGGTTGACGTATATTTTTAGCACAATAATTTACGATTCACTTTTCATGTTACATTGACAAAGTGTCAAGTTGCAATAATAAACAAGTCTACCGTTATCTTAAATGCCCTTTCTAAGAAACAGATTAAATATTTTACTCTAATTGAATGATTATAATGAATTTATTTATGAAATAATACCAAAATTACCTCCCTTACATTGGACTACATAATGGACAATGACTTAATATATTCATTTCCTAAATTTTCTATAGCTTTAAGAAATTTTTAACTCTGCCTGTGACTGTGTCATCAGGAGAAAAGAGTTTTTCTAAATTAAAATTAATCAAAAATTTCCTTAGGTCGTTGATATTATAGGAAAGGCTAATTAATCTTGCATTATTGTCGATAAAGATATTTGCAAGAAATTGGATTTGTCAAAAGTAATTTATTTCACTTTCAATACATTTAATACTAATAGTTTTCTTTGTTATGTATTGATAGCGTTTAAGGATTTTTAGTTTATTTTATGAAAATAAAAATTAGAAAATATTTACTTTGCATGATAAATATGTAAAACATTATAAACATTTACAGATCTAAACAGTGGTGTAGTGCTAAATGAAAAAGTGCGGGTAGGCAGTAAAATAGGCAGTATTGGCCGTAGGGATGTTTTAATGCAATATTAGACGATGCGGGGTACTTTATTTTTCAACCGACTGCAAATGTGGAAATGCCTAATAATAAATGCGTAATAATAAAAAGGACCTTTTTTTTAATTATTTAATTATAAAATTTATATAAAAAAAAGAAAATAAAGAATAAATCAATTTATCAAAATGCAATCTTATTAATTTTTACTTATAAAAGCTTGGTATGCCACAAGCACAAAAAAAGAGGAAGCAAAAACAATTATAACAAATCGTCGTTCAGCGTACAGCTGTTTACAACGCACTGATCCTATATAATTATGTAAACACGCAATATATAATTCGGGGATTCCCCGGATTCACGCGATAACAGTCATGTGCACGAGTTGCGCTTTTCAATTTAAGAAGCAATAAAAGGAAGGGTAATTTTAGATGAGTGATATCGATTTCGAGCAATTTCAGCCGTTAGATTTGAAATATCTGGAGTAAAAAGTGCGCGAGCGTAGTCAAATAAAAGGTGCGGGAGCGCTGACCCCTTGCGCTTCTGCCTGACTACACCATTGGATCTAAAAGTAAACATTGTATATCAAGTTCTTAATTAAATTATTTAATTAATAAGGGTGGGGACATTATTTTCGCACCTATAGTCTATCTCAGAAAGACTGATAGTAATAAATCTTTTTGTCAGGCAGTTACCAGTGGCGTGCACATTTTAAACACGTTTAAATTGGTTTTGTGTATTTCTATATTACTATTTATCATTTTATTAAATGCACGCCTGTGACCATATTTATCATATCATTAAACGCACGCCTGTCACCATATTTTTCCTCAAAATTTTAGGGTAAAATTTTTATGATCTATTGTGTTTAATCCTTGTTCGTATTCCCATATAAGATATGCGGCACACTCGGTTGTTTTTAACAATATTTCGAACTATTCATATTTTGTGGGCCGCTTCTATGTGAATAAACAATAACTTTTTACAAATAATAAATTTTATTACTATCAGTCTTTCTGAGAGAGACTATAGACGGCAAACAACCCAAGAACGACCCTGACTATGTGGTCAGCCGTTATATTGATGAAACACGATTTGCTTGCAATTAAACAAAATATATTTTTCTTTGATCGCTGTGTCAAATCTGGTCAGCATTTGGCTGTGCAGTTAGATATTCGATATTTTTACGAAAGTCTTTCATTAACGAAACTCCAATATGCTCATTAATTATGCATCAACCCAATACTTGACATCCTTAGTGTCTGCTTTTTTCCAAGTCTGTCTTAAAGTTCAAAGTCTTTAAGTTTATCTTCTTAATTTGCGCTGTTGAAATTACAGTAAATTTTTGATGTTTGTAACTTTGTCATTTACAGAGATTTATTTACTGAGACACATTTAGCACGCAAGGCTGATTCATGCAAAAATATACCATCTCTCTTTTTATTTACATCGTGAGAATTTCATAGCAATTGGTATGAATGTATGATATTAAAATTTAAACATTTTGAACTTCGAAATATGTTGAACCTCGTAAGATTTCACAGACATCATTCGTAGGGAAGTCTTTGATGCAAAGTGACTTGGGAATTCTTATGCATTCACATACCTAACCTATCTTAACCTTTGACAATGTTTTCAAACAGACATTTCTCAAAAAAGAGTTAGATTGCACTTGATGTTTGTAGACAAGACAAACTAAAGCAGCGTTACTCAAACTTTAAAATACCCCGAGTATTCGAGATTTGAGTATCCCCGTGTGAGCAGAGCCTAATACCCTTTTCACACTAGATCTTTAAGACGAGTGAACTTAAAGTCCACCGATGTTTAAGATCGGTATGCTTTCACACTTGATGTTTAAATCTCTGGTGCTGTCATCAGCTACAGTAATTTTGTCCTTAAGTTACCGTCATGAAATTACCAGTTTTGAACTGTCTGCGCAGGCGCACATTTTGAATTATTATAAACAATTAAGGATATTTCATTTCATTCTACAATAAAGGCACTACAATAAAGAATATATTACACCTGTATTAACATCTAAGTCGATACATTTTATCTCAATTATTGTAGCTTTGTATTTTATTAAACACATTATTAAAATAAATAATTTTATTATAACAATAAGTATATACTTCTTATAACGTCGATATAATACTGTATTCTTGTTTATGATAATATAAAATGTTGACAGCACAAATTCAAGGAGTATTTTTTTATAATAGAAATTAAGTTGGTAATGCGGGCGAAGATTAAGACGCAGATCTCTGTCTTAAACATCGGTCGTGTTTAGACGAGGCCGTACGGTTTCACATTAGCGTTTAAAGATACATTCACTTTAACATCCCATCTTAAAGATCTAGTGTGAAAAGGGTATTAGAGTTGACAGATTCATCGCTATCGTTGGCAATTTTATTTTTTTTGTTGATATTCGTTCTTTATGTTTGTTCATATTCGTTACTTAGATATCGCTAATCATGAATAAAAAATGGTTAAACAGAGCGCCAGCATTTACGTAAACAGTTTTTGTAGCCAAAATCCTCGAAAATCATTCAAGCCAAGTAATTAAAAATGTATTACCATTCATCAAAGTCCTTGTATGTACTGCCAAACCTAGCTTTGTAAAAAATATATTTTTTTCGGTTGTCAAAGCAAGATTAAACGAATATTCAAACAGTGTTTGAAACTAGAGATTATTTCGTTTTCATTAAGCATGTCCAGACTCCAGATAATGTCATGTAAATCCACTAGTCCGCAAAATAAACGTAAACTTCTAATCTATATTAAATAGACGATGACCATATAACGAAGTCTTTTGCTAGAGGCATTAGCAGTTAAACTAACATTACCAAAATAAGTATATTATATTAACTTATATCAGTGGTTCTCAACCTTCTTCAAGATAGCGGCACTCAAATATTACAAATGAAAAATTTATATCAAGCTATCCGGTATTATATCTAGGGCTGTTTCTGGTGGGGGTGCAAAAAGTGGGCTGAACAAAGGGGCGACCGGCTGCCGACCATTTGTTGTTGTGACAAACAAATTGAATGTAGCTGCATTATTTAAAGAAATGTTAACTTTAAAGAAATAAAATGTTACCCGTAATTACTTTGGAGCACATAATTGACAATGAATTAATATCTTCATTTCTTAATTTTTCTATAGCTTAAGGCGCAAATAGCCTTTGTTGCTGTGCGCCAAAAATTTTAACTAACTAACTTTCTATAGCTTAATTTTTTAAAAAACTGTCTGGTACTGTAGCATAAAGGGAAAGGAATTTTTCTAAATTAAAATTAATCAAAAATTACCGCAGAAATCTGAAATTCAAGTTCTCCTCTTATTCTAATACAAGGTGTCTCAAAAGAAATTTTATATTTAGTGGATCGATTAAAAAAAAAGTAAGCCGTATATAGAAAAAATGTTTATTAATTATTAAAATACACTTTTTGGGGATTTATTTCTTAAAAATAATATCGTCTAAATGTAGACCCTCGCGTTCTCGGCACTCATTTAATCGAACAGTAAAATTAATTATGACGTCTCGGCAGGTGGGCTCAGGCGATGGCTGCCATTTCGTGACGGATATTTTCTTTCAAATGCGCCAGTGAAGTCGGTTTATTGGCGTAAACTTTAAATTTAAGATAACCCCATATGAAAAAGTCCATAGGGGTTAAATCTGGACTGCGTGGAGGCCAATTTATGTCACCTCTCCGGGAGATCAATTTGCCTGAGAAAATTTCACGAACACGGGGCTTGGGGCTTTAATTCTTGCACCAATTGAATTTTGTAGGGGTGCAGCTTTAGGTCTTTGTGCACAATGCGATGTAATGATGATCTATGCACATTTAAAGCACTTGCGCGCTTCCGAATTGAAAGGTTCGGGTCGTCACGAACAGACTGATTAACATTCTCCACGTTTTCTACCATTCTTGATGACCTAGGTCGCCCGGATTTTGATTTATCCAGCGTTGTACCAGTCTCTTCAAACTTTTTAACCCAATGTCGAATGAGAGGAATGCTTGGCGCATCATTTAAGTGGCGAAAACCTCGAATACTGCAAAATTTTCTACGCGCTACAGTCGCCGAATCACCGTTTTTTGTAAAACTCTCGCACGCATAACGCGCGGTCTGCTCCCGAGAAACGCTCCATAGTGTTCCCAAGAGCCAGGCTACCGATTGACATAACCCCCGCGCCCCTCGGATACGTTGCGTTCACGCAGTAAGCTAAATAAATATAAAATTTCTTTTGAGACACCTTGTATATAAGATTTTGCTGCAATTATACTAACCTACTAATTTATTAAAAATTTAACATCATTTTAGCGTAAATAATATTTCTAGTAATCAGTTTTCGACATGTGCTTCGACTTTCAAATGTTCAAAAGGTTCCAAAGACCCGAGAAGTTTGAGTATTGCAGTTATAAATAGGGACTTAAAACGGAACGTAAACAAAAATAAAATAATGATTTTATATAAAAAAATTTAAAGAGTCAAAATGGAAACTGAAACATAATTTTGCTTTTTATTGAAATTGATAATATTTAATATCGGTTTTAACCAGTTTAATTTAATCTAAAGTCTGTTCCAAACGGTTAGGCGGAACTAAATAGGAATTTCGTTCTTTTAGGTTGTCACGAGAAGAGACCTTGCTTGGGTTATTTCATTTTTCATGTTGGAATGTCAAAATTTAAAATTCCAACAATGAAACCATGGAAACGAATGCCGTATGTCAAAATTAAATTATTTTTTTTACATATATAATGACAAAAAAATAAATAAATGGGAAATTTGTATTAAGAATGACACGAAAGAAACAAAATGTAAAGAAAATGACATTTTAAAATGATATTAACCTTAACCAAAAAATGTTTATTGTAACTATGATTTACAAAGCTTAAACAAAACGGCTGAAAAGCACGATTTAAAAGAGGAAAGTAACTAGATTGCAAAATCTAGTTCCGCCTAACCGTTTGGAACAGACTTTAAATCTAAATAAATTTGTTCTTTTTTATATATACACCCATTTTACCTTTTTATCAGACCATAGTAAATTAAAAGGGGCAACTGTGGATTTAAAAAATTCTTGTGCTTTACTTATTTTTTAAAAAGACAAATTTCTTGATAAATTTTTATTATTTAAAAATTAATCGTTGTTATAAAAAAATGAACAAAAATCATAGAAAATGAACCAAAGATCATAAAATAATGAACAAAAATCTCAAAAATAATTTATAAGCATTTCACGGACCACTAAAATTTTGCAAAGGACCCCGGAAGTAGTCCGTGGACCACCAGTTAAGAAACACTGTTATATACGACCTCCCACAAGTAATTTTCTAAAAGTTTTACATTGCAATATGTGGTATTTTTTAAAATTGTATTATTTAGCGTTTTTTTTAAGTAAAATTCAACTGGTTTTGTTATAGTGTGAAAAGGAATTTATTTAAACCAAATATGCTCCATTAATATCGACAACGTTTAGCCATTTTTCGGGTAGAGCCATGATGCCGTCGGTGAAGAACTTGTGGATTCTGGTTGAAAAACTGAATCAAGTGTTTTTCACAGGCTTCTTTTGAAACCAGCTTAATTCAATTTAAAGAATTCTGCAGAGATCGGAATAGGTGATAGTCAGAGGGTGCTATATCTGGACTATACGGCGGATGCAACAATATTTCCCAAACAAGCTCTCGCAATTTTTGACGGGTCATCAAAGAAGTGTGTGGTCTTGCGTTGTCATGTTGAAAGACAATACCTTCCCTATTATTAATTTCGGGCCGTTCTCTTTCAATTGCCTGGCGTATTCTCTTTAGTTGTCTACAGTAGAGTGGAAAATAAATCGTCTGACCAACAGGAAGTGGCTCATGGTGGATGATTCCCTTCCAGTCCCACCACACACACAGCATCACCTTGTTCGGCGTCAATCCTCACTTCGCGAACGCTAGTGACGGCTTATCATCTCTTGTCCACGATCTTTACGCTTCCGATTGTCGTACATGATCCATTTTTCATCACCTGTTATGACACGTTTCAGAAATGGCTCGATTTCATTGCGTTTCAGCAGCACATCGCAGATGTTAATTCGCTCAATCATGTTTTTCGCGCTCAACTCATAAGAAAGCCATATATCGAGCTTCTTTTTGTAGCCAGCTTTCCGTAAATGGTTCGAAACAGTTGATACACTGCTGATATGCCTATCTTGCTGGACTTTTTCAAGATTTTCATCAGCTTTTTCACTGATTGAACGACCAGAGTGTGAGTCATCTTTCACATTATAATTACTAGAACGAAATCGAGCGAACCATTTCCGCGCAGCAGATTTTGATAAAGTACCTTCACTGTACACAGCACAAATTTTTTCACAAGCCTGCGCAGCGTTCTTCCCTTTGTCGTAATAATATTGCAAAATATAGCGCAATTTTTCATTACTTTTCTCCATTTTCAAACGCAAACAACTTTCCAACCACTGCACAAATTTTGATGTTTAGAGACTCCAAGTAACGTTCGAACTGTCGCCTTTCCAACGAGCGCTTAGTGGTGTCGCTGCGATCTGTGTTTCCTGAGTTATTTGCAATTGGCGCCGTCTATCGACATAAACGCCACGAACTTTTTCCAAGACCTGATATTAGCCAATAAACAATAAGTAACGTATAATTAAAAAAAAAAAAAAATAGATCAGTATAGGAATATAATAGGCGTGAACATGAAGAACGGGAACGATATTTTTCGTTTTCGTTCCGAACTGGAACGAACGGTATTGTTTTAGTCATCGGTCCCTGATTATAAGTAGGTATAGTTTTTATTCCGAGTGGCGTTTGTTGTTAATGAGATGCGATTTGCTTATAGTCGAATATTTTTCGATATTCGCTTCTTTTTAGTAACCTGCTCCTGCGCACAATGTAATAATTATAAATAAATGCTTAATATATAAATGTATAATGTTTATTTTGCAATTACAGAAAAGTCGCCAGTGAAAAAGAAAAGTTTCTTTGGCACGAAGGCTAAGAAACAAGTGGAAGTAAATATGGCAGCTGCTGGCAGTGAATCTACGTTGCGGGAACTTGCTCATCCCTCTTTCAATGAGGCGATGAAGTCCCACAATGCAGTCACTTTCAAGCTCGTTAGAACTGGTGAGTACAAAATAACTACATATTCATAGACTATTTACATGTAAACTTTCCTCTATATGACCTAACGTCCCATAGGGGTTCGTTCAATTGCATATTCTAGACGTTGAAGATTATCTCTTAGTCCCAGTTACTCTGCTAGTTGAATATTGTATGGAAAAATGTGTAAATCAGTTAATATTCGTCAAGAGGGCTGTGGTGAACAATTTTGTAGCCTGAGGCAGGCCATACTATCAGCAATCCTTCCAGTAAGCTCTTAAAATTGTATCTAAAAAATAGAAAAAACGCAAAAATAGCTCGGCATATGTTCACATAGGTTCCACGACAATTCTTCTACAGACTTTACGTCTACGACTTTATGTCTACGACTTTACGTCTACGACTTAACGTCCACGACTTTACGTCCACGACTTTACGTCCACGACTTTACGTCTACGACTTTACTTCCACGACTTTACATCTACTGACATTACGTCTACCAGGTTAATTCGTCTACTAAAATATATAATAAACTTGTGTAGTTAGACTTACTTCGACTTAAGCTCAACACGGGCAGAAACCAAATCCATTACATTATCAACAGTTAGTTTAACACATTTCATTGTCGTCACTTATTTTGGTTTGTTTTTGACTACGCGTATTGTGCGATGTTGTTTGTTTATTTACGTTATTATTATTTATTTCTCATACGTTTCAAGGTATACCGAGTACTAAAATGAGTAAAAATGTATTTGAAATACATGATTTTGTGTGTTTGGTTTCCACAACAACTGTTTAAAACCCTTATTGATTACGTAATTTATGATACCCTGTGCTGTACTTAAGTTGAACGAAAATTAATATATTTTTTTTTGTAGTTATTTATATACATATGCAATTGTAAATTGTATACATTTTAATTGATTCGCATTATAACTGAATTTGAATCACCAATTTTTTTCTGATTTTCTCTATCTGTTTGGAGCAGTTTTGAATTTTCTGGCATATGCTATTTTTACCACATCTTTTTTTATAGTGGGAGCGTATAAAATCTACCCTCAGGAATGGGGTAGGCCGGCAAGGTGGCTGACCACATTTTTTCCGAATCTTCCCTATCGCTTCCGGGTAGTTTTATTTTTCCTAGTTTCGTGATTCAGTTTTTTAGCGATTTTTTCATCCCCATGTATTTTCAAATCAAACCATGTATGTAGCGCACAGTGTTTATAAAGCGTTTAAGCTAAATTTTGTTTTTTTTTGTGCTGGGAAAGTGGGTTTTCACAATTTTCTGTCTTAATAATTTTGCCCTGGTCACAGAAGGGGATGAAATAAGCAATTTTTAACGCGAGACCTTCGAATGCAGACGGTACCGCGTCTATCATTATAGTAGTTATATAAACTATCGTTACACATAAGAGTGGATTCTGAAAAGGGAAAAGAAACCTTTTTTGTGTTTTTTAAATATAAATAATTACAAAAACCTCTACAAATGTTGTTTACATTGGTGTAGTGCAAACGAGAGAACACCGAACAGTGAAAAAATTTAGTAGAGGGGGTAGGATAGTGAGCTTGTGACTATTTTGTCTACAAAACTACTGTCCTATCCGAACTACTAGTGCAAGTACTAGCGCCAGTTGAATCTCAAGCGTTAGCATTACGATAGTGACTATCTTAGTCACTAGCAAGCTACTAGCTCGTTTTCTAGCAAGCTAGTCATTATCTCGTTTACTATCCTACTGTAAACGCGCCACTATACGAAGTGCATCGTATATGATATAAAAAAAATACAGCCTTAAGTGTTTAGTACATAACGAACAGACATGTATAACGAACTATCTCTAGGGAAGGAACACGCTCTTAATTCTGGAACTGTGTGTATAATGCTTTGTAAACAATACTAAGAAAATAATCTTGACAAAATGCCCAAACTCGATGCAAGTTTACAATTGTTTTTACTTTTATCTCATGCCAGACGTCTAGACAATCATATAAAAATATTAAAAATAACCACTATAATTTATACACAGTTGTTTTGGTACAAACATATCTGGACATATTCGATTTTTAAAACAAAACTGATAACATATTCATGAAATTTTACTTTATATATCTACAAAAATGCGATTGGAACATTTGACAAATAAATGCTTTTGAAATACTACGGAAAATATGAAAATTAAATTTAAAATTTAAAATTTGTGATTTATGTAGTGACCTTTTGAAAATGTCAGACTAAAAAAATATTGACCCCTTACAAAAAAAATCCTGTTTAATTGTGTTAGGGGACATAACCGCTAGGTTTTATGGGAATACGTCCACGTGGTCCTTCTGCTGTACTAAGCTCCATTTTTCAGCTTTGAACCATCAGCTCTCAGGTGTTTTCTGTCTGCCCTACCCTTTCGACGGGTGTAATAAGATAGAGGGAACACGATTTTCATGTGAGCAAGTTAGAAAAAAAATTTCATAACCATTGTATATCCAAAGAATCAAATGGTAGGGGAAAGTGTTATACCTAGAAACACTTTTTCATATTTTCTCTATATAAGAGTCAAATATTTTATTTTTAGTACTATGAATGCATTAAAAGTTATAATACATTTTAATACACACAATTATTTCGGTTTTATGGCAGTTAAGCAATATTTCATTAGTCATATTTAAACAATTTCTTTTGTAGTCAATGTGTTTCATGGTACAGTAAGGTGTTGTACCACGAAACACCATATGTTTTACTTTAAAGAGATTTTTATATCTTAAAAAATTGTCGGTTTAGGTAGATAAATAATTTTATTTGCTGGTTCGTATTACAAAATTTTATTAACTGATAAATTTAGAACGAAAATATAATTGAATTCTAATACAACGTCATTTTCTGAAGAAATGTCTAACCTCAGTTTCTTTTTTACTTGTGTAGCTGACTTCTTTGACTGTTTAGTTCTCATTATTTCGAGTTTTTCTGGAGTATCTGTAGCAATACGAGTTCTAGTCAAAATACCTTAGTGTACCTAGTCAAAAACAACCTATTGTACCGTGAAACAGTGTTTCCAGGGACAACATACGATATGTTTCAGGGTACAACTATATGGCTTTGTTCAAGAAAACATTATCCCACAGAAATAGGTAATGACAGAAAGTTAAATAAACTGGTGGATTGAACTTACCAATGTTCACATTATATCTCTGCCAAATATCTTGGAACAATAATGGGTATTAACACCACGAGTAAATAAACAACAAACAAGTTAATTTTTACTTCTGTTATCACAATTCACTTTATGCGTCATAAAAACACGGGGAATCCTAGAATCGTACTGTAAATACAACTTACATGACATCTGGGATCTAAGTGGTCACTGTTTTCAAATATGAGTGCCTAGATGGTACTACCAAGCTGTACTACTTAACGTTTCAGGGTACAACATACTCAAGGTACAACACTTTCCCCTATTATTTAAATTTTTCGGAACAAACCGGAAATACAGGGTAGAAGGACAACGAAAAAAAAATGTAAATACAAGACAATAATAAACTGAAATTCTTTTATATATAATATTCTATATGTACATACATACAAATAGAAAATAATTCTTTGTAAAATTGTATGTTATTCTACTCAAAAATTTTTCCATTTTTTGCAATGTTCATTTTACGTAACTGCGAATTTACGTAAGTCGCGTGTTACGTATCTTGGGGGATTATTGTATAACAATATTAATGGTCCTTGTTGTGTTATCTATCACCACATTTTTAATATATAATTTTTACAAATTTAAATTATGTTTTAGTGAGATCATTTTTGGTGCATATTTGAGGATAATCAAAGAATCAAAGAATATTATTTTTTTTAAACCATATAAAAAAATTTATGCAATTATTTCTTAGTCTGTCTACTTTTATTGACCACTGCTTTTTTGACTTTCCGATCCCCTCGGCATTCCTCTCAATCATTTACAAAACTTTTTTTTTTTTCGATGAATTGACGATTCGATGAATTGATCTTTCGATGAATTGCATTGGGTATGTTTGGATAGAGCTTTTGAAAAGAAACAACTTTTACTTAATTATTTTTTTTTTATATCTTTTACGGTTTACGAAAAATATTATTCTCTATAACGACTTAAAAGTATTTTTATTTTTAAATGTACCTTCCATTTTGATTTAAACACGTTCGCATCCTTAATCTTGGGCTATCTGTAGTTCTGAACATAACAGAAATAAAAATAATTAAATATATTAAACTTTCAAAAAAAAACTAACAAAATAACAGTTATTTTGTAAACTCTTAAAAATGGTGAAATAGCCTAAATACATATTGAGAAAATAAATATATTAGTAAAACCTACCTAGTGTTTTTAATTAAATTTTTATTTTTATTTAGTTTAAGAGTAAGGATGCGAAAGTGTTTCAATTAAAATGGAAGGCACTTTGAACACTTGTAATTAAAAATACACTTTCAAGTCTTTTTAGGGAATACAATTTTTCCTAAACTTTAAAAGATATTAAAAAATTGTTTAAGTAAAAGTTGTTTCTTTTCAAAAGCTTTATCTAAATATACTCGACATACGTTTCAATTTGAAAAATCAAAGTTATCCTTGATATCCTGATATTCCATAAAATTTCAGTACTATCATTCAGTTCTTTGGTGTTCAACATTTTTTTCCCAACTTGATCACACGACACGTTTTCGATAAAAATCGTATTCTCTCAATATTGATATATCCTGTATATATTTTTTTCCAGCATAACTATTCACGTATTCTCGAATTGCAGCCATTGTTAGGGTTGTATTCATGTTTTCTTGCTCACATAAACGTCCGGAGTATAATAGAAGAGTTTTTAATTTGATTTTAATATTGCCTCGTGTATACCGTGGTCTCAATAACAAGTCGAGACGCGTAAAAAATCAACATGAACTTTAATTGACCATTAAATGTTGCTAATATCAGTTTTAATGTAGTCACGAATATTTTATTAATAATAAATTAAAAGTGAAAAATCAATAACTGGTTTAAAGGCAGCATATGTTTCATCAAAGTTTGTCTTTACGTCTAGACTAGTTGAAACTGTTACCAAATTTTGGAAACAGATGTTTTCCAAGTTACGCAAAACTTTTTTCCTTGGGAAATGTGACTTCGATTAAATTTGGTCCATGTTGGATAAGTTCAGGACAAACAACAACCAGTTTCATGTAATTTGAAGTAATTTCTGATAATAACTTACTTGGTTCGCTCATCAACGATACGAGAAGATGTGTCAGGTCGGCGTAAGTCCAAGCTTACGTCGATGACATTGACATAATTAGGAAATCCACCTCCCGAGTGAGAGAAACATTTTTTTAAACTAGTGCCGAAAATCTAGTAATAAATACCAAATAACTAAAGCATTAAACTTAAAATTAAACTAAATAGCAAACAAAATCAAAACTAAATACATTATTGCATCATGTAGGCAAAATCAGCAAACAATAGACCCAAAAGTCCAATGGAGCCAATAATAATAGTAATAATAATAATAATTTATTGGTGTTATGTACATTATGAAAAAATGTTTACACAAGTCAAAAATTACATACATGTCAATTTAGATAAAATTACAATAGAAACAGATTACAATGATATTACAATATATTAAAATGAGGTTAGTTAACAATTAAAATATTTTGAAAAGTCGATAGTATAAAATTCACTTACATTATATAAACAGTTTTCCGTCAGTATGAATTTAATTCTGAGTTTAAAGCTCTTTATATTTAAAACCCTTATCTCCTCAGGTAAATGATTGTAAAGGATTGCGGCTAGATACGTACCATTTTTAGATTTACTTAATCTTAGTTTTGGTAGCCATAAACTGCATTTACTCCGGATGTTATAATTGTGAGTATTATAAATTTTTGCAAAGTTAGAGGGATTTTCCTTTACATATATCAAACAGGTATATACAAATAAACTGTAAACAGTCATTATATTCGATTTAGTGAACAATGAGCCCTGTAGGGCGCATTGTTCACTATTCGTATGGCCTGTTTCTGTATTTTAAAGATGCGCTCAAGAAAACTGCTACCACCCCAGAGTAATATGCCATAAGACACACGTGACTGGAAAATGGCAAAGTAAAAAATGCGTAAGGTTTCGTATGAGACACACGATTTAAGTTTTCTCAACGCAAAATTATGTTTCCTTAACGAAGACGCAAGAAAATCAATATGCCGTTCCCAATTTAATTGGCCGTCGATAATTAAGCCTAGGAACTTGACTGGTTCGCCAAAAGTGATGTCGTTGGCTATGTTCTGGTTTAGCGAGAATATTAAATTATGAGTTTTATTCTCATTTAGGGTAAGGAGATTGGCAGAAAACCAATCTTTGGCTTTGCTCATCGACTAATATAGCTTGGACAAAGTGAATGATTTCATCTAGACTCCCAAGATAAAGGAAGTGGTGAAGTGCCATCAAAAAATTGAGTTGCCCTGGATTTGAGAAAAAGAACTATTCGCTAATTTTTGATGTATGTAACTAAATGTCTTAACGATCTTGCGATCAGCGATAAAATTATAAAAATATGCTGGATTAAAAGCCAGATTTTGAGTTCAACATCGAAGTCGATTTTCTAGCTAAAGAAGCAGCTGTAAATGGCTCCCTGTTAAATATTCTTCTAAACAGTAATGGGATTATGTCAATCTTCAAATCTTTCATATATAACCAATGGCAACAAGAATACATAGATTATCTGCATTTTAAAGAATAATACTATGGTCAAATTCAACCCCTCCTTCCTGGAAAGCTTTGGTTTTGTTCTCACCAAAGCAGATCTTTTATATGCACTTTTATCCGGCTTAGATTTAATCACAACTTTTCTCCATATCATCTGTACAGAATTAAAATGGTAACGTGTTATTTTGTCTCTTAAATTTCTCTTTTTTTCTGGTGGTCGTGGAGAAAGTAGGGTCTTTGACTGGGTTGGAAGAGAAAATTCGATGCTCGTGGTTCCTCACGCTTGCGACTCCCGCTCGTAATGTTCCACTCGCATCGAATATTCTCATTCCAACCTTGTTACAGAATATACTATTACTTTGATTATGCCATTCCATGAACAAGTTAGGAATATTCTTTTAAATAAACATCTGTAGATTTTCGAAGTAATAAGTTTTGCTCTTTCTTCTTTGCCGTTGTGTTTATATCTTCTGGAGTACATATTTCAATATCTGAATCTTCTTGTAATTCCATATTTATATATTTCATAATATTTAAGATTACAAATTGCAAATTGATTTGATTCGCCAAAGCAGATCTTTTATAAGCACTTTTATCCGGTTTAGATTTAATCACACCTTCTCTACATAATCATTTGCATAGAATTAATATGATTTCGTCTCCTTTCTGTCCGTGAGATAATTTGTCTGTCAGCAATTCGAACTACTTATTGTTTGAATGTCCAATTCATTTTCTCAATCGTAACTTTTTCATACAAAATTTAGTTGTCCAAAAAATATCCCTACCTATCAGAGTGATCTACAGCAACAGGCAACCGTAGGTCCTGTTGGGACCGGAGTTGGGATGTATGCAGCCCGCCGAACGTTAAATGTCGCCCACCAATAAAAAATATAATGTTTAGTTTTCATATTCAGCGTAGTCAACACTTTACTGTAGCGTTGCGTAAAGTGGGAAACAGAATGCAACGAGTTTGACGTTGCATTTTGCGCGTTGACGCCGTTTGTACGGCGCTATCTGTCAGAAGAAAGTTAAAACCAAGCTGTCGTACGCAAGTGCACAGAATGGACCGTTGTCCTACAGCGTTCGAACGCCGTTGATACTGAATGTTCGTCAACTTCCAACTTTTGACGCCGTTGAACGTTGACGCAGAACACCTAACCTCAGTTTTTACTGAATGGTAAAGTGTTTGTATGTATAAATAACTTGCATACAACATAAATAACATCACACACAAGTCTTCATCATCCATTATACTTTTAATAAAAGAAAGCGCATGTATAAACACAGATATAGGTTGTCAAGTGACACTTGACGGCGTTAAAAATTATTGCATTGTGTGCAGGCGAAAATTCTCAACGACGCTAACGCAACGCTGTCGCAAATGACGGCGCGCTGACGGCGTAGCGCGCTGTGCATTCTGTTCCAGGCTTTAGACTTACTACACACAAAGCGTATTTACGCCGACGTAAAGAACTGAAGATCGTAGAAAATATACATTAAAAAAAGAACTGTGGCCCGTCAAAAAAGTTGTTACTGAATGCGGCTCACGAGGTAAAAAAGGTAACATTTTATTAGTAAATGCACCCCGCAACGTAAAAAAGGTTGCTGACCCCTGATGTACACTGTTTATAAACATTGCATTGATTGAATTATGGTGAATAATTGAATATAGTGGTTAATATCTTATTTTTAAAATGTCATCACCTAATTTTCATTTACATATTGTTTATTTTCTTTTAAAATTCTCTTCTTAAATATCGTTTCTTTACTATTAAATTTATTTGGTGGAATTTGAAGAAAGAGTTAATTAGATTATCTTAGCTTTGCCACATGGCTCAGTTCTATAAATCCTTCGACTATCTCTGCTTTTATAGTTGCTCATTAAACAAGCGGTGTATTTTTAAACAATGCGCTTGCACTGACTCACTACTGATGCAATATTGGAAAAACGCTTACGAAACACTTCACTTTTTAATTAAGAAAGCATATTTAAACGATAATTTCAGTTGAGCTGACTGTGTAGATTTTCTTTTAGCTACAAAACATCGAAATAATTGAAGGTTATTAATATTACACCAGTTTCTGAAACGTTATATTTCATGTTTAAATAATAAGTTAGTTGGCTAAAAATGTTGGCTCACAACAACAATGGCTATTTGCGCCTAACATAGCCAAGTTTAAATAATAAATATCTCACAGCTTTAAGCAGCCTTGACATTATGCTACTTCAGTAGCACCAGCCATCTAGCGCTAGTCGACTAGTATGTCACAAGCTTAAGGTAAACAGTTATTAGCGCTAGTGAAATGTGTTAGTGAAATTGAGAGCATTTTTACTTTCGTATGTCAATCCAAAGATTAAAAATGTATGTGAAGTGTGAATTTTCACACATTTCAGGGTTTCGCAGGTATTTATTAACTATGTGATGGTTATTTGGGATGCCAAAACAAAATTTATGTCAAAATATTTTTTTATGAATTTTAATTCGAATGCCTAATACCATTATTTAAGTTTCTAAATATGTGCAGTGTTTTTTTATATAGCAAGGTTCATTAAGATTTTGAAAATTGCGCCTATGGCTTCCATTGGTTGCTTAAATCATAAGCCTCGCCCTCTGATACCTTCAAATATAGAATTAAATTATAATTTCAAAACTTCCCACTGGTTATTAAATATCACTAGAATTTTGACAAAATAATTTAAACAAAATAAAAATGCAAAAAAAAAAACTGAAAAAATCAAAATTGACGGGATTCGAACACAGTTTCTTACAGTAGTTTCAACTCACTAAGCGACAATGCTACCACTGTGCTATACAGGATCACTCGTTTAGTATGTTAAATAGCGGATTAAATATATTACATATTTTACTTAAAAACACAAAAAATGCGTTATTTTCCGAAAACATAATCTGATCAAAAATTCCTATTGTACTATTCCGGTTCACACCAATGTACATTACTGAGAATTTTTTCAGATTTTTAGTTTAAACCATCTGGGCTACAGGGTGTGGGACAAAAACTTTTTTGCACAATTTTGTCAAAAATCGCCTCAAAATAATTTATTTTGCAAAAATTAAATTTTGATCGTTAATCCACGTACCAAGGGCTTTCATTTGATACCCTACACAGAATTGTAAAAAATATATTTTTCGAGCATATATTTGTTTATATTTTTAGGGGGATATGATTTTTAGATGTTTTAGTATTTTTCCTATGTGCGGGTCAAAGAGTTGTATAAGCATGCCAAATTTCTAGGTTTAATTTAACTCTCTAGGTTTAGCCGTTTGGCTACAATTTTTACCGAACAGACAGACAGACAGACAGACAGACAGACAGACAGACAGACGACAAAATGACGGTATTAGGGTTTTTTGGTCATACCTACAAAACCCTAAAAATGGCACCAACTAACAGATTAAATGAAAATGAAAATCTTTAATTCGTGAATTTGTAAAGAGAATACGAAGTACTGCGTAATTTTCGTTGTCGATGCTTCCCTAACACAATCTTTCTTTAAAAAAGGCCAAAACTTTCAACAGATCTGCAAATTATACAGAGCTCAACAGTAGGTGATTGATATATATCTGGGAGTCTGGAAATTTAAATACTTTCTCGATTTAACTACCGTTTGATCCTTTCTCAAATCTATCATCTTCTTGAACCACGTTCTTTTCTTCACGGATATACATTTTTCCGTCTGCAGCATTGCATCTGTTTTTTCTACATATGCCATCTCCGCGAAGAAGGTTGGGTAACAGCATGGCAATTTAAAATTTAAACACGGCACTTCGGAATAGACTCACACTTTGTAGACCAAACCAGTCTCTGACCAAGGATCTTATAATTCTTGAATTTTTCCTTGCATAATCAACTGGAGAAGCTAGTATTTCTTATTTCTCATTACGTGTTCAAGGTATTCAAGTTTCTTTTTCTTTATGGTGTACATCAGTTTTAACTCCGTATTCGTAGCTAGGAGAACATCGTTTTTTGCATGGTCTACCCAAGATATTTTTAAGATGCGTCTGTACACCCACATCTCAAAAGTAGAAACTCTACGACATGACAGGGTGCATGTCGTAGAGTCAGGGACTAGGCTTCGTTCCCGAATTAGATCTCGCCACAATGCGTTTCGGTCGTCACAGGTCGGCGTTTTGGGGACTTTCCTCTGCGCCACACAAACTTCAAATTAGTATAACTCGATATCGCGAGCGCTACGACGTCAAAATTGGTTTCCAATAAATCCAATGTCGAGATCTATCGGTTTAAGGCATTATAAGTGAGATCTAATACAGTACTGGTTAAAACTTTGGATTGAAAAATATATAAAAATTTCACAATGTTGGTATATACTTGCCGGAAAGCCAAGCAGAAATCGATTCAACGATAAAAATCGAATAGATCGGATCCTGAGGAATCGAAAAATGTGACACACATCAATGCGACAAAGTGCAGGACGTGCAGAAAACGCATGAAAGCTGACGCCTCAATGCCGAAAATGGAGCGCAGCACAACAGTACAGCTGAAGGACCACGCGGACCTATTTACGTAATTCCTAGCAGTTGTGTTCCCGAACAGAACTTACGAACTTACCACATTTTTTTTATTTATTTATTTATTTTTTTCAATACTTTCCGTATCTTCAGATTGCTTAAAACGACCGGTTGATCGCGATCGACAGTTTGCGGATCCCTGGTATACATGATTCAAGTTACTAAATTTTTAGTTACTTGATTTAGCTATTACACATGTACAAACTCGGATTACCCTGTTGATGACAGGCGATCATAGAAAGCGTGGGCAAATATTTTGATGATTTAATTGTATTTTATGTTTAATAAAGCGCAAACTTTTAACTAAATAAACTGATGATAGGATCGATTGATGCTTGTCAACACATTGTCAATCTAACCTTGAAAGCTTTTAAAGCTATAGCTTTTACTATAGTTATATTATATTATGTTATTCTTAAGTTATTAAACTAATCTTTCTTTGGCTACGCTCGCTTAGTTTTATACATTATATTTAGACATTATAAAAATTACAAAAACAGATGTCACGTAATAAATAACTAGAAAATTACAGAAATGATTATGTTGTACAAAACATAATTCTTTAAATAAATTTTTATATTTAGAAAAAATCTCTGTCTAATTTAAATTAAGTTATAAAGAAGAAATATTTCAACTTCTACAAAAAGAAAAACTGATAAATATATTTAAGAGTTAATTACAAAAGTTGTTTAAAAATAATATTAATACAAACAGTTTTTGTTATAATTTTAAAACAATCTTTTTGGTAATTTTTTTATCAGAACGAAATACGCAAAAAACCTTTAGTAAAAAACATTAAAATATGCAGGATAATAAAGTTTATATAAAACCATTTTTACGGAAACAAAATCTATATTTTTTGCACGCACATGCTCACTAGAAAATACTAAATAATTAAAATATAATATTTTTGTATAATTTACTTTTTAATTTTTCCATTTGTACACATAGATTAGCTATCTACTGGTGGTGTGTACCAAAAGGGTTAAAAAATAAAACTATGAAACGAAAAACCTCATAACTATTTTCCACCATTCCTACGTTGGGGATGGCGGATTCCCGGTTCCCGGATTGGATTATTGTGGACCTGGACCATTTCTTCGAAGCAAAGAGATCAGCAGAGACCAGCACTATAGCTCTATGAGACCATATAGAAAGTAGTAATTTTCAACAGATTTTTATCGTCAAATATAAATGCAGAATTCGTAGAAGCCCGTTAAATTTAGTGGTTATTCGAATCAGTATTCGTATTCGCGAATGATCGACAAGAAATAAAAATATTCGTTTTTACAAGGCGGAACTTAATCGGATATCATATAGATAAATTCAGATTAGCTTTCATATAAGCTTGAGTTTAAAAATACTCAAGGGGGGGTAAATTTAATTCTGAGGTAAGTTTAAATTGATGTTTAGTCGAGCATCAAATTACTTGCCTGTGGTTTTCGAACAGTCTATTTTACATAACATATTAGAGTAAAATAAATTTAATCAAATACAATGAGTGAGTGATTTTTTCCTTTTATTTGTTGGAGTAATTTTGAACTCAGCTAAATTGTTTCAGTTAATATATTTTTATTTATCAGCAAGCCTGTGTCTGCAAACCTTAAACAGTTTGTACTTACTGTTTGATTGCTAAGCAAGAGCACGGACGGGAATTCAACTCCTGCTTATGTCATAGTATATTGTGAAACAAGCGCAGAAAGTATACATTTGCCGATTTCGAAAGATTGCTCTATAAGCAATCTTTCGAAATCGGCATATGTACTTTCTGCGTGTGTCACACATACTATTTTTTCTACGAACACCTATTTTAAAAAATTCAACAAATAAGAAATAGAAATCATTATGTATGTTAGGATTATATACATAATAGGTGGCTTGTCGTTGCTACGATGTTCATAAACAATTAAACGAATGTCATAATAATTATTTTAAAATACATTGGTATTTGTACGTTTGTTAAATAATAATGTATGAAGATGAAGTAAGCAGCGAGGCTGACGAGGAGATAGAGGAAGCGGCAAAGAAAATAGTGTTAGAACTCTTGGATAAGTTAGCTCAAAAATCAACTTTGGACCTTTCAACAAAATTCTGCGCCGTTCCTTGAAGAAAAGTTGTTACAAACATTGTTTCAAAACAACTTACCCTACTTTATCAGATAAAAAAAACTGTTTCTCTAGTACAGTGTTCTTCAACCCGTGGTCCGCAGAAAATTCCTGTCCGTCCGCGAAAAAGTCAAGAGAAAGGTAATAATATATATAATAGTATATTTTGTAACAGCCAACTCTTTGTTCGAAGGAGGAATTAATTTTAATACTTTAAATAATTGTCAAATAACAATTAATTACAAATAATAAACTTAAATGTGTAGTATTATTTAATTTATATTGACCAATCGGAAAATACTTTCTGCGTTAAAGCGGAAAGTATTTTCCGATTGGGTTGCCTTGGATAACACTCCTCAGCAAACACCAATTTTTCACTTTGCTATGACAGAAAACGATAGCTTTCTGATAGGTGAGTAGAAAAAATAATTTGTGTAAAAATATTTATACAAATTACAGATTCTGCTTAGCCGTTCGCAACCGGTTATCGTTTCCTTGGCACCTATCGTTTCCTTTCTGTATACGCTAAAAAAAAAAACACGTAATACTGACCATATTACTCCTGAATGTACATAGACTGAAAACATGGTCATGAAACCTGGAAACAGGGGGGCTAGGCCCACCTCGGGCTGTAGCGCCAATGATGATATAGCTCAGTCGCTGAAACAGCGTAGTTCGTCATTTTGCGTCAAAACTTCAATGACAAACTTAGTGGCGAAAAAATAACTAAATCGATTTTTTTGCATGTGAATTATAGACTAATATTGCTCTTTACTCTTTTATTTTACTAAAACATACCTTTTGAAGTCATATTTAGTTTGTGTTCGATAGTCATTTTGAAGATTTACAAATTTTAAAAGTGTTTATTTAATATAGAGACATGTGTATTGGTATCTCTGAATAAAACGATATTTTCATTTGTCATTTAATAATACGTCTGTTGTGTTTTGATACTGACTTGTGTTCAAATTTCTAACTTATAGTAATTTCTAAAAACCTTTTTTATTTAGTTTGTTGTTTATTTAGCAGTTTTGTGTTTAGTTATATATTTTCTTATTTGATTTTGTGTGTACTGCATAGTTTTTAGGTTATATTAAACTTATTTTTATTTTCTTTTCTTTGATCATATTTTTGGATCACATCAGTTCTTTGTAGGACTATTTAGCCTATTAGAATAGTTTATTTGTTTCTATTCTGTTCTTATTCTTATATATTCATTTAATTTCGATACAAGTGACAGGGTACAAATATTACATTCGTTAAATAGATGAATATAAACGTACTAAACCTGACGTCACATTGTTTTGTGACGTTTCAAGTGACGCAACTGCAATGTTTCGCCGATTTCCCTATAATATATTTTTATTTGCTGGAACCGCGAGCTACGTCAAACTATTGCTTCAAGGTTGTGTATTTTTTTTCTTGAATACAAGATTCGTATCCGCGGATTAGACCGCAAATAATCCGTATCCTTATCTGTAATCCCGGATTTGGTTTTTATGTGATCCGGCAATCACTTATTAAAATCTGATGATAATAAACCGTTGTAAATGGTTCTACGCAGGGGTATGAAACTCATATACACGGCCTTGAAACGGTTTTAAGTTATATTCCATCCACCGACAGCGCTAAAAGCGTTTTTTTTAACCAACATTTTGAGAACACTTCATTATCGGCAACTTGCGGCAATTGTTTTTGACGTTGTAACGATAGATGACAGTAAATTGTGATTGTGACAGTGATGAATTTTATAAGAAATTTTAAATATTAGCACCACATTTTTTATTTTCAAATGGTGTAGTGTAATTAATAATATTTTAAATGGTAAATGCAAAAGAAATATGAATAGTGTAATAAAAAAAATGGCACAGACTAAATTTAATATGTACAATAAAAGTAAATATAAAAGTAAAAAATAAATATACATATACTTGTTTATTTATTTCATATGCTTGCTTGCAAATAAAATAATAAAACTTAATGCTTACTGAAGTATTAACTTTTAACAATTGCAATTAATTTTAATTTTAGTAAATTAATTTGGAGAGAAATTAATCCTTATTTTCGGTTCAAGGCAATCTTTAATTTTCTACCAAAATTACATTTTATTTTTCAATTTTGGTAGAAAATTAATGATTAATGCGCGATTCATAGCAATTTAAAATATAAAAATATATTTGTGTGCCTTGCGGGTTGCATACTATCTAATCCTAGTTCATATTACAACCACGAATGTCGCAACTATCGCTGTCCAAAGCCGTAACGTGGGAGTCCGCTATCTTCTTTGTTTAATAATTTGTGGTTCTACGAACAGACGTAATAATACATATTATTAAATGTTTTTTTCAATCTTCTGACAGACAACTCAATATGTTAACAGTTTAGTTTTATTACACTATAGATTTTACTATTTTTAAAAAACTAATTTATTTATTGATGTCAGTAAAATATGTTGTTTTGTCATTTCAACATGCTTTTTATTATCGATTTTGTTGTTTGTGACATTCGTTCTATTTTATCATTAGTTTTACTTGCAATAAATAACAGTAGTAACAAACCTTTCAATTCTTAATATTCAGCCATAAATCTAAATATGTAAAATACGATGTATAACCTACCTCTCTGAAAGTTATCGTGGGCTTTATCGTCACCCACGTTTTGAGCTTTATAGCACTGGAAACGCGGAAATTTTCAAATAGGCTGCCAAATAAAAAATGCTATTAATCATAAAATGCATAATTTTTCATGATAAAAATCTAATTCTATAGAGGAATAATTATATTCAAATCACTAAAATAATTATATTATGACGTTGGTATATTTTTTGCTTTATAAATTTATAAATATGAAGTTATTATGAAATTTCTATGCATCATCAGTCTAAAAGATCTCATAAATGTCTCGAAAACCCCAAGGAATGTATGGAATTTTTGTGGCAACACCAGACCAGAAATTGAGAGTTAATTTTGGAAATATTTCCAGTTTAGTACCTCATTCTAGGATTGTAGGCGTAATAAGGTTGTTGATAAAGTAGAACCAGTGAATATTTGCATATAAATGACTTGCAAACCGACCGACTAATAGTTTAAGGATAAACCTTTAATGTTTCTTTCTAACATATTGTATTTGTGTGACATATATAACGTCGTTATGCGATATATCTCTTTATACATTCCTCTTTAACGAGCAAACATTCCCTGATTCTGCTTTAGTTATCTTATGACTTGGAGGACTGTCTTCAGAGAGTTGGTCATTAGCAATTATTTGTCTCTTACGAGCACTGTCTATAAATCCTACAACTGGCTCCGTTGTTTCAAATCTTTTTAAAAATCTTATACACCAACATTTATTCGAACTTTTGGCAGATGATCTCTCGCCCGGTTTTACGTATCATGCCCACTGGTTGATGAATAATCAACCGTCTATCCCAGGTCTTCTTTGCCATTATGTCCACTTTCATTAAGAGATGTCTTGATTACTCGTTATATTTCCATTTAGTTGATTTCTGCATAGTTGGATTATGCTAGAACAGGATGCCACAAGTTGATATATCTTAATGAATTCTGCAATTAATATAAGAAATTGTGAATAACAGATATCTATGTTCCTTGCATTTTCTGTTTTTTTAGGTATTTTCTGAACTTTCACTGTATATTACTTCGTCTTCTATAAGTAATGTTTTGCCCTCCACGGGCGTTATCGTTTTATTAACAACCACTAAGAATATACTACTATAAGTCAGGTTTGATTGTATTTTTCAAAACCTATCATATGAACTATAAAAAATTGATGTAAAGTGTGAATTTTCACACATTTCACGGTTTTGCAGGTATTTAGTAAGTGAATGATGATTATTTGGGATGCCAAAACAAATTTTATATTAATTTATTTTATTTTTTTGTTAATTTTAATTCGAACGCCTAATACCATTATTTAGGTTTCTAAATATGTGCAGTATTTTTTTTATATAGCAAGGTTCATTAAGAATTTTAAAAAATGCGCCTATGGCTTCCATTGGTTGATATAAGTTCCGCCCCTCTGATTTCGTGTACATTGCAAAAGAATTAAATTATAATTTAAACAATTTCCACTGATTATTAAAATACTCTTTTAAAAATTAAATGCAACATTTGCCAAAATATAACTAGAATTTTGAAAAAATAATTTAAACAATATAAAAATTAAAAAAACAAAAAATAATATTGTCTCTTCTCGCAGGGTTCAATCCCTTTAGGATCGAGTTACTTGGGTGAAACGCCAGCGCAAAACCACTACACCAGCATACACGTTCCATTGTAGCGTGTTACAAAGCTATAACTTGTATACATTATTAGCCAAAAATCACAAAAAATGCGTTTTTTTTCCAAAAACGTAATCTGATCAAAAATGCCTGTTGTACTATTCCGGTTCACACCAATGTACATTACTTAGAATTTTTTCAGATTTTTAGTTTAAACCAATTGGGCTACAGGGTGCGGGACAAAAAAATATTTGCACAATTTTGGCAAAAATCGCTTCAAAATAATTTATTTTGCAAAAATAAAAATTTGATCGTTAATCCACGTACCAAGGGCTTTCATTTAATACCCTACTCAGAATTATAAAAAAATATTTTTTTTTTTCGATGAGCACATATTTGTTTATATTTTTAGGGTGATATGTTTTTTAGATGTTTTAGTATTTTTCCTATGTGCGGGTCAAAGAGTTGTATAAGCATGCCAAATTTCAATTCTCTAGGTTTAGCCATTTGGCTACAATTTTTACCGAACAGACAGACAGACAGACAGACAGACAGGCAGACGACAAAATGACGGTATAAGGGTTTTTTGGTCATACCTACAAAACCCTAAAAATGCAAGTATCACTAAGTTCTTTTGACTGACCTATGAAAACTGTCTTTTTTGTTAATTTATTGAAGCACTTTTATATATATGTTTAGGAATCTTAACACAATACAAAATAACCGACAAACAACATAACCAGCTCATCTCTTATTAGCTAAAGCAAATTTCAAGTCAAGACTTGTCAAGAAAACAACGATACGGTTTGGATCGTTAATACATGAAGCTTGCCGAGTCATCGAATACCCAGTATCAAAAGGTTTGACTTTATTATATATATGGAGGTATAAGTAGAGGGTAGACAGTGAAGTAGGTCGGCCATTGTTCGGTGGCAAACATCGTGGTGTCAACATTACATTTTCCGTTCATACTCTTTGATTATAAACGTGAATTGTGCCATATTAAATTGTAAAAGTCATAATGAGAAACTTGTGTAACTTTCCATCGGTAAATATAAATTTAAATCGTTTTAAAATATTTTAATATGCAGGTTTTCTTTTTTATTTATTGAAACATTCTCATTGTTTACCCTTATACATATTTTGTTTTATATTTATCTATAAGTGTATAAGTGTATATCCCCTTTACTTGTACCTCCATGCTTTGGTAGCAAGTAGCTTTATTTCTTGAGCACAATGCCGTATTACCTCTACTTGTACTTGTACTACCATGAATATACGAGTTTCCGCGGGTTACGTATATTCGATTTTCGATTTTTTTATGGCGTTATGTTGGTACTTATGTCTCTCATTTATGCCGACAAGTTCGGCCATTTTGAATGTTCAGTTAATTTTTGACAGTTGTTTTGCTTGCACGTGTTTTGGCTCGTCTTCGATTTTTGCCTATACCAAAAAATGGATCAAAGAATCTGTATCAAATTTTGTATGAAAAACAAAATGAAGTGCGCGGACGCATTCCGAATGTTGACTGTGGCATATGGTGAAGCTACCTTGGACCGAAACAACGTTTATCGGTGGTACAAAATGTTCTCAGAGGGCCGAGAAGATGTGAACGACGAAGAGCGTCCGGACGCCGGAGCATATAAATATAAGCATACTTAATTCTTTATTTTGCAAACTATCGCTGAGATATTTCATTTTTGTAAGTTCATTGCTCTCCCGATAAAAATAATATTTAGATCAGATATAAAAACATATAAATCAGCTAGGATACAGTGACATCTAGTGACAGATCCTGGAGTTAAGGACATGCATGGATTTACCCGAGGCATCTCGAGGGTTGTCAGACGATGAAAGTTTTGAAGATTTAGATGTGACATGGGTGAAACACTCTGACTTTATGGAATATTTTAAAACATGTTCAAACACTATGCTGTAAAGTTTTAGCGATAAACTTTTGATGGAATGTACTCAATGTGCGTAAATTATAATTAGTAATTTATTATTTATAGACTGTCTAAAAATGATTAGATGATTAAAAGTTTAAAAGAGGGAGAACGAGAGAAGTGATGGGAACAAAGAGAGGAATTACAAGAGAAATTAAACAGAGATGTGGAGAAGAATTAAAAGAAGTAGTCTCAAAAGTTCTGGTACATTGCTTTTTATACAATTAAACTGCCAAAGGTTTTTTTCTATCACATGGCGTAAAGTAGACACTTTAAGCTCGCATTAAGCTTCGTATCGATAAGATTTTTCTTGTTACTCAATACTTTTATACCAATTAAAAATCATGCTTTGAAAAAATACCATATATTGTTACATTTTGGATTCAGGTCTGGTCTACTAAAGCAGTGTTCTTCAACCTTTTTGCCCCGCGAACCGTTGAAAATAGAATAAATATTTCGCGGACCGGCTGAAAGTTAAGACACAAATAAAAACCAATATATATAGTATTTTATTATTAAATAGATATACGTTATACAGTTATACAATTACAATTTTTTAGTGCGACATCTGCTGCTGCTTCTTTCTTTAAAAAAATTGATATATGTGGCTGTATAGTTATTACTGAGGGACGAAGCGCTGCGTTAACATCCATTCGATTTCCCTGTTTGGTTTTTATTATTGACGTGGCTGAAAAAATCATTTCGCACAAATAGGAAGTCGAAAAAATGACTAATAATTTGATAGTCTTATAACTCAAAGATGGATATTATTTTTCTAGCGATTTCCAAAATTGAGACAATGATTGCATTTTATGTCTGGACACCAGAGTGACATCAGAAGACAACTCGTCCAGCTTTTCTTTTTCATGAGGATCAAATACACATGACTTTATATCTTCCAAGAATGGATTATTTAACCAGAGGTTACCTTTACGAGGATCCTCATTTTCATGGATACATATTATTAAAATTTTCAGCTAATACTCTTAAATGTTGTCGGTTGTTATCTTGGATATGACTTTCTGATTGCATTCAGCAGTAATAAAAAATTCTTCCAGGCAATATCTGGAAACACGATCTTCAGAAGTATGAAAAATAGCCGCGAGAGGCGTTGTATTGGTGCTTGTAAATATTAAATAAATCATGGTTCGGACAAAAGTCAGCTTCTGCGTCGACTAAAAAAATGTGCTATATACTTGTGAACACAAGTGTGCATATACATGATTCGGTCGAAATTTTTCGCGGACCACGGGTTGAAGAACACTGTACTAGAGGACCAGTTCTTTTATCTGATAAAGTAGGGTACGTTGTTTTGAAACAATATTTGTAACAACTTTCCTTCAAGGAACGGCGCAGAATTTCGTTGAAAGGTCCAAAGTTGATTTTTGAGCAAGTACTTGTCCAAGAGCTTCATATCGCACTCCATAACTGATTTTTACACCACAGCCGATTTTTCACTTCTTTTTCACAGAGATAGATATCTGTGACATCATTTGACACAAATTTCAAATAAAATTTGTTATAGTGCACTAATATTTGCATTTTTTATCTCAGACTAGTACTTAATGAAGTACCACAAGGTTCTGTTTTGGGACCTTTCTTCTGATGTGTATGGTGCTCCATTTACTGCATATTCACTCCTCGAGTTGTAGGTTTGCGTATGACTGCAAATTCTTCGAAAATCTACGAACGTATACGAGATAAACTATTAAAATGGATTGAAGCTTTTCTCTTGAATTAGTTTTCGACGTCAGTATCAGTAACTCATTAACGATTATAATTTCAGGCCAGTACTTAGTGGAGTACCACAGGGTTCTGCATAGGGACCT
This sequence comes from Liopterus haemorrhoidalis, assembly GCA_963971575.1. Lineage (NCBI taxonomy): Eukaryota > Metazoa > Arthropoda > Insecta > Coleoptera > Dytiscidae > Liopterus > Liopterus haemorrhoidalis. Next base: position 59,019,930 of record OZ020612.1, on the reverse strand, counting down.
TTATTCTGATATTTATAGTAATTTTTTACTGCATAATCATTGAGTATATATTTGTGGATGACACCAAATTCTTCGAAAATCCCCTGAAGAACTATCTCGTCATAAAGATCAATATCCACACCATTTTTTAATGGATATAAACTTGGATCCTTCCTCTTAATTTCCATAAGACAATCCTATTGCATATCAGTTGCAATAACCCGAGACGTTAATATACGATTATCGGTGTAGCGATAATGGAAATTGTTGAGCAAACTAACTTGGAAGTAATAGTTACATCCAGACTGTAGTTAGGCAAATTTTATGTCACCAGAAGATGAACTTGTTTAATAACTCATATCGCAGAACGCTTCCATGTCGTTAAGGGACTCATTACTGCAGTTTTGGGTCTAACTCATCTTCTACGTTCGGATTTCTATCTGGAGCAACTGTTTAAGTAAATTTTGCGCCGGATATTACGAGTTCTACTTGCGCAGTCCTACGCAACTAACGTTTATAGTCTACGCTACATTGATAACTGAGAACGATAACAAAATATTATCTCTGTACCTACAGGGACTCTGAAACTTTGAAGTCTAGTGTCGCAAGAATGCAGCCATTCGTTGCTTATTCAAAATGATTTGTAATCCCCTCTGCAAATTTGTGGAGTTTGTGTCCTCTATTCATATTCATTTTATCTACTCTATTTGTGGAGAAAATCTTGAGGATTCGCCGCTGTCAACGCTAACAAAAACTAATGCACTCATTCTGAAACTATAAAATATTCAAAACGCGAAATTGCTGCTAAATTACTGCCCGGAATTGAGGCAACAAACGCTTTTGATTAATTGTTACACAAGGGAAATATTAAAAAGTTATTGAACCATCCAGTAACGTAAATTACATCAAAAATTGGAAAATTACATAACGTTATTTCTATTTTCATATCAATACATTTTTTAGGATTTTGTAGGTATGACCGTCATTTTGTCGTCTGTCTGTCTGTCTGTCAGTCTGTTCAGTAAAATATGTTGCCAAACAGCTAAATCTAGAGAGTTGAAATTTGGCATGCTTATACAACTCTTTGACCCGCATGTAGGAAAAATACTAAAACATCTAAAAAACATATCCCCCTAAAAATATAAACAAAAATCTACTCACAGAAAAGATTTTTTTTTTTTTAAAATTCTGAGTAGGGTATCAAATGAGAGCCCTTAGTACGTGGATTAACAAAAAATTGTGCAAAAAATTTTTGTCCCACACCCTGTAGCCCAGATGGTTTAAACTAAAAATCTGAAAATATTGTACATTTGTGTGAACCGGAATAGTATAACAGGAATTTTTGATCAGATTATGTTTTCGGAAAATAACCCTTTTTTGTGTTTTTGCTTGACCGCGTAAAATATTTAATAACTTATCTAAAATAGTGATCCAGCATGCTTTGATAGTGTAATAGCTAGCATGCTCGCGTTCTAATTTGCAAACTTAGGTTCGCTCCACTCTCAAAGCAAATTTATTTTTTGTTTTTTTTTTTGCAATTTTATTTTGTTAAAATTATTTTTTCAAAATTAAAGTTATATTTGGGCAAATGTTGCATTGATTGTTTTAAAAGCGTAAATTTAATAACTAGTGGAAATTGTTGAAATTGAATACACGAAATCGGAGGGGCTGTGTTATGACTTAAAACAACCAATGGAAGCCATAGGCGCAATTGTTAAAATCGTAATGAACCTTGCTATATATATATATATATATATATATATATATATATATATATATATATATATATATATATATATATATATATATATATATATATATATATATATATATATATATATATATATATATATATATATATATATAATATTGCACACATTAAAACCTAAATAATGGTATTAGGCATTCGAATTAAAATTAACAAAAAAATATTTTAACATTAAATTTGTTTTGGCATCGGTAATTTTTCGAAAATTCTGCGAAACCCTGAAATGTGTGAAAATTCACACTTCACATCATTTTTTCTCTTTTTAAATATTAAATTAATGCTCAGTGATTAATGCTCTAAAAACAAATCTTAAAATAATAATAATAGTCTTATTTGAGAAAATTAACAAATCAAATTTTTTAATTTTATAAAATGTCTGAACTTCTACGAGCGCAAGTATATATCTCTTTAGTTAAACTAAATAACTTTTTTTTTTATCTGAATACAAAACCAATTTCCGATATTAAATTTGAATTTCAAATGTTGCCAATTACCTTTTCTCTCTTCTTCTTTAAACGTTCTGCACGTAATCACTCATAGTTTAATTTGAATATGTATCGAATTTATCTTCTGTAAAATCAAAATGCAATGTAATGAAGTCAATAAAATGATATTATAAATTATGGAAATATAATGATTTTAGAATTGATTAATTTGTACTCTGAAACAATATTCAATACTGCATTAGAAGAACGTATTGAGAGATTAAATTTCAAGGGTAGAATAATTAATTACCTTCGTTATGCTGATGACTCGGTAAAATCCATTCACGATAACTATGAAATGACGTCATACTTGGAGAATTTAGTTGCCAATTTCATATTGGCAAATTAAAATGGATTGTTGACGATATTTTGAAGATAGAATTGGTGTTTTATTGGGATAAATAAAGCACAAAGTTTGTTAAATATGTATTTAAAATTTATTTTACTGATATCTGCTGACTAGTTCTGTTCATTCTGAACCATGATCTTGAATACATCATTAAAAATTGATGTGAAGTGTGAATTTTCACACATTTCAGGGTTTTGCAGGTATTTAGTAAGTGAATGATGATTATTTTGGATGCGTAAACAAATTTTATATTAAAATATTTTTTTTGTTAATTTTAATTCTAAATCCTAATACCATTATTTAGGTTTCTAAATATGTGCAGTATTTTTTTTTTTATATATATATATAGCAAGTTTCATTAAGAATTTTAAAAATTGCGCCTATGGCTTCCATTGGTTGTTATAAGTTCCGCCCCTCTGATTTCGTGTACAGTGAAAGAGAATTAAATTATAATTTAAACAATTTCCACTGGTTATTAAATTTACGCTTTTAAAAATTAAATGCAACATTTGCCAAAATATAACTAGAATTTTGAAAAAATAAATTAAACAATATAAAAATTAAAAAAAAAAAAAACAAAAATAATATTGTCTCTTCTCGCAGGGTTCGATCCCGGTTCGGATCGAGTTACTTGGGTGAAAAACCACTACACCAGCATACACGTTCCAGTGTAGCGTGTTACAAAGCTATAACTTGTGTACATTATTAGCCAAAAATCACAAAAAATGCGTATTTTCCGAATACATAATCTGATCAAAAATTCCTGTTGTGCTATTCCGGTTCACAACAATGTACATTACTTAGAATTTTTTCAAATTTTTAGTTTAAACTATCTGGGCTACCGGGTGTGAGACAAAATTTTATTTGCACGGTTTTGACAAAATTCGCATCAAAATAATTTATTTTGCAAAAATAAAATTTTGATCGTCAATCCACGTACTAAGGGCTTTTATTTGATGCCCTACTCAGAATTTAAAAAAATATTATTTTTTTGCGATGCGCACATTTGTTTATATTTTTAGAGGAATATGTTTTTTAGATGTTTTAGTATTTTTACTATGTGCGGGTCAAAGAGTTGTATAAGCATGACAAATTTCAACTCTCTAAGTTTAGCCGTTTGGCTACAATTTTTACGTAGTCGTATTAGAGAGAGACCATCATGAGAGAGATGCATCGTTTGCAGAACTGTCGCCAAAGATGTTGAAAATTCCGCATTTCCTGTAATTGTGCGCGAAGTTTCTAAAAGTACGCCACGCCATTGCCAGCACTAGTGTACGAAAAGGTCTAAGTGTGCCACAAAAAGGTTGACAACCACTAGGGAATTACAGAGCTTATAAATATCCCTATTGTCTAGCTGTCATACTATTTGAATTATCTATAAATATTATTATGCGGTTATAATTTTGTAATCTGCTTATTAAATTGATCTATATTATTATGATTGACGTTAAATTATTATTAATAAAGTATAACCAATCTATTACCGTCTAGTATTTTAGGTAACTGTTTAATTAATTCGCTGCAGTGATGACCTGCCTAAACCTGCAGCTAATTCTCTTTGTTGCTTGTGTTATGTTATTATTAATACAGCAATTTAATCTAAATAGACTATTTGAAATAATCCTGAATTGTGTATAGGTAATCTAATGTATTGGTTGATTATTGAAACAGCATATGTGTGTGAGGCGGACTGTAAATATTATTTTCTTCTGATTCTCTTTGGTTCTATCCAATGTTTCGCCGTAGTATTTTGTTTTTGGAAACACAGTCTGCATTGCTTTATCTGTATTAATAAAATTATGTATTTGCAATATGTTGCAATATGTTGCAATTATGCAATATGTATTTTTTGTTTAGTTTTTTTATCGTCATATTTGGTTTCTACACATTTCAGATGCTTATAAGACGATATCCGAACGCATAGGTGCTTAAATTTTACGACAAAAGTATCAAATGACTCGTTACATATGACAAGTGTATCAATTTAAATAGTGACTGTAAAAGAATATGTTATTATATATGTATATTCTCTGTTGAGATATGAATTTCCGTGGCTCATGATGGCATGGTTTATACTACAAGTTCGCGAGAAGTTTGTGAGTAAGCACCGACAATACAGAGGGTCCATTACTCTGCTTCAGTTTTGGTTTGATGGGGCTCGAGCTATGACAGTACCACTAGGCTTCATTTGTACGAGAAAGGAGTAAAAATGGTAAAAGTCTACTTAGAAACCTTGTTGAAGTCGATAGTTAAAAACCTAAACAACTCCCTTTTCGCTAGTCACCACTTTTTCCAGCAAGATTCAGTGCCAGTCCATAATTCGAAGGTTGCGCAGCAGTGGCTTGAAAGCAATGCACTGGAATTATTTTTCCTGCTAAATGGCTGCCTAGTAGCTCTGATCTCAACACTCTGGACTACAAATTTTGGTCCGAGCTTCAGGACATGGCTTGCAAGAAGAGACACCCTAAATCATTATTCTGAAGCGCTGTCTAATGAAGGCATTGGATGATTTTTTCTGCAGAAACCCTTCGTAATTCTATTGACGTGTGGCAGCAGAAACTTGAGCGCTCTGTAACGGCCAGAGGTGGTCATTTTGAAAACTGATTGGTATTTCTTGTTTAAGATGCATCTTTGTATTGTGTACTAAAAGAAAATTAAAATATCAATAAGCACTTGTGGATTTTCAGTGATAAATTTGTAACTTTTTTTATGGGTGATACTTGTTTTAATGTTCTTTATTTCTATTAACAGTTTTACATCAAGCTGACATAATTCATTTATTCTATTATATATTTTTGGATCTGTTCCCTAGGATATGTTATTGCAGTAGTATCCTTATGCAACATCTCCCTCTTTAATTGAATATGCATAATAAGACATTGTTACATGTATAAGTACTTTGGTTTATTAAAGTTCATTTTTTTTTTAAATTATTTTTTATTTTTCTTAAATGAATAATATTTCGTCTTAAATGTTTGTTATCTTTAGTTTTAACTAAATATGAACAACAGCTTTTTCACATAGCTTGTTGTTATTATTTTGTACTAATACTTCTTCTCCCTCTTTAAATTCAACCTCTTTTACAGAATTTTTATTGTAATAAATTTTTTGATTTTCCTGATTTCGAATCATATCTTGGTAAACATTTTGAGAAACTAGTTTGGGTTTCAAATTGTTTATTTGTACAGGTAATTTGGAACGCATCTGTCTGCTGTTTAAGAGTTGTGATGGAGAAAAATTTAATTTGGCTACTGGAGCATTTCAATAATTTAAAAGATATAATCCGATAACTTGTTTATTTTCACTAGTTTTCCTAAACATTACTATCCTAATTTAAGATATTTGGTTTGCTAAACTCATTTTCATTTATTATTATTGGTATAAATATATTAATTTACCGGCTGCGCCATATTTTAATGTTCTTTATTTCTATTAACAGTTTTACATCAAGCTGACATAATTCAGTTATTCTATTATATATTTTTGAATCTGTTGCTTAGGATATGTTATTGCAGTAGTATCCTTATGCAACAATACTAAAGGACTTAACAGCAAGAACTTATATGACAAAAATTGTTAAGAATAAAGAGGCAAATCTTTTATCTAAATGCATTTTTTTTTTTTTTTGATAAATATTTGGAGAGTTAGGCAGGAAAAGCCAAAAAATTAAAAATTTCAAATACTTCTCTTATTATTGACTTAAGAGCAAAAACTTATATGACAAAAATTGTTAAGAATAAAGAGATAAATCTTTTATTTAAATGCATTTTTTTGATTGGATAAATATTTGGAGAGTTATGTCGGCAAAACTTTAATTTATCGCTTATCGCTTACCCTATAAATACTTAATATCTCTTTGTAACGAGACGCCACTGGACGGTCACGTGAGTGCGAAGTGCGCGAGGGTTGTGCGCGACCACCCTTCTTGTTACTAAGAGGGTTGTACAGACGCTAGTCTGAAAGTTAAGTAATGTTACGCCATTACTGTGTTTAGTGCTCGTGTTTTCAGACAAAGAAACCAATGTTATTTAGTTTATTTTATATCACAATAGTCATAACTTTCTAAATTCAGTAGATTCAATAGCTTAAATATATTTGTTAACGTTTCGAACTCATTTAATCATGTAATTTTGTAATTTACAATAAAATATAGTGTTTACCTTTAAATAAATGCTCCCAAAATGGCGCCCAACTAAGAAGCCGTTAACTTATTATTAAAAGTGTTTTGTTCGTTGATTTAGTGAAGTTAGTGACAGAGTGAACTAAACAAAAGTGAAAATTGAACAGATTTTGCGTAAACTGTGTATAGTTTATAAACTTTTCGCGGAGTGGAAGAAAGTTTAGTGCGTTTTCTACTAACTTTCCGCTGTATTGACATTTCGCGCCATTTTTTCACTTTTGCGCAATAAACTATTTCTTTAAAAACATTTTCATCTCTTTTGAGTGCGCTATCTGTGTAAAATGCCGCCCAAAGTAGAAAAACCGAGTACGTCAACAGACTCATCAACAAATATTGTTCTAACGGATGTGCAATTTCGCGAACTTCTCGCCAGTATTGGGAGCGCCGCGAGTGACCGCAGTTCGCGCGGGAGTGTTAGCCCGCCGCCTGTCGCGCCACGTTCCGGTAATTTCACGAAATGTACTGCGCGTTTCAATGGTTCGGTCGATTCCGACGTGGAAGCGTTCATCGACACCATTGCGATATTTAAAGACTGTAACAATGTGAGTGATTGCAACGCCCTGCGTGGCTTGCCCGTTCTCCTTGAGGGGATCGCTTCAACGTGGTGGAGAGGAGTAAAAAACACAGTGTTAGACTGGAACGGTGCCCTCGAAGCGCTACGAAATGCCTACTCCCGCCAGCTACCACCATCGCAGATTTTTCGAGAACTGTTTTCTCGCGAGCAATACACGGACGAAACCACGGAAATATTCGTGTGCAACGTGCGCTCATTAGTGGCTCAACTGCCATATCCGGTTCCGGAACGCATGCAGCTGGACATGTTGTACGGACTGCTGCGTAATGATATTCGAAAACGCATCACGCGCGCAGACTTTGACAGCTTCCAAGCGCTGTTAACAAAAACGCGAGATATCGAAGCATCCCAGCGAGAGTATGCAGCGAAGACAACGTTTCCGAAATCCACCAAGACGACTTCTCCAGAAAGAGCAGAAAAGAAGACTCGTCCCAAATGCAATTACTGCAAGTCCTTCGGTCACATGGAAGCCGACTGCAGGAAGAAGGCTCGCAGAGACCACACACCAGCCGTGAAGACGCCACCACCACCTGTAGGAGCGGGTAAGAAACAACTTCAATGTTACGGTTGCCAACAACCGGGGTATGTGCGTAGTAATTGCCCAACTTGTAACCCTACTAAAGCCAACTCCTCACTTCCTGTACATGAATCCCTAGAGTTCTTCACTGTGCAATGTCCTACTGATACTAACGCGAATAGGCCAATGGTGCATGTGCAACTATTCGGGCTAAATGGCATAGCCTGCCTAGATACTGGTGCCAAACGTAGTTTTGCGGGTGCGCGACTTCACAAAATCCTGCTTGATAGAGGACACGCGTATTCGACGGACGAAGTAGACCTTAGGCTGGCTGATGGAGAAGTGCAGCGAGTAATTATAAGAAATTTTGATGTGCAAATCACGGTGCACAATAGAATCATTTCTACGACACTCATTGCAGTACCGAACCACATTAATAGTAGAATGCTGCTCGGTGTTGATTTTATTAAGACGGCTGGCATCGTATTGGACGTTTCCGCCCAAGTTTGGTACTTCGCCGATGAACCGGACACGACGCACCAATTCGCCGAGGAACCGAACTTACCAATTCTTCCGCCAAACGACGTTACAGAAGTTTCAGGCCAAGAAGAAGACGAAGACTCCGATGAGGAGCAACGACAACGTTTCGAAGCGTTGCTTGTAGAGTTTAGGGATGTTTTCTCCCCAAGTGTAGAGCCAACACCGTTTGCGGAACACCAAATCAAAGTTACGGATGATACGCCAATCGCTGTGCCACCTTACAGGTTATCCCCGGCAAGAAAAGATATTCTTAAGCAAGAATTGGAAAAGATGCTCGCTACGGACGTTATAGAAGAGTGCGAATCTCCGTACGCCGCGCCAGTAGTTCTCGTTCCTAAAAAGGATGGAACTATGCGACTTTGCGTGGATTACCGACGCCTTAATTCTGTAACTGTACCGGATCGATATCCCCTTCCGCGTATCGACGAGCTGCTACACGCAACCAAGAAGTGCCAATATATGAGCACTATTGACTTAAAATCAGGATACTGGCAAGTCCCAGTAAAATCAGAGGATAGAGACAAGACTGCCTTCACGTGTCCCTTGGGGAACTTCCGCTTTAAGAGAATGCCGTTTGGATTACGAAACGCTCCAAGCACATTTCAACGATTGATGGATAGATTTCGATCAGGACTGAAAGGTATTTTTGTCCTGGCCTACCTCGACGATTTAATCGTCTTATCATCAAGTTTCGAGGAACACCTTCATGATCTACGATTGGTCTTTACGCGCTTAAATCAGTTTAAGCTGCGCGCCAATCGCCAAAAATGCAATTTTATGTTGCCAGAAGTGAAGTACCTTGGTCATCTCATTTCAAAAGACGGCATAAGGCCTGATCCGCAGAAAATCTCTGCCATCGCTGAGATGAAAAACCCGCGCAATACCAAGGAAGTGATTACATTCCTTCAAACAGGATCGTGGTTTAGAAGGTTCGTGCCTGACTACTCCAGTATTGCTCGTCCACTCAGTGATCTCACTAAAAAGGGCGTGCAATGGCACTGGGGACCAGAGCAGGACAAAGCTTTTGTTACACTCAAGAGGCTGTTAACAACTGCACCGATTCTTCAACAGGCTGACCCAGACTCACCTTATATATTGAGGACTGATGCCAGCGGTTATGCTCTTGGGGCAGTTTTAATGCAGGGGGAGAGCCCGGAACAACTTCCCGTGGAATACGCCAGTCGCCTTTTGACGCCATCGGAGAGAAATTATAGCACCACCGAGCGTGAAGCCCTCGCGGTGTTGTGGGCAATGGACCGATTCCGTGGTTATTTAGACGGAGCCAAGGTAACCGTCATTTCAGACCATCAGCCGTTGAAGTGGCTAATGTCCTTGAGGTCGCCAAGTGGCCGACTTGCACGATGGGCCCTTCAGCTACAATCATACGACCTGAATATTGACTACACCACAGGACGCAGCAACACAGTCGCCGACACCTTGTCTCGACCGCCTGGTGAAGATGTAAGTACAGTGACGGTGGACTTGCCCACCGCAGCTGCAAGTGAATTGCGTCATCAGCAATTAGCAGATCCAGATCTCAAAACAATCATTAGAGCATTTGAGTCAAACGATGACCCCGTAGATGTTTCGCGCTGGACAGAACGCGGCTACGTCATGTTTAGTGGAGTCCTATACCGCTACCCACCAGATGGCGAGGAGGAAGAGGAAGCCGCCCTAGTCGCGCCGAAAAACTTATTACCAAAAATCCTGTACGACTACCATGATTCGCCGACAGCTGGTCACTATGGGATTGAGAAAACCTTGAGTAGGATAAGCTCTCGGTACTACTGGACTGGCATGCGTAGAACCGTTACCGAACATGTTAAAAAATGCATCGAATGCCAACGATTCAAACCCTCCAACCAAAAGCCTGCTGGACTGCTACAAACACCAATTCAGCATCGCCGCTTTGAGGTACTTTCCATTGACCTCTTCGGTCCCCTACCCGAAAGTGCTACTGGGGAAAGATGGATCTACGTCATCGAGGATGTAGCAAGCCGTTGGGTTGAGCTTTGTCCGCTACAAGAGGCCACTGCCGAAAACTGTGCCAAATGTTTAATTGACGAGATCATACTGCGCTATGGAGTTCCTAGGCGAGTAATAAGCGACAATGGCACACAATTCGTCACGGAAGTGATGCAACAGGTCGCCCATTTCTTCGGTTTTAAGCAAAACCTGACACCAGTGTACCACCCAGAAGCGAACCCCGTTGAAAGGAAGAACAGGGACTTAAAAGGACAGTTGGCCATTCTAGTTCAATCGGACCACAGTCAGTGGGTAGAAAAACTCCCAATGATACGGTTCGCAATGAACACATCTAAATGCGACTCAACCGGATTTACCGCCGCAACCTTACCTTCGGCAGGGAACTTCGAACGCCTGATGATGTTCATCGTGATTTGCGTGCTGTCGTGGACGAAGATAATTTCGTACCGCAAATTACGCCGTACCTAAAGAAACTGGCCAATACTCTAACGGAAGCTAGAGAGAAACGAGAGAATCAGCAAGACCACTCGAAGAGATATGCTGATGCTCATCGCCGTGAAGCACCCAATTATAAGGTTGGAGACCAGGTATTAGTCGCCGTGCACGCACTAAGTAGAGCCTCAAAAGGGTACACCTCCAAATTTGCACCCAGACGTGATGGTCCTTATTTGGTCTTTGCACAGTTGTCCCCTACTACCTACCAAATTTCCTCACTCTCCAATCCAAATACGCCCCTTGGCGCATACCATACTACGGCACTTACCCCGTACGTGCCGAGCAATCAAGAGACCGCCCCGGTCCGACCAATACGAGGCCGAGGAAGACCCCGCAAGAACGAGTCCCAGGAAGACCCGACAACAGAACGAGAGTCCCAACGACGAGGACGTCCACGACGTGGAACCCCGCCAGACAACACAGCCGTTCCACCAGCGACACGTGCCCGAGGCCGCCCAAAGCGATATCGACCCGAGATTGATGCTACAACAACAATGGTCACCACCGTCGTCCCGTCTTCTTTAACAAGAGCCGATCCCTCCGACATCGCCTCTTGAGGGGGAGGATGTAACGAGACGCCACTGGACGGTCACGTGAGTGCGAAGTGCGCGAGGGTTGTGCGCGACCACCCTTCTTGTTACTAAGAGGGTTGTACAGACGCTAGTCTGAAAGTTAAGTAATGTTACGCCATTACTGTGTTTAGTGCTCGTGTTTTCAGACAAAGAAACCAATGTTATTTAGTTTATTTTATATCACAATAGTCATAACTTTCTAAATTCAGTAGATTCAATAGCTTAAATATATTTGTTAACGTTTCGAACTCATTTAATCATGTAATTTTGTAATTTACAATAAAATATAGTGTTTACCTTTAAATAAATGCTCACATCTTTTAATATAAAACTTTTACTGAGGTGTTTTAAGGTTTTTCGCCCCTCTTTTGACATGTAGTATCATTAAATAAGAAGACCCTAAACACTCTGTATATAATAAGTAAACATTTTTTTTTTTTTGTCCTATGCAAATTTTCGATTGTATGAAAATTTGAGAAGTTACGCTAAAAAAAATCTTGAAATATCTCACTTATTATTTACTTTACATCAAAAATGTGCATGCAAAATTGTGTAAAGAATGAGAAAAAATTCTCTTCTGCTCAATGCAATTTTTAATAAGGTTATTTAGGGGGCTTAGGGGATATTACCTATGCAGTTGAAATATCTCATTTATCATTTACATACGTAGAAATGTACATAACAAAAGCCGTGCGAAGTACTGGTACGCCAGCTAGTTATAAATATGGGAGGCAGTGTACTTTGATAGAACCTTTACGCAATTTTACTAAAAAAGAGAATTTTGTTTCCCATTATAATTGCTAAAAAATGGCTTCTAAATATAATAATGCTTTTAAAAAAATGATACTGTATTAAATAAATATTTAATAGTATTATATATAAAAGTATGTCTTTGAGTACTAGACATTTAATAAGATTTTCCGACCGTGTATTTTTATGCCAGCGTAATGCCCTGTACTCTGTTTTATACGGTTTCCCGCATTGCGTACAGGAGTAATGGTTGCCAACTGTGCAACACTAAAACACAAAACACATTCTAACATTCAACATTTAACGAATAAAATACTTATATAACTGAAAATGTTTACTGAAGTGTGATATGATCTGTTTATTTTTGCGCAATTTGTTGTTTTAAGAATAATTTGCATAGTAATTAAATACGTTACTTTTATTGTGGATTAAAGTATGGAAGTCTGGTAAAATAATCAAACAATACACTTCATCAGTACTGTAAAAACAAATACAGTTAAAACCATAGAGATAATATAGAGAATCATCATAGCATAACTGTGTCCAAAACTTTTGGATATTATTCGTCAATTTCACTGGGTGTTAACTTGTTCTTGGTCAAAATATTACGTGTTTTCTATCAAATTCTTATGTAGTGTGCACATCCGAGACAATTTTTTGTGTTTTTTTTTTAATTTTTTTTTTTTTCGTGTATAAACAATTGTACTCTTTGTGTGAATGTAGTGTATAGGCTCGTAATCAGTTAACGGTAAAATAAAGTAATCCGCCAACTTAGATAATGAGTTGAAATAATTGGTTAGATGACCATGATATCAGTCGTTATCTGTAGTGCGGCGAGTGAAGTACGAAATAATACTGTGTTTGATTATCAGTCCCTATTTCTAGTGTAATCAAATAATATAGGATATAAGTCAGGATATTACAGTTAATATAGTGTGAAATATTTGGGTCCTTTATTTTCATAGTTTGGTACCTAGTTGCAGTTTTCATAGTTTGATGTTCGATACAGTTTTCTAGTTTTTATCTTAGAGATAGTTTTTATTGTGTAGACACAATAAAAATTAGTGGTTAATTGTTGTTCATTTGGGTGTACAAATCGTAGCTATTCTAAAAACAAGAATCAACTTAACAAAAGAAGAAATTAATTCTCCTGTATCATTTCATGCGTTGGTATTTTACTGTACCTATTTGTAATTTATTCAAGTTTATTATTATGTTCTTTTCTACGGCATACTAGACTTATCTTTTTTTTATTGTACGATATAACACACATTAGCTATCTCACTATACGTAATCCTAAAAAATGCCATCGAAAAGAATTGCTGGAATTGCGGCTATAATTGTTATTAAAATATAGTAAGAAACCACGATCTCGCAAATGGTTGGTTCGTAAAAAGCCACAGAAATGCATTGGCATCTTCGTAGTTATTATGAAGTCACACAGATGTCACAAACTTCATTATTCATTACATTTTATAGATGTAAACGTTATTATTAAATATAAACAACATTCTATTAAACTCTTCCACAACTCACAACATACAGTGCATTAAATTTAAAGCTGCGAATGTAGCTTTAACTCATATAATAAGAATACTAAAGAAAGGAGTATTACATAGTATTTTAGAAGACCAAGATGGTCTTTTAAAATGGCGAACAGAAGTTTCCAGCTGTACAGTGATGTAGGGCCATTTATTTAAATAATTGTTATCGGTACAAAAAATACCAATCTTGATATTTTCAAAAGAAGCTAAAAATAGGGGATAAAAACAATCAATTAAACACTATTATACATCAGTAATTTATTATTATATCAATTAAAGATACACAAAAGTAAATAAATACATACAGACCTTACAGCATAAAATTATGACAGTACGACATTTTCCATAAATAACGTGTATGTTGAGATTTATCAAAATCTCGTTTATTCAATTACATAATATGAATAGAAAATACTTACGAATGAAAAGTACTTCTTTTAGTCTTAGTATTTTGCGTTTTTGCTCGGCCGCAGACTGTATTCGCGACTCCAAATAACAGTGAGACATCTGGTGGCGGCTTGGTAAATTATACAGAAGCGTATATTTGTATAATATTTTTAGTGTGTTGAGCTGCAGTTTATGTGAATAAAGACGTATTTTTAAATATAGTGACTTAAATACAGTGTTTTTTTTTGCCAAAATATTGTTTGAACAGATAAATATTAAGAAAAAATTTCTGACATATAGGGGAAACCGGGGCTGGTTCTAACAATTTTGAAACTAACTTCCATAGCTACCCAACCTCTTGCGTTAGAGACATGATTTTAGACCATGTAATTCATAATTTGTAGGACTTTACATAAAGCATATCAAAATGGTTGTTTACGTATTACTTTCTGAATAATAACGGTTTTTTCCAAAGAAACTCACATGTTAAAACTTACCCCCAGCCTTGGGGCTAGTTCTAACAGCCCTAGGGTAAGTTTTAACAGGAAGGGTAATTATAAAATTTGAACTTTTTTCCAAATAATTAAACACTAGTTAATCTACAAAAATCAACATTTATTTTTTTTATAATATATATAATATAATTAACAAAAAGTTATATAAACATCTTCTTTGAAAAAAACAACGGTAATTAACACAAAAAAAAATAGGAACTCTAGCCTTAATATCCTAACACAGAAATTCTACTCTTTGTAATCGTCGTCCGAATTGCAGTTCGTACATATATATCTCAATAAATCACCTTTAATGCACTTTGCATGAGACCAAGTCTTCCATGTGGCACAGTCGAAACTGACGAGTCTCGACACGTTTAGCATTGTTTACAAACGCGGCAATCGTGTTTATTTCTTTTCTTTGACCAATAGTTTGGCATGAATTAGCCTGTTAATACCTGCCCCTGTTAGAACCAGCCCCGGTCTCCCCTACGCTTCTTGTCGGCCATCAACTGTCGTACGCAGCGCCGCCAACGTTACTTTGAGTCGCGTTAAATGCGTATTTTTATATTAGACTATAAAATATTATTGTATATTGGACCTGAAAATTAAGTATTTGGGACAAGAAAATATTTATTTATTTTATAGTTGAATATTATTTTAAACAACATATATCTTGACATATATTTTACATGACATATTTTTTATTATATATTTTTTCTGTTACCATGAATATGAAATATGATGCATGGTTGACTTTGGTCATATGGCTGAATTAGCCATAATACAATAAATATCTTAAAATTATTTTAGCCCTGTCATTTATTTATGGCATATAAATTATGAATATACTTTAAATTATCAAAATAAAGTTTAATAAACACTTTTTAATACGAAAACAACAAAATACAGGCATCCATTGTGGTCGTTAGAGTGACTTTATTTCCGTCACAAAAATTTGTATGTAAAAATTCTAAAGCATCCTTCCTTCAGTATTTTTATTCAATGCTTTAACCATGACTTGGGTGCCACAGCACTCAAGTGGGTCGTTGGTATATGATAGGAGTGCCACGAACATTGTAGAATTAATATAGACACACAGAATACAGAAAAATGAGCGTAGAGTGCCTTGAATTTTTTATAACTTGATGAATGTGTCATCTAAAAAAGGTTGAGAACCATTGCTATATATGAATCGGGATACAAAAAGTTATAATTACTGGTATAAACAATGTTATAATAAAAACCACACATGTAAAACCTTTCCAATATATATATAAAACTTAGAAAAACGCAAAATGAAAAGATTTTATTACGCAGGAAGTTTCTAAAAGCACTGAACTCATTTGTCAGGCATATATCTTAGTCTGGAATCACAAATACGAGACCAGGAACTGAGGAATCGTTGATTTTTACGTAGAGGAGATGCTGGAGATTACGTTATATATACTGGTCCATTTTACGAGGTGAATGAACAAGGAACAAGGAGTATTTTCTCATGACTCAGCATTAGGGTCAATGTATTTCAAATAAATTCATGAACATTGATTCGTTTCTCATATCAAAATACATAACTTGGATATTGAATTGCAAAAAAAAATAGTAAATTCATTTATTCTACACGAGTATTAAAAGTTCTACGATTCTTCTACAATTGTAGTTAGATATTCTTTAGGAAAGCACATTATTATATCCACAGATCTTTGTTTAATTTCTCCACAGTTCTTTATCATCCGGCCATTTCTACGAGGGTTACTTTTTATGTTTTTACTAACGACCACTAGATGACAATATTAAAATCATTACTATATTCGTAAAATTTGACATTTGTTATTGTGAAATTAGTGGCTGCTTATAAATTGGCCGAGTAGTTTGTTGACAGTGAACGTTAAAAAAAATGTGAAAAAATGGATATAACTCGTGAAGGTTTTCGTTGGATGATTTTTTACGATTTTAGTAAAGGCCTAACTCAACAACAATGCATAGATTCGCTTCCTTCAATATTTGGTAATGAAGCACCATCAGAAAAAACTGTTTACAATTGGTTTGCAGAATTTCGTCGTGGTTGTGCGTCCGTCAGTGATGAATCTCGTGAAGGTCGACAAAAATCGGTTGTGATTAAAAAAAACATCGACGCTGTACGTAAAATGATTGAACAAGATCGGCATGTGACTTACCATGAGATATAGGCATCCTTTGGCATATCGCAGACTGCAATACATTCGATTTTCCATGAACATTTAGCTGTGAAAAAGACCTATTCCCGATGGATTCCGCATAATTTGACCAAAGCTCAAAAAAAGGCTCGTGTTGATTGGTGTAAAGGAATGCTGTAAAAATTCAACCTAGGCACTGCAAAATCCGTATACAACATCGTTACAGGTGGCGAAACTTGGATTTATTCACATGAACCGGAAACTAAGCAACAATTCACTGTTTGGGTCTTCCAAGATGAACCGAAAATTGGTTTGAACGCATGCAAAATTGTATAAATCTTAAAGGAATATTTTGAAAAGCAATAAAAAGCATAGTTTTTTCGAAAAAAAAAATTTTTTTTTTTCTTTCTTAGTTTTAGTAAAAACCTAAAAGGTAGCCCTCGTATAAGCGAAAGATGCAGATTTATTTTACAAATATGTTTGTTGCTATTTTGTACTATTGTGAAAACTATTTATAGTTCTTGTACTTAGTAGTCTTTTTTTCCCGGTATCTTGAATCTGCCGTAGTTCTCAATATAGGTGCCGCAGGTAATAATGATTTATTTTTTGTAAAAACTACGTGTACCAAGTGGCATTCCATTATCATAAAGTATAATAGAAAATAATTTACCGTCCAAATTTTGAATATATGTAGGTAGAAGTAGGAAATAATTTCACTCAGCTTTTTGGACAAGAAGCGTTTATTTTAACAAAACACAACGTTTCGCCAACAACATTGTTGGCTTCTTCAGGTGCTATAACAATAACATCATGATAGAAAACAATATTGTACAATTAATAACAAAATGATTGCTCCAGAACTCAATTAATTCATTCTGGTTCTTTCCACTGAGTTGGTAGTAGTGAAAATTTCATGATTCCGGGGGTTATCGTTGCGTTATGTTGTACAGGGTGGGACACTGTCAACTCTGTCGATTTGTGCGTACCAAGTAGTTAGGGGGGATAGTGTCGCAGCCTGTCATATTGATGCAGCGATAAAACTTGTTATCATTATATTTATTATATAAGTTAATATTGGACAATTATATAGTTTATTTGTCTCAGTTTGCACTGTTAAATTCAAACAATAGTTTCTAATTTTTTGATCACTATATTTCTAAATTTAATTTAAATTTACTCCTGTTTTTTCCTATGGTCTGTTATCTTCAAGTACACATAATATATATGTATTCTGCAATTTCACCATCCTTGGAGATGATTGATGTACAGTCTGTTATGACTACGTTTAACTAACATAGGTAAATTTTGTTATTAATTGTACAATATTGTTTTCTATCATGATGTTATTGTTATAGCACCTGAAGAAGCCAACAATGTTGTTGGCGAAACGTTGTGTTTTGTTAAAATAAACGCTTCTTGTCCAAAAAGCTGAGTGAAATTATTTCCTACTTCTACCTATATAAAGTATAATATTTTTCGACGAAGGTTCTAAACCATAAACAGTAACGTCGCAACACAAAATGTTGGCGTATTATTTGAACATTTCTATATAAAACTTGAAATATAATAGTTATTTTAAAACGACAAAAAATATTTTTTAAAAAATGAGAGAACATTATGGTCTTGTATATATTATTAAGTCATTGAGTGATAACACTTTTACAACAGTTTATTCTAAAATTTAAAAAAAAATTAGACTGATAAAAATTCGGTCTAAAATTTGATATATAGATTGTTACTAATTTTATTTCAGTTTTTTAGTTTTGTATAAGAACATTTTAATAGCTGTGGATTACTCCTAGGGTTAACATTTAAATTTTAGGTTATACGTATCTTATTATTATTATTATAAAATATTAAGGGCCTCTTAAATTATATGTGTGGCCTCTTAAAACCCTTAGAATGTAAAAATTGTCTTCTCTTCTCGTCCTTCTGGGGATGTGATCCGAAGGGTACAATCATTTAAAATTATGATAGTCTCATTGACGGTTTAATTTTCTTGAGAACGGAGACATTTGTACGTTTTGCTGACCTAGGTAATCACATACGTCTCCAATAGTAGTACATCGAATGCTTTATTTTTACTGCTTTGGGGAACAGTTCCAGTTTCCGCATTTGTTGATTACCAATTGAATTTTCATAATAATCATAATTAAATTGATGTAAGGTGTAGGAATTTACACATTACATTTTGTATGTTTTAATAAATCGAGTGACCCAAAGAGGTCCCGCATGTTGGATGAGAGCCTAACTAAACATGATTAATACTAATCTAAAGTATCCTATATCAATTTTACAAAACATACGTGCTCTCATTAAACTGGAGAGCGAAAAAATCGTCTAGAAAATATTTCTCGTAGTTTTACCTCAGACACCATATTTGTCAACATAAATTCTCATTGTCTTGTTAAAAAAGAACTTGTTAAATGTTTCTGATATTTGTCTTTGTAAACTTCGGACAGAATGGTCAAAATTACGTTTAAAAAATAAAAAAGCGACTTCTAGATGGCGTCATCTTGCTAAAACACTTTGTAGACTATAATGAAAATTTATAATGGAGTAACTTCTTAAAATTTATATTAAGAAATTTTTTGTTTGAGTTATGGATACAACGGTTTATTATATTTTTTACTATATCACTAATTAAAAGAGCTTTTTGTATCAAAAAAATTTACATAAAATCTTATCATAAGATACTTATCTGTATTAATTAAATTAACTTTTTTAAGACACGATTCTTTTTACAAATGCTTTTTTTTTATTGTTAAAGAATAAAAAAATATTAACGAATAATATTTTTATAGAATTCAACCTAAATAAAATACAGTATTTTCTTATTATATTGTTGTTTGATACTAGGCAATTATTTATGGAATACGAGGGTTACTTTTTAAGTTTTTACAAAAACTAAGAAATACAATTTTTTTGTAACAAACTGCTTTATTGCCTTTCAAAATATTCGCCTTTAAGATTTATACACTTTTGCATGCGTTCAAAACAATTCTCGAAACATTTTTTCCACTATGAAATTGGTATCTCAAAAACATGGTTTTCGAAGGTTTCAACAGTTTCTTGAGGTGATGAAAATCGCTGTCCACGCATTTTTTGTTTGACATTGGGGAACAAAAAAAAAGTTGTTAGGGGATAAATCAGGTGAAAACGGGCAATGAGACATTAATTCGATGTTTTTCTCTTTCAAATAATCAATTGTTTGACGTGCTGTGCAGGAGCTTACATTGTCATGATGAAGAATGATACGACGTTTTTGATTGTTTTTTCTGATTTTGTCGATGACTTAAGGCAGACAAATTGTTGTATACCATTCAGCATTAACTTTTCTCCGATCCTCTATCGGAAAGGTTGCGTCCAATACAACCGAAGAAACAAGCGATTATTTTCTTGGAAGTGCCTCGTGAACGAACAACTTTTAGAGATTTCGGTTAAAATATGAAGACCCCAACAGTGGGTTGTTGCTTAGTTTCTGGTTCATATGAATAAATCCAAGTTTCGACACCTGTAACGGTAGTGCCTAGGTTGAATTTTTTGGCATTTCCTTACACTAATCAACACGAGCCTTTTTTTTGAGCTTCGGTAAAATTATGCGGGATTCATCGGGAACAGATCTTTTTCACAGCTAAATGTTCATGCAAAATAGAAAGTATTGCAGTCTGTGATATGCCAAAGAATGCCTCTATCTCACCGTAAGTCACATGTCGATCTTCTTCAATCATTTTGCGCAAAGCATCGATGTTTTTTTGAATCATAACCGATTTTGATCGACCTTCACGAGATTCATCACTGACGGACGCACGACCACGACGAAGGCTGCAAGCCAATTGTAAACAGTCTTTTCTGATGGTGTTTCATTGCCAAAAGTTGAACGTAGCGAATCTATGCATTGTTGTTGAGTTAGGCCTTTACTAAAATTGTAAAAAATCATCCAACGAAAACCTTTTTGAGTATATCCATTTTTCACAAATTTGTTTTTTTGACGCTCAGTGTTAACAAATTACTCGGTCAATTTATAAGCTGCCACTGATTTCACAATAATAAATGTCAAATTTACGAATATAGTAATGACACATTTCAATATTGCCATCTAGTGGTCGTTTGTAAAAACATAAAAAGTAACCCTCGTACAAGAGTGTTTAAATATTTTGAATATCTTTACAAATTATATACTTCACAAAAACAATTTTGGTTCGCAAAAAGTCGCGCCACTCCGTATGGTTCGTTTGTCGAATCCTAGTCGCGGCAAAAGTTTGCGGAAAAATATTCGTTAAACGAATATCTCATTAGGAGAGTCATATGTTAGCCAAGGTATTACTGTACTTAAAACGAGTGTCTATTTACACTCGTTAAAATGGTCTACAGATATTTCATGAGATTGGGAAATGAATATTTGTTATTTAATAAATATATTTTTAATAGCGTCTAGGCAAGGCTGCCGCAAGTATTTCAATCACCCGTGTGCGGGCATTCATGGGAGCGACATTTGCTAGAATCGATCCCAAATGCCACAGGTGTTAATACAAGTTTTCACACCTGATCAATTTGAGTTCAATCTAGTAGCGGGAGTTTTATTTTTCACTTAAATTATTTTGATTATAATATAATTTTCTGTGTCTTAATATCTGCATTTGTAAGTTTCCTAGTTTGTTCATTATTTCCTGTCATTCTTGAAGTAAGTCTTGTAAAGTAACTTTGGTTTTGACTTTGACAGTAGGGTGCAAATACAGTTAAAACTAATGGAAAGCACCTCATTTTAATCTGCTAGCAACTTGTAACAGAGACAACTTTCTACGCCGAATGTTACAGAAAATAGAAGGATTACATTAAAGTTAAAATTACATTAGGTTGGGAAACTAGATCTCCTTTAAAACCACACGAGAAGATGATTATCACACACTCTGTCCCTTATCTTATATCGTCGGATATATCCGTATCATAGCGTTTATTATTATTATGGTGTAATTATAGGACGTTAACTTTAAATTAAGACGTCAAATTATTCATGACAGTGTTGCCAGTTGTCATAATTTTCATAGTTTCTAAAGTTAATACCCTTTTCACACTATAACTTTAAAATAGGATGTGAAAGTTAGGCTGATTTTATTTATTTACTTATTTAACCAGTGACTATACAGATTTATACAGTAGTACACAAGTCCAGTTACATAGTCCTGGGGAAAAAAAATACAATTCAATTATCATAACAATAATATAGAAACACTAATAATGAATAAAATAAAGAATAAAACAATAAGATGAAATATAACTTGTCTAATTTATTTTTATATTAACAAACTTTCTGTGGTTGTCGCAAGTCTCTATTAGAGACTTGCTTGTTTACTAGACTCAGCATTTTGTTCAGTGGTGACATAGATTCTGAAATTTTGAAAAATTGATCATTTTTAATACTCAATCTTATGTCAGGGACTCGAATATTTAAATTTTGAAGAAGTTCTGGGGCATTTAAACGCGAAATTCAAAGTGTGGATCTCGCGTCTCCATTCTAATGTTTGAAAATTCTTGCTATTATTGACAGCTAGGTTTTTTAACTGGTTTGCATAAGAGGTACGAAAAGTCAGGTTTCTTACAAATCTCTTTTGTACTTTTTCTATTTGATTTTTGTGGGACATTGTTTTTGGGCTCCAGACTGTATTGGCGTACTCTATAGCAATGCTTCTCAAACTTTTCTGTCATGAGACCCCCCCAAAATTATGTAAATATTGTCTGCGGCCATCCTACATATATGGTGTATCAATATAGAGGAAACACGAATTTTCCCGAAAAGGCGACGTGCGAGTAAGTTGAGAAAAAAAATTGATAACCAAAATTTATCCAAGAAATTGAATGGTAGTATTGAAATTTTCCAGAATGAACCGGAAGTACAGTATATCAAGGACAATTTCGAATTTTTAAACGGGCAATATTTAGAGTAAAAATTTATCGACTTATATGTTAATACCTACAAGTTTAACATATTCTTTATTAGAGAATGAAATCAAATATCCATGTGTTGGATCAAGATACAAAATAGGACACCTCTTGCGTCTGCGCAGACAATAGGGGATACGCATAAAATTTGTATTTCCTTAAAACTAAATTATTTTAATATGTTAATGTTAGTTATGTCACCTAACAAAACAAAAATTACATTTTAATTAATATTATAGCCAAATTTTTGAATTAAAATATTGTAAATTTGAAATAAGGCGACCACGGAGCGAAGGTGGCCGAGTAAAAACGACTGAGTATGACGTCAAACGATAGGGGTTTCACGTCACAGATACAGCTACATCATAATCTTTACACGTGTGTATATTGTATTGTTCGAGAGTTTTGTATTTGTTTTTAAACAATTTCTCACGCATTTATTATTAAAATGGCAGATAAAGATTTTGTTAGGGCTCAGAGTGATAATTTACCCAACATTGATGCATTTATGCTCATGGAATATATGAAAAATAATGAATGCTACAGTGCTGAAGAAATACGCGGTGTCAAAGCAGACCTGTAAGTAATTTTTATTTTATATTCTATAACTTTATGTAAACAAACGCTGCAACTCTGTAAAATGTAAATATTTATGTAATTTAAATGTCAGAATTTTACTACATTGTTTACATGAAGTTATAAAATGTTAGAGGCATAATTGAAATACTGCAATATAAGTTATCTATTTTAATATAAAATTTAATTCGGTAAACATGTATAAATTGTTCTTATAGAATTAAACTTTATTTTAATTAAAATAACTCTAACTTTACATAACCTATAAAAGTTATACAAACAAATAAGTTCACAACAGACTATGGACGCCGGTAAGCTAGTAGTGTCATGCGTCAGTTAGAAGGGGTATGACGTCACACGTCGTTTTCGCGCGCTACATACATTTATGATTTTTTTAAGCCTTCAAATTACAAAAAAAAAAACTATTTTTTATGTTTTATGCAACAAGAGGAATATAATAAAAAAAATTTTAAAAATCATGCCTATTCCCTATTGAAAACTGGTAACACCATGACACCAATTTAAGAATAAAATTGCCGTAGGAGATGACAACACTGGCGATCTAATGATCTAGATCTAGAGTAAATTCAAACTGATCTTTAAAAAACCTACGAAAATCTGAAATATCTGACATTTTTCTCATCTCATCATTTATTTTTTTTTTTTCTTAATATTGATATTCCTTTAGCAGCCATGTTTGTCGTTTTTGTTTTATGGAATACTAGATATTTCTCAAAGAGAAATTAGTAACGCAACCTAACCTAATATAATTTTCATAATTTTACCCTAAATATAACTACCGTAAAATTGTTAAATTATGCTATGCTAACCCCAAACATTTAGAATTATTAAAAATGTACACAAAGGATAATAAATTGACATAAATATTTAGCAAATACGAGGACAGCATATGCAAATATGGTGCAGGCTCATTAATATTACTCTCGACTTTGATGTCTAAGTTTACACCCTCATTACGACAAAGAGAGCCCTTCTCACACAGAAACACTACAAATCTCTTCGCTTCAGAACAGCGGACACTAAACATTAAATATGTAAACCCGCATTTATGAAAATATGCGCAAGATAAATTTCACACTTTCAAAATTGTGATTTAAATTTTAGAAATTAAGGTCAATTTAACCTATATACACGCTATAACTAAAATTCTTGCTCAGATTTTAGTGTATTTATTGGAATAAACCAATAAAAAAATCTGATAGATATATGTCCAGAAATAGTTTCGTAAAATTTATAGCCATTTTAAATTTAAACTTTTAGTTAATACGATTATTATACCAGAGTACAATTTAGTAATAAGTTTAGAAGTAGGTTTACCAATAGATTTAGGATTAGGTTTTAGTAGAATAAAAATAGAAATAGAAATTTAGGAATGAAGGATAGATTTGGGTATAAAAAACGGCGTGCTAAATTACTGTTTTCAATTGCTCTCCAATAAGTGAAGTGCATTACTGTCAGATCTTTGTTAGTGTGCTCGTAATTCATCTTTTTTTTTAATTTAGTGTTTCTGTTAAGAGTTGCTTCAGTTGCTAGAGCCATTTGCACCCACAAACCTTTTATATTACATCAGTGGCGCAGCCAAGGGGGGGCGACGAGCCTGGGCCCCTCCCAGGACCAGCAGATTACACGGCGCTGCTCGGAGAGTTGAAGATAAAATTTGTTAACCACAACAGTAGTTAATTTTTAAATTACTTTATTGTAAATAATATTGGCATTTTTTTTTTTTTTTTTTCTTAGAAATAAACTTTTTTTTAAGATTGCCTACTCTTGGTAAAGTGACATAATTATTGTTCAAGTGAAAATACATCACTTTCCAAATATGCTCCAACGAATTATATGAAGTGGAGCGTTGATCCTTTTTCCCCCTGACACATCGACTAAAACATTCGCCCACTCAAATGATAAAACTGTTTTAAACAACTAATTACTCGATTCAGATAAGATAAAGTGGAAATCTGACGGTATAACCTTCAGAATGTAATTTTAAAATGACACCTCAAACGTGAAATAGAGTAGAAATAGTAGAAATATAATAAAGAGAGTAGTTTTGGAGACAATCGCGCTCTTAAAATCGGTATTTGGTTTTATTTTGTAGATAAATGTGAATATCAATATCTTCTTAGGTATTTTTGAAATTATGATGTTTTACACACAAAAAGGACTGATATAAGTTGTACTGAACAACAGTGGCGTATTCAGAGGGGGGGGGGGGCAAAAGCCCCCTCTGAAGGTCCAATGAAATGAAAATTTTACAAATTTATCATAATCGTACAGCAAAATAACTTATGTATTTTACAATAATAATAAGCTATATTTTATTATGATTAGTGTTGAAATTAACAGAAAACGCATATTTATATGTTATTTTTAGGTTTTCGTTGGTATAATCAAGAAATCCTTATTCCGTCACATGAGTCTGTTCGTTCGGTACAAATTGTGGCCAAGCAGCTGATTTAGAGAACTGAACATCGTAAGAGAAATATTGAGACTTACTTAGCAGGATATATTTAGTTTTCCGAATTAAATTCCGAAAAATAAGAGTTTTTAAACTTTTTTTAATGTAAATATCGTTTAATATTTTTTTTTTTTTCCTGGCAATGCCGGGTATTTCTGCTAGTAGTCTATAAAGTTTCTCTGTGTGTTATTACTGTTATTGTACTCGACAGCCTTCAGAAGCGTACATTCTTCGGCCGTGTAAGTAGATACAACATCTAGAAGGTAGAATTTTCTTATTTCTTCATCAATAATCCTACTACTAGTTTGCCGTCAATTTTTGAGCCATTGGTGTATATTTCGGCAGGATCCATTCCACTGAAATCTTCTTACTTGTTGATAAACAGTTTTGTATAAGCTTGGAGAAGTGGAAGTTTATTGGGTATTCTGTTAGGGTTAGGATGAGTTTTGTAATCCAAGGTGGAGTATAACGAGAGGATATTTTTTGTATTGTGGGCATAATTAGGTTTATATGTTAATATGAATTTTAAGATAGAGTTCACTGGAGGATTGGAGGTGTGTGATGGGAACATCTTCTATTAAATTTGCACTACGCCCAGCTTCTTTCAGCTATTTTATTTTAAAAAATGAAATAATGAAAGAAATTGAAACATAAATAAAGGGGTGAATCTAGATTCAGGGTGTATTATAGAACCCTTATCTCATATGTTTGTTGAGTTATAACATTCCTTATTGACATATTGGTGTCTTTTTAAAACCTTCAAATGAAGTTTTGACTGTTTTTTAAATTTTCTCCCCAAAGCATATGTGACAAATACGGTTTTAATAATAATCGTATTCAGATTAAGCTCCCTGTGCCCACAAGCAATCTTCTTATTCATTTCTGTACCATTTTTCTAATCTTTTTAAAGCTTAGGTAATTTAAATCTAAAATTCTATTATTCTTGTCGATACGTTTTACATAATAGGACTTTAATATTTATAACCTTTATCTTGTCAGGATCAAAGGTACATTTATATCCTCGTGAGAATCAGACCAATGTAATATATTGAACATACCTTGAATTTAGTCCTGAATGCGATAGTAAACGAGCCTTATCAGGTGGAACAAGATAAAGTTGATAGCGTCTGTGAAAAGAACAGAATAAATTTGTTTTGTTAACGACAGCTCATTTTCAAGCCACGCAAGAGTTAATAGTTTTAAAACTAAAAAGAAGAGCAGATAAATTACAAAGAAAATTTAGAATCGTGACATGGAAATTGCTAAAGGGTGAATGAGGATATTTTAAAGCGGTTTCATTTTTCAACAAATCACTAAATATATTTCCTCTTCCTGATTTTAGCGGCCAGGTATATCGTCTCAAGAAATTATCGTAATATTTTAATACTTTAACAAGTTAAGTTTTCTTGAAACAAAAAATGTCGCGGTTGGCTGATTAATTTATAATAAATTGTTGATATAGTCCATTCGTACATACTGTGCACATCCCTCGAACTCTAGATCTCCCGCATAATGAGTTTCCAAAACTTGCGAGTGGACCAAGTCTGAAAACCCTTTAATGTTCGCCAGCTGGTTGTTATGATTCTTAGGCAAAAGTTAAGAGTTGTTGAATTAAACTCGAAAATATAAAGAACTTACTTTAATTATGATACGAGTTTAATATTTACATTATTTACACTAGACTTACAGATAGATAACAAGCTAAATCCAAAAGAGACACGTAGCCACCTTAAGACACAGATTTTTTTATCATTTAATTCTTGAATATTTCACTCTAATTGGATGATTATATTGAATTTATTTATGAAATTTTATTTCTCAAACAGTATCAAAGCGACCTCCCTTCCAACATTATTTTTAGATGTGTTCATCTGGATTTTCCGCAGATAATAACTATGGTTCTTAAGCTGAAAAGGCTTTACGATACATTAAGATCAATTCTCCGACTCTTTTTTTTTATTTTGGCCGAAAAAATATTTATTCGTAATGAAATCTTAGTCAAGCAATTTGAAAACCAAAGTTTTACAATGTTGTCTTTACTACATAAACACAAAACGATATTACATTTTTATTAATAGCTATTTGGCAACATTGTGCATATAAAAATCTTAATATTGATCATTAACACCGCAATTATGTAGTGAAAATTGTAATTTTAAAGATTTTAATGATTGTTAATATTTGATGGAATCCAGGTTACCACATGTTAGAAATTTAAAGTATCCAATAAAAATTGTTTATTTTTTTACTAAGCTAGAAATTTTTAGTGTTTTTGATATCAAATTTGTAAACTTTTACAAACTGAGAATAATAGACCATATTAGTGTGTCGTCACATACATGTGCTGCCATCTGAGAGCTGAGTCCTTCGGAAGCTTTTGACTGGTTTGAAATAAAGTCACTAGATTATACAAAGTACCGCAACGGCGGCCATGCTGGGGTTAAAAATGTCGCCAACACAAATGATGTTCAGTGATTCCAACATTACAAAAATAAGAAACTAGTTTTTATTTTAAACATTGTAATCACGATTTTTTTATTCAAAGATGCACTATAACAAAATTGTGGTACAATTTCAATTATTCTTTTAATTTTTATTATATAAAATGGATATAATATATAAATTTAAATTAAACTTAACCTTAAATATTCAAACCGCTGACAAAGAAGGTTATTAAATGAGAGCGAGAGAGGGAGATGTGACAGCGCAGACGTAAACTTAAGAACGTAAAAATTGCTGCTTTAGTTAGCTTAATAGGGGAAGCAATGTTGCCAATCAAACCCTGGGGTCTGTCGGCTTCTTCAAAGGCTTGCGGTACTTTGTATAATCCAGTGACTTTAGTTTGAAATACATGTGACATTACTTTTGTTACCTTAATTTTATGAATATCTTCAATTTTGGAGCAAAAAATATGTATTTTTGATAAATATATACTAATATATACAGTCCAGATACTTTATATTATAGAATAATGATTTTATAAATATATAAATAAGGATTCGAAGATATATTTATAGGTTACGGTTTTAAATAATATGAAAATCGAAATATATTTAATATTTATTTAATTAACACTAAGTAATCATTAATATTTTGTTTTAAAATGCATAATGGTGTATTGTTTTGCTCCAAATTGTAACCGTTACAGCTACATCCTTAGTTACAATTTTTTTCGTTTTTTGACAGATGAAAATGAAAAACAATATCGGATAAAATAAAAACAACATATTGTTCCTTCAAACCATTTAGATATGGCATACACACTTATTGCTATGTTACTTGCTATAATAACGATTATAAACGTAAAATTTTCAAAATTAACCTGGAAAATAATATTGTTCTGCAAAAATAATGACATATTAAATTATAATGTATAAAATATGAATTTTAATAAATAAATATTGACTTGTAGTTTCGATATGAAGCATTCTCTTACTTTGAAAACTTTTATATTTCCAAAATACAATTTAACAAAAAAACAACATGCTAAATTCAAATAAAAGGAATCCAATCGCGAGGCGGCAGCACTGAATCCTATTTTGTGACGTAGTTACTAATATGGTCTATTAGGAAATAAATTTAGGAAACTGCGTTATATTTTAAAGAACCTATAATGTGGTGTGTACCGTTGTAGACCGTTTATACGTTCCAGTGTTCAAATCACCTTTGACATAACATATTCCCCAAGTTATTTAATAATGGTTTTGATGTTGCAGTCCATTTGTTTTGATGTAGCTTGCGATACTGCGAAGTGGCCGGACGTTAAGAAGTCAGGGCTCTAAGCGGTTTACGTTGCAGTCTAAGGAACACATTTCTCCTTAAACCTCCAAGTAAATGGCATAAGAACATTAGTTTTGATAAAGTTCTAGACAGTTTAACAGCGTAACATTGTCATTAGTGTCAAAGCTGCTACGCATAAAGCCCATCATTCACGTTTATTCATTTCAACGTGTTCCGTGTCCTTATTGTTACAACTAATGGCTAATTTGTACTAAATTGGTTTTATATAATGGGGCAAATTAATCAATAGATTAGGTCAGTCACGTTTAGGGTTTAACAAGGACTAAGAACAGTATTTACGCAACATTAACTCGAGAGAAATTTTAAACTTCAAATCAAGAAAGCGGCTTCTGACAGTTTTTTAATAGTTAAATTGTATATTCCTTATTCTTCGTTCAGCCTTAAATTTTTGTCCACTACTGAACATAGGTCAACCATTTTCTTTCACATTTTTTTAATATTTATTTTATAGAAAAAATATTCAACTCTAATAATTAGGGTAACACAGGGTTCTATTCAAGGACTTCTTTTGTTTATTACATTAATGACTTACCTTCATCCACAGAATTGTTCTAACGTGTTCGAGGTATTTTTAACATGCACAAGAATGGGCGTTTAACACAAAGTTTACATCACCTAGAGTAGATAGTAAATGATAGTTATTAAATATCTTTAATTATTTTTCGACATATTTCGTCAGATGTTTCTTATTCTTAAGCAATTTATTACTGCTACTTTTTTATAACATCCTCCTATTTTTGAGGGTGCCTATACTATATGGAAATTCGTGAACTATTTTGTTTGTCTATCAGTTAGTATCTTGTCTGACTCCATTACCAACCCTATTACATTTAAGGGATGCAATTATATATTAGATACTAAATAACTGTCTGTATAATAAGACGTCCTTGCTGATTTTTGGCGATCAGAAAGAAAAGGAAAAACTAAAAATAATTTAAAAATTTACTATAAATATTATTACGCTACTACCTAATAATGGGTCCAATCTCCATTATTATCAATTATTGCTTGGCATCTTTTCGGTACACTTTCTACCAGCTTTTCGGCATACTTTGGCAGTGATCTCCATGTCTGCCGTATTTGACGAGTTAGCTGATCCAAATTTTGAACGTTTTTTGTTCGAAGCTTATATTTTATGTACCCCCTTACTAATCAGATTCATCAGAAAAAAACCATATCACTCCAATCGCGATTTAAATTTTCCTAGACCCAAGCGAGTCGTTTTTCGACGTGTTTCAACAATGGTTTTTGTTTGGTGCTCCTGAATTTAATACCATTTTCAATTAAACAACTTCTCAGGGTCATTACACTTAACTTAATGTTCTTTTTTAACAAAATTGCCTGATATTTACGTAAAGATAACATAGTATTATTTTTAAAAACGTTAAAATCACTTTATATTGTTTTTTAGTGACTTTTTTTAATCCACGCTTAGGTAAATGGTCAACATTTTTAATAATTTTATAACGTTTCACTCAATACTTCACAAAGTCTACTGACTTGTGTATATATTTTGCTGTACTTGAAAAGGACATTTTTTGGGTGGGTACATAAAAATACCGCTTCAAAACGTTTTGCATAAATACATAACACTAATTATTACACAATCGCACTACTGATAGACAAAACATTAACTAAACAATTTTTATCATCAGGCGTATTAGGTCTTGATGTTCTTATCATGTCTGAACCTGTTTGTAATTTGTGCACATGCCTGATCCTGAGTTATAAGCATTTATGTCTTTATGTCTAGTATCGTTGAAAGTAGTTTTCTTACAGATATCTTGGTTCCTCAGTTTATCCCTTAAGGCTATGTATAACCCACAGAGCTTACAAGTTTCTTATAGAAAACAATTTGAAATAGAAATAGTAACAATCTATATATCAATGCATCGAATTTTTATCTACCCATAGAGATTATAACTCATATTTCGAAGGAATTGAACGCCTTCTAGTAGTTTACGGAAGTTAAATGAAAGTAAATGTTAAATAGTGTACATAATTAAAATCCTAGTTAAAGTTTATACTATTTAAATTACTTTATTTCTTGGAATATTACTTTTGAAACTAAGTCTTAAATAATCCTGGTATGATTGAAACCAAAGTTATTTTGATTCATGCATAATTTGACGTAAAATTCAGGATGTTTACAAAATGATGAAAGGAAATGCCGTATTAATAAATACTAAACTTATTTTCAAGAGCGAAATACCATATATAAAACAAAAATATGTGTACATTCGCAGAATACTATAAATATTTAGATATTGTTTCTATGATCAGAAAGTTATTAAACCATATCCTGTTTTAATTTATTATATTAATATTAAATGACGATTAATTATGGTAATAAGTGATCCACTACAGTGTACATACTGTTAGGAATTTGGTTCTGTAAGATGGAACGCTGTCCGGATAATATTACTTTTGAATGCTAGATGGTTCCAAAAATGATACGGTTACGCAGTGCGTACACAGAGTGATATAATTCATCGTTTCCCAACCTTTTTTCATAGCGGACCGGCAAGTGATCTAGAAAAACTTCACGGACCGGCAAGATTAGAAAGTAATGTGTATCGCAAAAGTTTTATATTTTTTATTACACTGATTACAAACACAAAAAAACAACAAATAAAAAATCACATATAATTAGTGAAACAAGAAACAAAATATTACTTAAGCAATTAACAGATTAAGTGGGTTATAACTTATTAGGCGAATAGTTGCATAGTAAAAATAAATACCGTGGACCGGCAAAAAAATCTCGCAGATTGGTGCTGGTCCACGGACCGGTGGTTGGGAAACACTGGTATAATTTAATTGGTCCAAAAGTCCATTCTTAAGATACTATATAAACCAAGTGAATACTTAAACATAAAAAAGAAAAAATATTCAATAATTTTAATATTTTTGTTTGGAGTTCCACAGGGATCTATTCTAGGACCTCTATTGTTTATTATATACATTAATGACACAAAAAATCCTTCATTAATGACTTCATCCACAAAATTTGTTCGGATGCGAGAGGTAGTTTTGGCGCTCGCAAGCATGAGCGTTTGACATAAAGTTTACATAACTTAGAGTAGATAGTAAATGTTAGTTAATAAATTTCTTTAATTATTTTTCGAAATGTTTCGCCAGAAGTTTAGCCTTTTCAAGATTTTTATGTATTGTATAGTAGTATATTATAAATATGAAGTTTTAACAAGAATTTAATAAAAGTTTGTGTTAATCTAACATATCTAACACAGTAATACCGAAGTAATTTTTTCTACGAAAGTTTGTAAAAATTAAAACATTGTATATTTAGAATAAACTCTTATTGTAACTTTTTTTATATACCTATATTCGTAACATGCTCCACTCTCGAACAGTTCACAAGAAATTTTCAATACGTTCGCGACACAAGTAAGCAATTCCTTACGTGTCACATTACAGAATCGGTTCGCTTATGTGGATCTTTAAGCTTTGCCAGTAAATGGCGGTCGGTTGCTGTATGTCGATACTGTGATAAATAAGGTCACTGTACATCTTACCACATTTCCATATAGTTATAAATCATCTATCTAAATGTGATGTATTAATAATAAATAAATCATACGCAAACTGAACTAAATATAATGTTCTTTTAAGAATTTTTTTGTCCTCATTTCTCAGTGATTTACGAAACTAGTTATCCATTTCACTCAAGTATAAACGACGTCAATCATATCCTGCAATAAGTAATTTAATATAGTAAATATACTGAAGTTTGGCAAGAATCCAAACATTTTGTTTATTGACAACTTGACGAACATATGAAACGGTTTCAAAATTTTTTAATTCACAAATAATTGATATTCAGTCAATCAAAAATAAATATGTTCTACATCTGAAGAATTTTTAAATTGACGAACTTATGAATTAAGAATATTTTTACTTCTAAATCTAGTACAAACTTCAAAAAGATAAAACAAAGCTTCAAATAGATACTGAACATAGTTGTGAGATAACGCCCATGGTCACAAGAAACCAATGCAATCAGTTTCGACATTGATTTCTAGTGCGTTACTACGTTAAAATATTAATTATATTCACATTATAACATCTCAAGAGTTTTATTAATGGAAATAAGTATTAGTTTTGATTATGTATAGTTAGAACATCGATGTACAACAACTTTTGTATGACACTTAAATATTTCGCCCTAAATGAAGGCTTAAAATAAAGCCGAAATATCGGATCAAGAGTGCATATCCCAATATATTCTATATTTTAAATTTCAACAAGTCACTCATAACTTCCACCAAACATATATAGGTATATATATATATTTACCTAATATTCTATAATTGCTATTTTTTGACGTGTGAATACTACATTTAATTAATATAATATCATACTAAAAGTCTATTATCATACATTAAAATATTATTGCGCCGCCTGTGTTGTAAATTGGCAATGAAGTTTCAAAAAACTCTTACTTCGAGCGAGGCTTTGTTGATCAAGATGCTGATTGATAGTAACAGGCGTAACTTACTTTCTGTTTACCTCTGAATTAAGAATATGTTTTATGCAAAATTTATGGTCGAAAATCGAGGTTGTTTTTAAAAAAATTAAATTTTATTCGACAATTAAATTTATATTTTAAATTGCTAAATTTATGTGTCTATTCTACTGAATAGACACAGACATTATATCATTTTACATCTTAACATTCGTTTTTATAATCTTGTGTGGTTAGCAGAGGCAGCATGTTGGATCCGGTGTCCTATTGGTGTTGTGCTGTACTTGCACATAACTTGCACGTCTGTATCGAAACTGTTTGTTTACATCTTCGTTACCGTGACCGAAAATACAACTTTACTCCCACTGGGCTATAAAAAAACAAAATCCCCACTCATGATAACTAGCCAAGAAAGAAATGTTCAAAATATGTCCGATTCGGTTAATTCATAACCTTTATTGTAAATAACAAAAAAAGGCAATTGGAAACCATAAAATAAAATAAGAATTTCATTCCTCATTACCCATGTCTAAATTAGAGCAATTTATGGATGTGTCAAACTTATTGTTTACATAACAAACAACCATATAACAATTCCAAAGCAATACACAATTTTTAATATTTTATATTGTAAAATATTAAAAATAAATACAAAATTAATTACTAATATGCATATAAATTATGCATATAACGTTGTAAGTACCTTAGACCGAAAGAAAATTCACACCCTTGAACGAATAAAGGTCTTGAAACGCTACGCGTCGAGCTTCAACTTCGTCCGCATGTGTTAACTTCTCTTTCGGCCCTCTATATGTAAACTGTATTTTAAATATCCTTCTGTCATATATCCTGCAACAGGGCGTGGTGATTTTCTCGCATACACATGTCTATTGAGTTGCACATATCATACAGATGCATAGCACCTACAGTATATCGTGAGTTCTGCACCACTTAGTTGTTTTAGGGGAAATTACCATAGGCAAATATCTCAGTCACAAGTCCTGCGCATTCTTAGGAACAACGACTGAGAAGCTATTTATAAAATGATTGCCAACACCGAGTCGAAAGTGGTACCTTATGCACAGCTAACCACACACTAACCAATTGCGCTACAATCGTCTTCACTTCCAAATAGTACAAACGTAAAAGTTTCAGAAATTGGCGCCTATAAGACGTACTGAGAATTTTCCAGTTACAAGTTGATAGCATTTAAACACGTGGCTTTTGTATAATGTCTGAAGTCCATAAAGAGAACTTTTGCACCATCTAGACGAGGGAACCTCTTATTTTTATTATTATGCTCAGCTTTTAATGAGGGTATAATTCAGATCAGACCTTTTTTTAAATTGTGATAATAATTCAAGTCCAGTTCTCAAAACTCTTGAATTTTTATAATACAAATTTATATTCTTAGGTGTAGGACATATAACTTTATACCACCGTAAAACGTGTTTTCTTTCAAAATATATCAGTGATATTCAAACTTTTACATCTAAAATCTTCATGACCTGGATATTTTATGTGAAATCTTTGAAATATTACTACAAAAATAGTTATTGGTTAAATAACTAAAAGTCAGTAACCTAGTTAAAAATCTTATATAACCTCCGCATGTTACATTACATTTTATTATTATTTATTTGCAAATGGAGACTTTCAACAGGAGGATAAGACCTATAAAGAACCTCGCATTATTATTTGTCCATCATTATGCCATCTATATTAAGCTTAACACTCTTATTGCTATTAATAATATTTTGAGTAACACGCATATAAAGCCCACATTATATGCTGGCCCATATAAATCGAGGATGAAGTTTACAACACTAGTCAAAGCGAGGATTGTCAGAATTGGAAGGCGAGGAGGTCGTTCGTCAGATTTCTTATTCATTACTGAAGTCATATCGCAGTTGAAGCAATTGGTATATATGTGGTTCTTTATAACTATCTAGTCACCAAGGGTGCGACGAACTTCAAGAGAAGGTAGCCCTAATCTGCGGGAAGACTTGCTTCTTAGGGAAGTGAACGAAGTGTGGATGGGATTTTGGTAAAACGCCTCTCCAGTAGCCTTATATCCTTGGAAAGGTTGGATGACCATAATGAAGCACAATTCTAGTAAAGATCACACGTACGTGGTAATAAGTTTTACTAGAAGTGTAGGTGTTAAATGGTGCCTCTTCATAATTAGCTTTGTTTACCACCTCAACTTCGTGTTTAGACCACGTAAGGTCGTTACATACGGTGACGCCCACATCAACATGTTTGGACGCCTTATTAAATATTTGCCCATCAGTAAAATAGTCGAGGCACGGGTTATTGTACCCCATATGCAGAACCGTAGATTTACCGTTGTTGATGGGAACCATCCAATCAGTTGGCCAAGGGCGATACTATTCAGATTACGCTGAAAAGTGTTGCCGTCCGTAATAGGGGAGTTAAACAGTTTTGTGTCATCAGCAAAAGAGAACATTTTTATAATGCCATCAAGAGCGGCTATTTATATTAGAAATACTAGAGGTCCTAAAACTGAACCTTGCGGACCGCCACTTTGTATAGCACGAGGGGTAGACATTTATTAATCTTGACTTTAAATATGAAATTCAACAGAAAATGTTTACTCCACGTGAAAAATTTGCCACGAATGGGCATTTTATCAAACGCTCTTGCGAAGTCAAAACAAATGGTGTGTACTGGTTCCGAGTTATTCAAGGCACGAGACCATTTATTGGTGCAGTGCAGGAGATTAGTGGCTACTGAACGGCCTGGAAGAAAGCCATGTTGCTGCTCATAAATAACGTCGTTAGTTTTTTTTACAATTAAACGTACTAAAATCCTCAGACATTAATGTTCCCACATTAATTTAGGAGGGGGAATACCAGTAGCAGTTATCAAGTAGCTTCAATGAAGTATGAAGTTACCGGGTTACCAAAAAATATATGAATTATGATTTTTATGTTTTTGTAAAAAACTAAAAACTTAAAATAAAATATTATATATTTCCCAATTTATTTATTGTATGACTCTTGTTATTTTCAAGACTTACATATATAAGTATGTAACAAACTAAAATGGTCGGTAATGGTTATACAATTCAGGAGTACATACGATTACATATACAGCACAAGAATTTAAAATCACCTGTACTGTATCTCTAAAATTCTGTTTTTAAAACTGTTTAAAATTCTCTGGTTTTTTATAAAATTTGAAACGCCATATCTTCTCAAGGGAAACAAAGAGTGTAAAAAATATGAAAATTTCAAGAGTCACTTATATTCTTCCCTCAATAATAAGGAGAAACATGAAATAAAAACGCAGGTGGAATAGTAATATGAAGTATGGTCGCAGGGGTAAAAAGATGTGTTGTAAACTGTAGACTGTAGGTGAATATTGTGCTGGTATCGATTTTCAAGCAGCAACAAGTTGGAGAGTAATTTCCAACGATAACGAACTATGCTGCATTACCGAGACCTGTGGAAACTTGCTGTTGGACTACATTTAAATCAGGGGAGTACATTACTTCTAAAACAATTGGGGACAAGACAAATAAAACACAACGATTAACATATATCTTTTACCTACAACTGTTTAAAAAAAATGGGTATTAGCGTTTTATTTTCGTGTGCGAAGCGACATTTATTCACGTCTGCTTTATAACGTTGCAATGAACAAATGACGTACTTCTAATATATTTCATATCTATGGATTAAACGGAACTAAACGGACATTTTTAAGTTGTCATGAAAACAGAGGTTATTTATTATTAAGTAACATTAATTATAAAAAATAAAATTATAATACATTTTTAAATTTTTGGAAGACGTAAACATCTAAGAAATGAGAAATTTTTATTAAGAAATTCACCAAAACCCAAAATGTAATGAAAATGACATTTTATAATTACATTCACCTTAACCTATAAATGTTTATTGTAAGTGTGATTTACAAAGCTTAAACAAAATGGCCAAAAGATCGAATCAATTGATAAAAGATACTAGATTTAAAAATCTAACTCCGATTAAACATTTTGAATAACCTATACTTGTAAAAAAATAATAATTTTCTTATGTTTTTAATAAAAATATTACGTACCAAATAATCAAGTCTAGCCGCGATGCAATATCGCGCTCTTTGAACAATACTTTGCATGACATTTTCACATATTTCAACACTTACTTCAGTAACAACGTCACGAATACTTTTCTTCATCTGTTCAATTGTCTGCGCTTCAAGTCCTTTGTTGTGATGAAAATTATAGGCTGTTCATCATCATAATTGGCGCGACAGCCCAAGGAGATCATTGGCGTGAAAGTCCAAGGTGAGCCTTGGCCTCCTGTAACATTTTGCGTCCTTTTTTAGAGTACACAAAAAGGTAGAAAGTTGCAAACGGTTTAGCAGAACCTGTAATTTGTATAAATACTTTTATGCAAATTATTTGACACAATCAGGATTTGAACCCACGTCCATACCTTTAATAGCTGTCAAAGGCAAGAACAAATGCATTAGCACTTGCAGCCACAGGCTTGTGCTCTGTTGTCGTTTCCGGATTGTAGTTTCCGGACTTCGTCGACGTGACGTTTGCTGACCAAGGCAATCTTCTCGTTATGGGTCTTCTGTGGCCTCTCGTTACCACAGTACACAATAAAAAATGGTTAATGAAGTCAGTGCTTACTTGTACATTGCTCTGTAAGGTTTGCCGCCGGCTCTATTTTAAATAACAATAATGGAAAGATCAGAAATGAGACAGAAATATCTGAAATAGATAGAATAGCAGATAGATCTTGCGTTATCTATGAATCGTTGTCTAAAAATGTTGCGTATGTGAGATCTGGATTATAAATGCTCGTTTCATGGCATTCAGTCTGCAGTTTGTAGACGATAGAAATAGTCTACTTCAGATGCAGTGATAAATATCCCAGATTTCTCGAAGAATTAAGGGAAAGATCTGAAATCGGGTGGCAATAGTTGAAACATTGTTTGCGGTGGTTTGTACCTTATGAGAATGCCAGAAGATCGTTGACTAAATGAATTTTCCATTAGTATTCTTCAGAGAAACCCTGGCTCCGTGGTTAAACGGCTGCTTAGAGCACAGGGACTTGGGTTCGATCCCCCGACTTCGGAAATTTCATCTACCGATAGTGAGCAATCAGCTTTGGGGACTTAGGCTCAAGCATTTAATACTTAAAATGTGTACCTATTTTTACAGGGATAAAAGGATTAGTCAAAATAACAAGGTGACCCCGTAGCTTTTATATGACCGGAGGTTTAGAAACGGAGAACTTACCTTCTCTTCCTTCATACATTATCATCATTTCTTCAGCCATTCGAAACCACTGCTTTGTCTTGAGCTGCTTGTAGCCAGTTTGTAAATATACGGTTTAGGTCATCTGTCCAGCGAATGGGTAATCTTCCTCGGCTACTTTTATCTGCCCATGGTCTTCATTCGAGAATCCGTTTGGTCCATCTGTCTACCTTGATGGCCTGCCCTTTTCTATTTCATTCCAGCTACTTTTTTTCCTCTCCCTTACATTTTTATAAAAATAAAAATAATTAGTATTCTTCAGGGAAAAGAAATCACATTGCAATATTTTTGCATCTTGTATTTTATTTATGGAAACCAATAATTAAAAGTTAAATAACAAGTATATTTTATATCATATTAATATTGATTTTCATAACTTTTAATAAGTCGTATCAAATTTATTTTAACTACAAAAATAAATTTTATTCATAACAGTAACCAAGTTTGAATTATGTTTTACTTAAATTTGCTTCTTGTAAAGTTTACTGTATCAACAAAAGTTTGTTAAACATAATATTATTAAATAGTTACTCTGGTGATGTTGCATATAAACGAGCGAAATTAGAAAAATTATCAAATACACCTATTTGAAATTGAATAACGACGACTACTACGCATTCTATAAATAGAAAGAAGAACGAATGTCTCAGACTTTCAAGAAGTTGATTTTCTTATTCAGACGCTTACAGACAATGTATCTAATGTTGGACATAACATTTCATATTGGCGGAAATTTGTGTATGAGTACCATACAGACAGAGCTGCAGTAAGGAAAACTTGCGCTAGGGGCAAAGCCGTGTTTTGGCGCTCTTGGAAAAAAAATGTATATAAATAAGTGATAAGCAAAAGAAAAAAGGTTCTCACCTCCCAAAATCCAAGTAATGAGCAAAAAAAAGGTCCTCACCTTCGTAATGGCGCCCCTTAGTCAAGCTCGTCAGCGCCCTTTACCTTAATAAAGTATATGTAATGTATGGATTTACTATTAATTTGTAAGTATAATTAATAATTGTTTGTTCTTAACTTGTACATTTAATTATTATATTATTTTTTCTCAACTTTACTTACTGTATCACACTTTATCTTTGTATTACGAGTAGGAACTTGTGACAATTACATAATATATTATCATTGACAGAAATAAAGATATTATTATTATTATTATTATAAAGAAATAGCAAAGATGCAAATATCTGAGCACTAAGTTCATGTTAGACTCACTAAGATCAGACATCAGCAAAAGATAATCCAGCTAAGAAAAAAGAGACAGATCCATCTTGTCAGAATGTTGTTTTACTCTCTTCAAATCTGCAAAATTATTATAATAATGAAACTTAGCAGTGCCCGTCCTGATTTTCTATCAGTAATTCAACGTACGCTTATGGTTTTCTAACTACAAAGAAATTAATTATTCCATCCAACGATTGTGACTCTTGCACAACATTTCCATAAAGAATATATTTGCATTTTTCTGTGGTTATCTGCTTCGTTTATGCATGTGGAATTTAGGTTAGTTAAATACGATACGATAAGAAAACGTATGAAATAAAAATGAACTGGTCTTTAGACCCTTGCGATTTAGATAAGAAACGTGTGAGAATAAAAATAAATGTAACTAAAAGTTTTACGAATTTTGAAATAAAGAAAGACAAGTAAATTATATAGAAAACAATCAATCTAGAATGATAGCAACTTATGAAACCAACACCTCCGAAGGCATGGTGACGGGACGTTGTCTTGCGAGTAATGTGTAGAGAACCCGGTACGTTACATGAAATCGTACCATTTATTGTCCACTAAGTAGCGAGCCTGTGATATTATATGAAGTCTGATCTCAAACTAAAATGAGATTCCTGACTAAAAGAGTTCGAGTACTAGGCGTGAGTGTTATCCAGGGTTCATTATTACGATATGTGAATTAAATGATATGTATTAGTGTACTTACCAACCGACTTATCAGACATCTTGTAATTAGTCTGGATCTTAGCTGTTCCGTTAAGTTCTTAAAGGTGAAGGTTTACACACGTTAATTAAGACGGTTTAAAATGAATGAATTTGATTAATTAAAAGTAATATTTACAATTAGTTTAAATAAAGTAAAAATAATGACAAAGATTAAACAAATATAGTCGGATAGACCACCAGAATGCCGACACAGTGCCTTTAAGAATTCAACAAATTAGATGTTAATGCTAACCGGACCGAATACTGGCTGATCTCGTCTTCAGAGTGTTTTTATAAGGCATTTCTAGTTTTTTCTAGGAAGAAGGGTAAAAATATTGTTCGAGGAGATGCTAGTGTTCAAAGTTAAGTTCAAAGCTAGTGAACAAATGTCCTTGAACAATGAACGTTAACGTTAAAGTTACGTGCTGAAACGTAAGGTTACTAATTTGATTTTATTATCTGAATTCTTAAAAATGTTTATTTTAAATTACCCCT
Source organism: Liopterus haemorrhoidalis (assembly GCA_963971575.1). NCBI lineage: Eukaryota > Metazoa > Arthropoda > Insecta > Coleoptera > Dytiscidae > Liopterus > Liopterus haemorrhoidalis. The sequence goes on along the minus strand of OZ020612.1, from coordinate 58,978,140 downwards.
TGTATAATCCTAAAAAAAAAAACCTTAAAAGTGGCAACCCTTTTCAAAGAAATGCTAGCGACGGGTGATTTGTGAAAGTTTGGTTCATTGTTCCGGCGAACTAACCAATTCGTTACAAATGCGACGTTTTACGGACAAGAATTGCAAGTAAAAACATATTTTTTTTCAATGCTGTAACTGCAAATTTTATTAGGAATAAAATAAATTTCATAAATAATATTAAATTAACCCGAATTTGTTAGTATATATTTTTTATCACTTGTAGGTTTTTATATTTCATACATGTAAAGAAAAAATATTACACTGCTTTAGATACTTTCTAAATTTAAACACAAAATTGAAGATAAATATTATTTAATTTATTCTATAATAACTTAAAAATTATATGACAAATTGATCTATTATAAAAGTTCTGTTCGTATAGCCTTTTCTTACTGTTTATTATCGTTAAACGCAAGCACAAAGTTTGTAGGAGTGCGTTAAAATATCTTTGCGTTTGCGTCTAGCGATAACAAACCGTTAGATATAGTTCTACTAACAAGGCTAACAATAACCTTTCCTAGAAGTAGCTTGACAAAATAAATAAAAATTAAGCAACCTGCTGCACTCAAGAGGGCAAATCCCCCTTCCATCTCCGCAGGATCTTGGCTTCATAACAAACAGTGCTAAGGCATAGAGCATGCTTTATCTATACTATATGACGCAAATGACTGAAAATGATGCAACTCTATAAATCAAAATACTGATTTTCTTAACTTCTAAGAGTTTCAAGCATTATAATGACCAATTTTGGGAAGTTAATTTTTAAACGTCTCATTTTTTTATAACTATTTCTACCTTTTAATACCTTTATACCATTTGAATTCTTAAAATTGTTTTATTAATCGGATCTACATTTAATCCATTTAATCGTAAATATCATATAATCTGCGAGAATTTTCTATCGATTGAAATTTCAGGAAAGTAATATCGGAAACGTTTCAAGCTGCAAATTCAGCATACATTTCCTTCCGGATTCATTTCTGAATTTTATGGATGAATCTTAACAAGTTTTCTAAAAGATTTTGCAAGAAATTGCAAAGTAAACTAGAATATTAATAAATAAAAACAAAAAAGTGTTTATGTATTGGAAATTGTGAACCTAGTACCTTTGACATATGTATGTATCACGATATATAGAGTGTCTCAGAAAGAGTCCGCCAAACTTCAAGGGTGTATCATGCATTTATTTTCAGCAAAAAGATTATCTGACATTTTGTTTCTTTTGTATGGCATTTCACAGGGATCTATTTTAAGACCTTTTTAGTTTATTATGTACATTAATGACCTATCTTCATCTATTTCCATACATTCCAAATCTATTTTATCATCAGAATATGATCATCTCTTAACTGACATTGGTCACTATTTTGAGGAAGCTAAATTCTGTTTTATATCTAACAAACTTTCTATGAACAATGACAAAACTGAAAATATGCTCATCAGTTATAGAAATCACATCTATGATAATGAAACAAGCTTAAAATTTCTTGGTAAATACGTATATCCGAAACTTAAGTAGGATCAACATATTACTCATTTATGCAATACTTTGTGTAAGTCAATTTACTTGCTAAGGCAATTGGCTAATTTTGTTACTAAGCCTATTCTTCTGATGGCATACTTTGGGTTGTTACAATCATACATTTCTTATATATTACTGGATTTATGCATCATGGTCAAATAGAATTTTTAGGCTACAACGCCGGACATTAAAAATATTGGCACCAATTTCCTACAGGGCTAATTGTTGTTTACATTTCGTCGACCTTAATATTATGGCCCTGCCTTCTTTGTACATTTTTCAAAATCTAATGCATGTACACCAAAAATTTTCGAAATACTAGAAATAAAGGTAACATCTTATGTCTTTTCGTTGTCGAAATAGTTCTTTATAACCGCAGTTTGAAATTTGTAAACTAACACAACATTTTCTCCTCGTCCCAATTTCTCTACAACAAAGACCGCAGTGGATCTGATTAATGAGGTCATTAGTGCTGTTGAGGATGGGGAATACGTAATTGCTTCTCTGTGTGACCTGTCCAAGGCCTTTGACTGTGTTTATAATCCTGTATTAGAGGAAAAACTGGCCCACTATGGTCTTAGAGGTAATGTACTACAATTTTTAATGAGCTATCTTAAGGATCGCCAACAAGTTGTACATTTTAACAGTAGTAAATCTAGTAGTATAGATATTAATTCGGGCGTGCCTCAAGGGTCCATCTTGAGACCAATTTTATTTTTATTTTATATAAATGACTTGCCTTTGCATATTAATTCTAAAACCGTGATATTCGCTGACGACACAACTTTCATCAACCGAGGGAAGAGTCTCTTAGACGCTAGTGACTCCAGAGAAAGAAGTAGGGTAATATTAGAGAAGCACAAGCTTGGTTCTGTGCCAATAAATTAAGTTTGAATACAAACAAAACAATAAACTTACTCTTTTCATACAATCCAAGACTAAATCTAACAGATTATAGCACAGAAACAAAATTTTTGGGCTTTCAACTGGACACCAAAATTAATTGGAAGGCTCATATTGATTCAGTGGTTGATAAAATCAATAAATACAACTTAGCTCTTTTAAAATTAAGCAAGATCACAAGCTATATAACATCTAAAATTATCTATTTTTCATACGTGCAGTCCACTTTAGCATACGGCATAATTCTGTGGGGCAACTCTGTAGATTCGAATAGACTGTTTCGCTTGCAGAAACGATCTATTCGAATCTTTAGTAAAGTTAAGTGGAACATCCCTTGAAGGGAGCTTTTCATTCAACATGAGACATTAACCCAGGGAGAAATATATTTTACATCATAATTTTTATATTTAATTTTTTTTAGTTTCATTTCATAAAAGATTTTTTATTATTATTAAGTTTGCTCGTACTGTCGATGTAGTATGTTCCACTGGCGCACCCAGGGAGGGGGCCCGGAGGCCTGCCCCCAAAAGGAAGGAAATAAAAATAAAAGCACACAAACACACTAGAAAATTTAAAAAATAGAGATGAGGACCTTTTTTTTAGGTCATCACTTAATATTTTCATAATTTAAATAATTTTGTCTTCCGGCCCTCCCCCCCAACAATAATTCCTGGGTGCGCCACTGGTATGTTCTATTTTCATCCATAATTTCTGTTTGTTAACTAATAGAAAAATACATATTCCACATTACATGAACAATATTTTTAAATCCAGTTATTACTTAAAAATAAGATTATAGGTAGACGTATAAATTAAATTGTATGGTTTCTGAAGCTTACGAAACACGCTAAACGTAGCAAGAAAAACTGCTTGTATTTCTGTCGTTTGATTACGTTTTTTAGGATGTAATGTATTTTGACATCTATAAATCTATTTTTAAAGAGTTGTGACCAGCTGTTCCTTATGTTCAGAAGTAGTTCATTCATCTATGTCGGGAAGAAGATCCGTTTCATGTTTAGAAAATATTAAATTATTTACTAAATTTTCTATTCGTCATTGTATTTTTTGTATAAATTAATTATGTGCATATTTTAATGAAATTAAACATTTATTTATATAAAAATTAAAAACATATTTATCATTGAAGGACAGTTCACGAATTCCCTCTCGGGAAAAAGATGCGTCCCGCAAAAGTCCCGCATTGTCCCGCATTTGGATTTGGGAGGTGAGGACCTTTTTTTAGGGTTTTGTAGGTATGACCAAAAAACCCTTATACCGTCATTTTGTCGTCTGTCTGTCTGTCTGTCTGTCTGTCTGTCTGTCTGTTCGGTAAAAATTGTAGCCAAACGGCTAAACCAAGAGAGTTGAAATTTGGCATGCTTATACAACTTTTTGACCCGCATATAGGAAAAATACTAAAACATCTAAAAAACATATGCCCCTAAAAATATAAACAAATATATGCTTATCGAAAAAAAAAAATATTTTTTTACAATTCTGTGTAGGGTATCAAATGAATATATATAAATGAATATATATATCTTTTAATACGTGGATTATTGATCAAAATTTTATTTTTGCAAAATAAATTATTTTGAGGCGATTTTGGCCAAAATTGTGCAATAAAATGTTTGTCCCACAGCCTGTAGCCCAGATGGTTTAAACTAAAAATCTGAAAAAATTCTAAGTAATGAATTTTTGATCAGATTATGTTTTCGGAAAATAACGCATTTTTTGTATTTTTAACTGAAATATGTAAAATATTTAATCCGCTATTTAACATAGTAAACGAGTGAACCTGCCTAGTACAGTGGTAACGTTGTCGCTACGTGAGTTGAAACTACTGTAAGAAACTACTGTTCGAATCCCGTCAATTTTTATTTTTTCTGTTTTTTTTTTTGCATTTTTATTTTGTTTAAATTATTTTGTCAAAATTCTAGTTATATTTTAGCAAATGTTGCATTTAATTTTTAAAAGCGTAAATTTAATAACCAGTGGGAAGTGTTGAAATTATAATTTAATTCTATGTTTGAATGTATACGAAATCAGAGGGGCGGTGTTTATGACTTAAACAACCAATGGAAGCCGTAGGCGCAATTTTCAAAATATTAATGAACCTTGCAATATAAAAAAAATACTGCAAATATTTAGAAACCCAAATAATGGTAAATAAAATTTGTTTTGGCATTCCAAATAATCATCATTCACTTACTAAATACCTGCGAAACCCTGATATGTGTGAAAATTCACACTTCACATAATTTTTTGCTCTTCACTTGGATTTGGGAGGTGAAGACCTTTGTTTTTTTGCTTCGTCCCGCATTGCTTTCTTAAGAAAATGGTCACCCTATTAAAAGGGGGTCTATTCTGTAACATGTTGACTGCCATTTGCATTGTCTCCTGTCACCTATGAGATTTTGTTTTGTAATCGGCATTATCGAAAATAAGTGGCACCATTTTGAAATGTCGATGTATTAGGTGCGTTCGGCATAACTGTGCAGTGTTAACTCTGTGTCGTGCAAGTTTTTTGTCACGTGACCACTGTACACACTGTGCAAGAAAGTCAAAGACGAACACTTTGTTCAGATTGTGCAGTTATTCTTGTTATTCTAATCTTTTTTTTTTGTAAACAAATAAATTATGTGTGTTTGATTACATGAAGTCTATCTCCTGCTACTTGTTTTGTACGATAGTGACGCAATATTTTGGTATGCTTTTAAGTAACATAAAAGAAATTTTATTTAATGAGGAAAACAATTCGGAAGAATTTTCCAAACCAGAAAATATTTTGGAAAAAGTGTTTTAATATGCAGAACGTACTGTTCTAAACATGACTACAAATCAATTTAAAGTACATTTCCGCTTGTATCCAGAGTCTTTTATGGTGTAGTTACATGTTCCATCATGAGGTTCATGCCTGTACTATTTATTTTGTAAATGCGCAGGCATAAACAATGATATCTTGATTGTTTTCACACACATTGTTTTGTAGAAATAATAATTTGTATTTTTACCGCGAAAAACTCTATTGCACAGATTGCCGCACGTTCTGAACTTGTGACGACTGTGCAACACAAACTGCACTGCACTATATTTGCCGAACGATCTTCGTGCAGCACAGAGCACACAGAAACTTTATGCTAAACGTTTCTTGTGTAAGTCAGGGGCGCACACAAGGGGCGGTCCAAGGGGTCCGGACCCCCCTCGTTCTGTGAGAAGTGAGGCATTTTTTTTTGCTTAAAATTTAGAAGGGAGGAACTTTTTTTTTTTGCTCTTCACTTAAAATTTAGAAGGGAGGACCTTTTTATTTTGCTCTTCACTTGAAATTGATATTTTGCCCTGTGTTTATAAAAATTATGTATAATTGGACCCCCCCAAGCCAAAAATTTGTGTGCGCCCCTGGTGTAAGTTATGCGGAATGTGTAGATTATTGGCTTATGCCGAACACATCTATTGTAATCAGTCTTAATAGACTTGTAATAGGTGGTTATTTTGAATAGAAAAGCCAGAAGTCTTTAGAATACCAGAAATAGCTATATAATAAGATTTGAATATCTATATATTTTTGTTTGTCTTATGGTTCAACTAAATTTTTAAACATCTTTCCATTTGGTTAGTGCAAACTTTCCATTAGAATTTACTTTAATCCTTTTATAAAAATCCAATCAACGAACCAATAATATTTTCAAAGGTAAAACTGTTTTTTATATTTATTTGCATAGTTCAGCATACTTCATCCTTTTACAAATTCACGTACGCAATATTTACAATGCATAAATTAAGCACGTGTTGAATATGGCATATAAATTATGATATAAAATTATCTCGATAAAATAGTTATCTTTTTGATATATTTTATTGGTAATAATATCATATTGGGGCTATATTTTACTAATTAATTGATTATTAATATTTGGGAGTTGAAATGGGCTAAACTGCGAAAAATATGTTACATTATTTTATTAAAAAATGTAAACAAAATAAATGAAAAGAAAAAAAATTCATTTACTTTGACAGCAAGAATTTACTTACGAAAAAAGTCTTTTGGCCTATATACCTAGGATTTATAGATAAGGAGTAATCACGGAAAAAACATAATAAATAAATTCAGAAGGCAGAAGGTCAAACGCTTCATGTGGCTTGTGTCGAATTCAGTGACTGTTTATCACATAGACAACGATATGTGTATTTTTCCAAATTAGTACAGAGGAACACTTTTACTAATTTTAGACTGGACTATCAATGTAGTTTACAAGGAAATCTAAAAACTCTTTCAGCAGAGGCTTAATGTCCCCATGTTAGAAGAGCGTGTGATATGTGAAACTGAAATAGCTCAGAATCAGTAATTAATGTCACTTGTAACAGATTTGTGCAGGTTTCTTAGAAGATAAGTAGTTTCGCACAGTGTGGCATTTATATTGTTAACGTATCATATGAAGATCAATATGGACTCCTAAAAATGTAATACAGTTTGGATTATTATAGCTATGTTTTTTAGTTGTTATAAATAAATTTGGCGTTTTCTCCTCATGTAAAGACAATCTATTTGATAGAAACAGTTGTTTGTTTTAGATAACGATCATTTGAAACATGTTGCAAGTGTTCTAGTAACAATGCACTAGTTAAAAATGTTGTATTGTCTGCATATAAAATAGATTAAGTCTTAATAGTAGAAAATAAACCATTAAAGTAAATTAAAAATAGTAATGGACCTAAAATTAAACCTTGCGGTACTCCATAGCTAAATTGGAGTGAATCTGACTTATTTATGCAAACAAACTGTTTTCTGTTAGTTAGAGAAGGATTTTATAAGTAAACTGATTGAAACGGTACATTAGTGTGTAAGAATCAGTTATTAATATAATGATAGATTAATAATAATATAATAATTAATACAATTGCCGACCTTGGTAACCTAGATGTAGCGACACTGGCAGCGTACAAAGGCAGTTTTTGGCACTTACATAACTTATTTCGATCTTTTCAGTGCCCAATTCTTACTGATGTATCAGGGTATCATTACCTAATAAAGCAAAGGTAATAAATCTATGATTGCTATTGCCGACTCGATAAAGCAGAGGTACCGATCGTGCCTCTCGCATTAAAAGTACTGGCTTAGAATCCTGGTAATGGTATTGATATTTTTACTCGCCATTATTACTTTATTATTATTATTTCATCGCCGTCCTCGATAAATTAAAAAAGAAAAGCAGTACATAACTGTATCACCGCTCTCAGACCCGGATTGGCTCACCGTTGGAATTTTAGACCTGGAACTTCACTCTGCAAAGTGAAAGGGCCATGCTTAATAAATAGTAGCAGTTTGGTGATGAAAATTATGGCTCTGTGAAACTACTGTGAGTCTGAAGAAGAAGAATAAGATCAATAATCTTGGACCTTCTTAAAATGATTCGCACTGACTTGAACCTCTTCTGGTATAGGCCTAGTCTAAACCAGCCACGATTGTCTCCTTTTTCTGCGGTAGCAAAGCAGTGGGTATACTGTTAGTAGGTGTATAAATGGATACATTCAGATTTAACGTTTGTTAATTTTTGTTACGTCAGTTTTTTGAAATATAGCTGTGATTCATAAGTACCAAAATCAGAATCCAGTTTTTGCCAAGATTTTGCTCGTGACGCAAGCAGCATTTATAATACAATTTTAAAGTGTAGATTTTCATATCTAACAACATTTTCTTGGCACAGAATCTTCATATCTACAAGTTCAGTGGTGGAGGCACTTTACTTGCTGGCCATCACTGATGACTATCTTGTTTTCTTTTTCTCCTTCAACGATGAGTTTGACATAGTGTAGTCGACCTGCTCTTACTAGACCTGTTAAAGTAAAGAAACCGAATCCCTTACAATTAATTTTGGTTGCTATTTGTACAATAAATAGTTCGCTATATTATTTATTGACAGTGGTGAGTTGCTAAAAAAGAAAAAATTATTACAACGCATCTTTTGACCAGACTCCGTAGTTACTTAAAGTTGGCGCTGGGTCCTACAGTTTAGTCAGGTATAGGCAAGTGCATTTATAATAATAAAATATATGGAATGGAAATCAACGGATATGATGACGAGGTGGACTTCAATTATTACCTGTTATGCACACCAAACACAAGGCCGCTACCTCAGGTAGAGGTAATGAGATTAGCAGAGGAAATTTCACACAAGTACTTATACACTAAAATGGCAAAATTTCTTTAAGGCGCCACCCAATTCTCATGTGATTTATAGTAAATTTGACAATGATTTTCCCTAAAAGATAAAATAAAAAATTAATTTTAAGATTACTTTTAATATATATTTTTAGTAGCAACGAGTAATAGATTAGTGAGTTCTATTTATTGTTTTACAACCATGACTAATTTTAACCACCGAAAAATGACTCTATTTTACTAGAACAGCTATGTTTTTTATAAAACTTTATAATCAATTATTGCTTTTAAATTATTATTTTTATTTGTGTAGCTCTGATGAAGAAATAAAATATTTCGAAACTGGTCAGCTACATCTAGTTGCATTATTTATGTCCGCAACCCGTACAACCTTTCCACAATAACCCATTTAGGGACGCGAACAACTTAAGATCTACATACATTACTATTTATTAAATAATATTAGCAAATATTTTGAGGATTTTATATTTTTAATAATTCTTAGCAATTACTAATTATTATTAGCATTATATTTACACAATTTGCGTCTATTATTCACATAAATTGTTCTCTTTATAAATTGACAAGAGATTATTTTTTGTAGATTAAATTTGAAATTAAAATAAATTTAATCCCTTTGAAATCTGGTTCTTTAATGTAGTTTTAATATTTTATCTAAGAATATTGAATATTTTTTGTCGTTTTCCATTTTCCTTTCTTAAGCTTAGATAGGTCGACTGATAAAGGATTCTCTTTGTTGTACGACTTTTTAACTTTTTATATATTATTTATAATTTATTCATAAACCTATTTTTTATGATAAAGCCCCTCTAAAAAGAGTGTACTACCACGATACTTTAGATACGGAGAATGCGTCTACCGTTTTCAAAAAAGTGTACACCAAACTTTCTTCAATAACTTCAAAACTATAAATGCTAGCAATAATATAATAACTGAGTGAACAGACGAAGATCCAAAGAGTGAAATTACTAATAAACCGGAAGTGGTATCATGAATGTAAATCCGTCATCAAGTAGCTTACATGTTGCTGTATAAATCATGTTATATGAAATAAATTACTAATTACTAACTTAATAAATAAGCGAGATATTTGCTGGGTCCACTAAAATATAACATCCTGTATAATTGCGTCTGTACCCTAGTCATAATTATATTCTGTTGATGCTTGCTACACCTTATAGGGGAAAAATTTTAAGATCGTAGCGCCACGCGGATTTTTTTGAAACCATTCTAAATCAGATACCACTTGACATTTACTAGTAAATAATAGCGAAAAGTGTATCAAAAAACGACAAAAAATAAATAATTGTTTGGGATTTTCTGATTTTGTGAAGTGACATTACTTGTAAACATCTAAAATACTACATTTTGTGATCTGGTTTTAAGTTATGGCGGTTTTCCATTGTCGATTATTTTAACTATATTGGGGGAAATAATAATTTCCGTGTTGTTTACCAAGGGGTAGAAATCTACAATGCTGGGCATATAATATTGTGTGGAGTCACTGAAAAAAACAGAGTTCATAAAGATTTATGCATTATGCCTACAAAATTGTGCATTACAAACCCACACACAACAACAGGAATTTTCAAGATATGCGATAATAAATACAAAATTGAAAATATTTTTTGTAGTCACTATCATAAAAATGTAATGAGCAAACTTTGATATAAGGGCTCACTTTTTTTCCCATTTTTAAATTGTTTATCTAAACATCGCGTCGATTCCTAACCTCTTGCTTTCCTAATTTTGTTTCGAACCGTACGGTGTCTGATATTAGTGGAAACAAATAAAACGATATTTCCGGGTTTCTTCTTTTCAATGAATTGCACATAGGCACACAACAATATGTATTATACATTTTTCAATGATTATAATAAAACTTTAAAAACAAACTTCATACAAAACCAATACACAAAACGAAATGTTATCTGATGTACACAAGTTCATGAAACGCTCACCAGATGGTAGGGTGCTTAGCTGCAAATCCCTATAGTTGTAAAAATTACTACCTATTCAAAGGATCTATTTGTTACTAACTATATATATTTTTTTCAGCATTTTCCGGTGTAAAAAATATGTACACTTGACACTTTTTTACTGTTTTCTACTGATATACTGTTTCGAGTTAGCGTTATTTTCTTTAAAAAATGTATTCTTGTTTCATACAAGCACACATTTGTCACGTCCAGGTCGTATCACCAGCCTTTTAAAGGAATACAAAGTCATATATTTCTTGGCAAATCTAAACAAATACTCTTAAAGAAACATAAGTTTGATTTCTTTATATTCGAAGTTTTAACATAAATTTAAACACTTAAAACGTAGTGTGAAAAATTTAGGAAGTTTATCTTAAAAAGTGTAACATATTTTGTAAAACTCTATGCTTGTAGAATACTACCGATACGATAGTCAGATTAAGTCTGTAAAAAGTTACTATAATAGTAACTGTGTAGTAACGTTACTACGAGGGATGTTTCCAAAGTTCTGGGAATTTAGCTATAATTTTTATTATTTTGTTAATTTTCGTCAATATTACAATGTAGTTTTTCAACATAATCTCCATTTAACTGAATACATTTATCCCAACGATAAACTAATTTTTTTAAGCCGTCCGCAAAGAACTTATTGAGCTCCTATTGAGTTTCTGTTCTGGTCCCAACAGCCTTGGCACCCGTGCGGCGAAACCTTGCTAACGCCCAAACAATCATGCAAGATGTCATGAACTTGTCGTGTACTTATCCCTAGGCGCACACTAATTTGACGAATAGTCATTCGCCTGTCCTCTTTCAGTAGATCTTCGACGGCAGTAATGTTTCTTTCATTTACCGACGTTCTTGGGCGCCCACTGCGTGGATCGTCTTCTAGTGATGTTCTACCGGTTTTAAAACGATCGATCCACCGATAAACAGTACTTTTGGATTCTGCACACTCACCAAATACTCCTTGCAGACGCTGAATAATTTCTGATGTTTTCACACCTTCTTTCCACAAATAGAAAATTAATGCTCTTTGAGATTTTGATGCGTCTTCCATGGTTACAAAAACAGTGCTATGAAAACGCGTCTATATCAGTCGAACACCTAAATCAGACTGAACAATATTGCAATAGATAGTTGCATAAACATGTCAAGACTTGTCTGGCACCAATAACATTGCCTATAAGTTCTGCGTAATTTAATTATAGCACAATTCCCAGAATTTAGGAAACATACCTCGTACTAGGTAACTTTTATAGTGATTTTCATAGTAACTTTTACATTTTTTGCATTCTGTAGTATCCAACTGTAATGACGCCGCTATGAAAGTTATATCTTTCTTAATAATGAAACAATACATTATTTTGACATTTTTAACACCAACTGTCATCTATGTATCACCAATACGCATGCGTGTTGCGCTTCTGTTACTAACTTCATTCTTTTCTCAGTAACTGTCACTAAGACATAACTTTCATAGCGACGTCACTACAGTTGGATATTACAGAATACGAAAAATTGATGTGAAGTGTGAATATTCACACATTTCAGGGTTTTGCAGGTATATAATAAGTGAAGGCGGCATGCTGAGTGTGTAGGACAAATTTTACTTTGTAGTAATCACGGCAAAATGAACGATATTTTTAAAATAATTTATCGTCTGTTAATCATATAATAAGACTAGTTATTAAATTTACGCTCTTAAAAATTAAATACAACATTTGTCAAAATATAACTAGAATTTTGACAAAATAATTTTAACATAATAAAAATGCAAAAAAAAAACAGAAAAAATAAAATTCACTCCGTACTCGAACTCGGAACCCTTCGTTTTCCAGCTAATTTTAGCTTACGACACCAGTGCTTTAACCCATTACGCTATCGCATGCCTTGCATGTTAGTGTCTTACATTGGTATAACTTTTGTACTTTGTAAACCAAAAACCACAAAAAATGCGTTATTTTCCGAAAACATAATCTGATCAAAAATTCCTGTTGTACTATTTCGGTTCACACCAATATACATTACTTAATTTTTTTAGATTTTTAGTTTAAACCATCAGGGTGTGAGACCAATTTTTTTTTTGCACAATTGTGGCAAAAATCGCTTCAAAATAATTTATGTTGCAAAAATAAAAATTTGATCGTTAATCCACGTACTAAAGGCTATCATTTGATACCCTACTCAGAATTTAAAAAAAATATTTTTGTTTTCGATGCGCACATATTTGTTTATATTTTTAGGGGAATATGTTTTTTAGATGTTTTAGTATTTTTCCTATGTGCGGGTCAAAGAGTTGTATAAGTATGCCAAATTTCAACTCTCTAGGTTTAGCCATTTGGCTACAATTTTTACCGAACAGACAGACAGACAGACAGACAGACAGACAGACAGACAGACAGACAGACAGACGACAAAATGACGGTATAAGGGTTTTTTGGTCATGCCAATAGTACAAACTATGCGCCATAAATTTCTCTTATTTTTTTATTTTTATTTTTTATTTTATTTTATTTAAGGAGAACCAACAGCATAAAAGCCAGTATAGGTTCCCTCTTAGATAGATATATAATCTAAAAATATTAAGTGAAGGCGGAATGCTGAGTGTGTAGGACATATTTTGCTTTGTAGTATTCACTGTAAAATGAACAATATTTTAAAAATAATTTATCATCTCTTAATCTAAGAGCTTTAAAAACAAATTTTATGTTAAAATATTTTTATGTTACTTTTAATTCGAGTGCCTAATACCATTATTTAGGTTTCTTAATATGTGCAGTATTTTTTTTATATAGCAAGGTTCATTAAGATTTTGAAAATTGCGCCAAATGGCTTCAAATTGCGCCAAATGGTTTCATTGGTTGTTTCTAGTCATAGCTCCTCCCTTTGATTTCGTGTACATTCAAACAAAATTAAATTATAATTTCAACAATTTCCACTGGTTATTAAATTTACGCTTTTAAAAATTAAATGCAACATTTGCCAAAATATAACTAGAATTTTGAAAAAATAATTTAAACAAAATAACAATGCAAAAAAAAAAATAAAAAATAATCTTGTCTCTTCTCGGGGGATTTGAACACTCATTTTCTCGGTCAGAACACTAGTACCGTAACCATTGCACTAAGAAACACGTTATGCTTTAGTGTGTTATATAACTATAAGTTTTCAACATTATTAGCAAAAAAACACAAAAAATGCTTTTTTTTCCAAAAACATAATCTGATCAAAAATTCCTGTTGTACTATTCCGGTTCACACCAATGTACATTACTTAGAATTTTTTCAGATTTTTAGTTTAAACCATCTGGGCTACAGGGTGTGGGACAAAATTTTTTTTGCACAATTTTGGCAAAAATCGCTTCAAAATAATTTATTTTGCGAAAATAAAAATTTGATCGTTAATCCACGTACCAAGGGCTTTCATTTGATACCCTACTCAGAATTTAAAAAAAATATTTTTTTTTTCGATGAGCACATATTTGTTTATATTTTTAGGGGGATATGTTTTTTAGATGTTTTAGTATTTTTCCTATGTGCGGGTCAAAGAGTTGTATAAGCATGCCAAATTTCAACTCTCTAGCTTTAGCCGTTTGGCTACAATTTTTACCGAACAGACAGACAGACAGACAGACAGACAGACAGACAGACAGACAGACAGACAGACAGACGACAAAATGACGGTATAAGGGTTTTTTGGTCATACCTACAAAACCCTAAAAATGTTAAAGTTACTATTAAAGTCACTATAAAAGTTATCTTGTAGTAAAGTTGGAATAAATTGTAGTAAATATTATTAAGAAATTTAAAGAAATGAAAATATAAAGTTCGAATTTGTAACCTGTAAAATAAAATGGAAAACAATAACAGCTGTTACGACCATAAAATTCCATAAAAAATTTACTACGCACTTTAGCTGTTGGCGTTTATACTTTAACATCCTGTAAAATTATATTAGATGCCAAATATAACGATGTTATTAAAACTACGTACGGGTACAAGATTTTCAATATTCTTAAAATTGGTTACGTTAACATTTTCATGTAATATTTTATACCACAACTGTGTACGCAGAATATTTCAGGTCTGAGTATACTAAAATATATTCAGGAGACTTGCCAACTTTTTTTTGATAATGATAATGAAAATGTGACCTATTTTTAAAGGCTAAAAACACTTTAAGGTTCTTTTTTTTATAAAAGAAAATATTGTTATACTGAAGATTATTTTTAAAATAAATAACAACTTTTAATTCTTTTGATCTTATAACGCATTAGAACACTACATTTTTGATGGTAGTGTCATGTAGTATTTCAAACGCAGCAATATGTTTGGGCAGTTTAAATTCTTTTTGGGCCGTATCATTTGGCAGTAAAAAAAAATCAGCATTAAAAATATATTTCGGCAGTAAAAGATAATTTTGAATGTATATGTTACGGCCAATGACCGAATGGCGGGCAGTGGGTAACAACGACCGGCTAATGACAATGTACTTTTTTACACAAACTCTTTTAAGCTTACTTCGAGCCATTTAGCTTATGATGTCATAGATTTTTACTAACTAAACCTAACCTAATTACCTTTTTTTGTGGATTGTCGACAAGTGGAATACCGACTAAAACTTCTGCTTAATCTTTGGTAATGAACCATTCTTCGTGACAGATTGGATAGTTCTCCATGTCTCTCTTGTTTCTTCCTTTCCTTCTTGCTGTCTTCTTCCTGGGTTGTTCTTCCGGTATTTCTCGAGTCCGAGACAAGGTTCTGACGAGTCTCTTCACCGAATCTCTCACTGAACCCATCCCTTCGGTCGTCCGGCTATAGGCGTTCGAATTTTCGGACATTGACCTGTTTACCAGGGTATCCAGTCCGAATACAAAGCGTACCCGTCGAAGACTCGCTTGGTTTTACGCACGGATCTCCGAGGCATCGCTAGGTGACTAAATGGCGTACCCACACTCTCCAGATGCCGATGTCTATAACTCTACTTTGAGCTGCCTTAGATTTTCGCGAGCGATTTCGTGGATGAATTGGCGACCTGAGATTCCAGCCTTGTTCCCTGCAACTCTGTACATATCTCGCCCATCTGCTCTGCTTCTGCCTGACAAGGATCTGTGGGATCTTCCATCTTAAGTCTGGGCTCCCAGGTCTGACATGCTAGACTCCGCAGCCAAGCTCACTTCAGAAACACTCCAAGAAGGCACTGGATTTTGGGCGTCTGTCCCGTAATTTCAAACCTCGACTTGTTTACGAGGTTAACCAGTCCGACCTAATTACCTAAATTGATCATGTTTACTGGAGTTTATTGCACTATTTTTAATGAACTAATGTGGAAGAAAATAAAGTAGTACTGCGTACCTAAAAACTAGGTTATAAGGTTAGGTTGCTTCACTATTGACGAACTGCATAAGAATTTACAAAATTTACAACATTGAAGGAATTTTTAGGCGGAAAACGGATGCAAATAGATGATGACTTCAAAGATACTGTCAACGGTTGGTTAAATAGACTGGCGGCCGACTTCTACGACAGGGAGATCGTCAAACCCATCGCCCGTTCGGAAAAATGACTCGAACGGAAGGGGGATTACGTCAAAAATAGCAAAAAGATGTTAGTTTTTGTAGAAATATAAAAATTGAAAAAACATTAGTTGTGTTTTTCAGAACGGTTTTTATTTAAAAAAATACCCTCGTACATGATGATGATGATGATGATCTTGCATATTTTTTATCTGATTTAAGAAGATTTATTTAAACTACACAATAAAAGAAATAACCTTTCTTGTGACAAATAAATTGCAAGACTGGTCGTTTTCCTCGAACGTTCATTGTCAATTGTAGAAAAGTGGTTTTTGAAGAGAATTAAAGTATCTAAAAAGAGAATTTAACTAGTTCTTATACAAAGAGCTAAGTTTTATTTCTGTAGAAGCCCAGATAACTTTAGTATTAATTACACAAAGTATTCTAAATGTATTTTTTGTATGGGTGATTGGATGGATACCAGCATTGTTTTAGTTCCGTGCCAAAAACAACACAAGAACAAATTACTAATGGTTCAAATTGGAAATTGAGCGCCAGACAAACTAATAAACAGAGCCTAGTGAAGGGCTGTAGCACATGTTATAGGAGAGCCCTATATTAAAACTTGCACACAAATTTTAAAACAATTAAATGATATGTGAAGCTTAAAGTTCAGAATTGACCGTCAATCAATCAGTCACAATTTTTTTATTATATTGTCACGGGGTGGATTCAAGAACGGACATCTTTTCTACAAAATTTATTATATTATAATAATTTTACAACACAATACAATTAATTGTCAGAATGGCTGCTGGTGTTGACTGTTAGTAGCTGATGTCCCGTTCTTGCCCCGGCTTTTCCAGGATCGGTCGAACCACCCCATGTATCCGCACGAGGCGGACACGGGAGAAGCCTTGTAGACGGCATTCACATCTCGGGTTGGTGACTTGAACAGCTGGGCTGGTCCTTGGGTAGCGTGCTCACAAAAATAATCGAATGAATAACTACTGAATAACTGACTCAATGAATCACTGACTAAGGACTCTATTCCCTAAGACCATTTTATAACTGTTAACCAGGACACTATGACGTCAGGTCCTACCTCAATTGTTTTGGAAACATTATTCATTTGTGTAATTGTTGGCAGCAATTAAAGACCATAGTCGGCACAATAGAATAATGTTTATCAATACATCAGAAAGTAGTTCAAAACTTATGTTGACAAACACGCAACACTCTGCACATTCTTTAATTCCCAAAACCGCAAGTCGGCAACCGCGACCTATACCACCTAAAGACCGCTCAAGGAATTGGGACATTAGCATACAATTATATCATAATTGTGACATTACTCCCCCTCCCAAGCATGACGCCCCGACATGCTAAAGTACGAAATTCAATTTTTAACAGAAATTGTAAATGTTGTTTACAACCTTTAGAGGGTTTTTGCCTCCACAAACTTCTTCCATCTTCCAAGGTCACGCGCTAATCTTATCCAATAGGGGATACGCATAAAATTTGTATTTCCTTAAAACTACATTATTTTGATATGTTAATGTTAGTTATGTCACCTAACAAAACAAAAATTACATTTGAATTAATATTATAGCCAAATTTTTGAATTAAAATATTGTAAATTTGAAATAAGCCGACCACGGAGCAAAGGTTGCCGAGTAAAAACGACTGAGTATGACGGCAAACGATAGGGGTTTCACGTCACAGATACAGCTACAACATAATCTTCACACGTGTGTGTATTGTATTGTTCGAGAGTTTTGTATTTGTTTTTAAACAATTTTTCACGCATTTATTATTAAAATGGCAGATAAAGATTTTGTTAGGGCTCAGAGTGATAATTTACCCAACATTGATGCATTTGTGCTCATGGAATATATGAAAAATAATGAATGCTACAGTGCTGAAGAAATACATGGTGTCAAAGCAGACCTGTAAGTAATTTTTATTTTATATTCTATAACTTTATGTAAACAAACGCTGCAACTCTGTAAAATGTAAATATTTATGTAATTTAGATGTCAGAATTTTACTACATTGTTTACATGAAGTTACAAAACGTTAGAGGCATAATTGAAATACTACAATATAAGTTATCTATTTTAATATAAAATTTAATTCGGTAAACATGTATAAATTGTTTTTATAGAATTAAACTTTATTTTAATTAAAATCACTCTAACTTTACATAACCTATAAAAGTTATACAAACAAATAAGTTCAGAACAGACTATGTACGCCGGTAAGCTAGTAGTGTCATGCGTCAGTTAGAAGGGGTATGACGTCACACGTCGTTTTCGCGCGCTAAACAATTACAAAATACAAAAACTTCAAATTACAAAAAAAAAATTAAAAACTGTTTTTTATGTTTATATGCAACAAGAGGAATATAATAAAAAATTTTAAAAAAATCATGCCTATCCTCTATTATGGGCATCGATTCTTTGCAGGTCTTTGGGCACATTGTCGACCCATATCATTCGAGGTCTTCCTCTAGGTCTGTTTGTACCTGGAACGCGATCGAATACTCTTCTCACTGGCATGTTGTTGGGCATTCTGATGACGTGTGCGATCCAATGTATTCTGGAACTTTTTATGAAGCCAATCACGTCCGGTTTATTATAAAGGTCGCGCAGCTCATCATTTCTTCGGATTATCCATATTGCATCCTCTTGGACAGGACAGAAAATGTTCCGTAGAATTTTGCGCTCAAAGATTTTCAGCCGGCGTTCTTGGTCAAGACCAAAATTACACATACCATTGACTACATTTGGTGGTACACTATGAACTACTCATCTTTATTTAATCGTGTCGATACAACTAAACCTTGACGATATCTGGTGTTGTAGGCATGATTTGCTGAGTTGCGTTCCAAATTACTTTTATTTCCATGTATATTGCAAAGTGATTCTAAAATAGGAACCCCATCTCAGTGTAGGCCCAACTATATAAATCATGAAAATTGTGAATTTATGTTAAATTAAGTAAATATAATTTAAGATAAATGGTTTTTATTATAACAGTACTTTGTTAAAAGTATTTCACTAAAATATTTTCAATAATGTTATCATATATTCAGACGAGAAGACGGCATAATGCAAGAGATAGTAAATAGACATCGATCGAGGCAGATATCCCAAATCCTGGGTCGACCAAATGAAGCTATAATTCAACCACATGCTGCAAGAAACTACACATTTGTGGTACATTCGATTTGTACAGGATAGAGCGAGCGCTGAGCAAACAGTTGATGTTGACGTCATGAATAGAACACTGACGGAGCGCAACAACTCGAACACGGAGCGAGCATGGTTTGTGATGTAATGTTTATAAAATGTAACTCTACAATTTTACGTGGTGTTTTTACTATCAGATTTGTTCACGTTAATCATGAATAAAAATTATGTACTTCGATTTGCCATTGAATTATTTTTCAGTGATAAAGTTAATGAATCTGAACAATTAATTTTAGAAAAAGTATGGAGATTTGTGGAAAATACGGTGCTAAGATTCGATAAATTCGGCGAATTCCTTTGCGTCCACAACAAAATCCGAAATAAAGCGGATTAGGTCGAGCTCTTTGCAAACTGCTCGGCTTATTCTCATGATCCCGTCCAAACTAAACAAAAATGTTATACGGCGTGTTACATTACGCGATAGATTACAGGATCGGCTCGCTAATCTGGACCCAGCTTTGAAGTCGTGGAAAAGTGTAACAAAAGACTCAGGCATTTTAGGCAGACACCTTGCGCAATAAATAGAATCTGGGAAGAGAAACAAGTTTCTCAAACCTGTGGGAAGAATTTTAAAAACCGGGAGTGAACAGGAGTTACAACGCAAAATAGTGTCTACGTGATACGTAAAAAATTTAAAAACAAAAAATACCTTAGAAGGAAATAAATAATACATTTCAACTTCATTTCTGAAAGTGGAAAGTCTCTGATTTTGGCCATTTTCCAAAATGATACCACATAAAATAAAAATAACGTAAACGGAAATATATTGAGAGAAAAACGTTGAAAATTGTATTACGGTTTAAAAAGTTATAAAATCATAAATAATGGCAGCAACGCAGAATATAAGAAAATCCAAAATTATCATTATTTACTTTTAAACGAGCAAAAAACAAAAACAAAAACGAATCCAGCAAAAAAAAATAATAACAGAAAAAAACTTTGATAAACCTAAAAATTTTATGTGAAGTGTGAATTTTCACACATTTCAGGGTTTCGCAGGTATTTAGTAAGCGAATAATGATTATTTGGAATGCCAAATTTTAATTCGAATGCCTAATACCATTATGTAAGTTTCTAAATATGTGCAGTATTTTTTTTTTATATAGCAAGGTTCAATAAAATTTTGAAAAAATTCCATTTAGATAGATATATAATCTAAAAATATAAAGTGAAGGCGGAATGCTGAGTGTGTAGGACATTTTGCTTTGTAGTATTGACTGTAAAATGAACAATATTTTAAAAATAATTTATCATCTCTTAATCTAAGAGCTTTAAAAACAAATTTTATGTTAAAATATTTTTTTGTTAATTTTAATTCGAGTGCCTAATACCATTATTTAGGTTTCTTAATATGTGCAGTATTTTTTTTATATAGAAAGGTTCATTGGTTGTTTCTAGTCATAGCTCCTCCCTTTGATTTCGTGTACATTCAAACAGAATTAAATTATAATTTCAACAATTTCCACTGGTTATTAAATTTACGTTGCTTTTAAAAATTAAATACAACATTTGCCAAAATATAACTTTTGAAAAAATAATTTAAACAAAATAAAAATGCAAAAAAAAATAAAAAATAATATTGTCTCTTCTCGTGGGATTCGAACTCATTTTCTTGGGCAGAACGCTAGTACCGTAACCATTGCACCAAGATGCACATTACAGTTTAGTGTGTTATACAACTATAAGTTTTCAACATTATTAGCAAAGAAACAAAAAATGCTTTTTTTACCAAAAACATAATCTGATCAAAAATTCCTGTTGTACTATTCCGGTTCACACCAATGTACATTACTTAGAATTTTTTCAGATTTTTAGTTTAAACCATCTGGGCTACAGGGTGTGGGACAAAATTTTTTTTGCACTATTTTGGCAAAAATCGCTTCAAAATAATTTATTTTGCAAAAATAAAAATTTGATCGTTAATCCACGTACCAAGGCCTTTCATTTGATACCCTACTCAGAATTTTAAAAAAATATATTTTTTTTTTTTCGATCAGCACATATTTGTTCATATTTTTAGGGGGATATGTTTTTTAGATGTTTTAGTATTTTTCCTATGTGCGGGTCAAAGAGTTGTATAAGCATGCCAAATTTCAACTCTCTAGCTTTAGCCGTTTGGCTACAATTTTTACCGAACAGACAGACAGACAGACAGACAGACAGACAGACAGACAGACAGACAGACAGACAGACAGACAGACAGACAGACAGACAGACAGACAGACAGACAGACAGACAGACAGATAGACAGACAGACAGACAGACAGACGACAAAATGACGGTATAAGGGTTTTTTGGTCATACCTACAAAACCCTAGAAAGGAATGTTGAAACGGGTTCTTTTCATTTTAAAATAATAATTTCCAAGGAAAAACATCTTCACCCGAACTATATTTTATACATAATTTACTTGTGAAATATATGTAAGCCATGTTGAAAGCAGTCCATTTACAATATCTAAGACAAAGTAGTTTGTCTTTCTGATTTATCTCTGCGTAAGGCTAGGTGAAGATGCGGTCTTCTTTAATCCCCCAAGCACAGAAAATTCCTTGAATCTCTCACTCTTTTGTACGGAAAATGGACTGTCGTAAGAAATGCATAAAAAAAAACTTCTATACGAGAATTATTTCCAGGTTTGTCTTAAAAATAATGTTTAACGTTGTCAGATGTAGTCGTAAAATTACTTTCAGAACATAATATGATGTTTATACAGCTTGACTTGTGATTAAGTGTTTTTGTAAACCAGTGGTTCCCAGCCGGGGGTGCGGGAAAGCATTTTGAGGGGTGCGAGATGAATAATAATAATAAAAAAATATTTTTCAATAAATATATTCTGTTTATTTTATTAGGTTAAGGGGGTCTGATAACCACATTTTAAGCATATTTTTGTGAATTTTTTTCAAATCTATGGTTAAATTTATTCATTTTCAAACTAAGTACATATATAAAGTATGTTCTGAAGAAGATACAAAAAAAATTTGAAGGCAAAATATGGCGAAATGAGCCAGCTGTGGCAAATCTTCTCAGACTCCGGGAAAAAAATTAGATTTTGCGGTGACCAGCATAACTCGTCACTGGATCATCTGAAATCAAAAATCCAAAAAGATTTTGTTAGTTTATGAGTTTGCCGAGGTAACGACGTTAAACTAACAAAATCTTTTTGGATTTTTGATTTCAGATGATCCAGTGACGAGTTATGCTGGTCACCGCAAAATCTAATTTTTTTTCCCGGAGTCTGAGAAGATTTGCCACAGCTGGCTCATTTCGCCATATTTTGCCTTCAAATTTTTTTTGTATCTTCTTCAAAACATACTTTATATATGTACTTTGTTTGAAAATGAATAAATTTAACCATAGATTTGAAAAAAAAATCACAAAAATATGCTTAAAATGTGGTAATAAATTAATCATTTTATTCCATCCTTACAAAAATGTAAAATATGAGACATAATAGGGATGTATTCTGTAATCAAGACCAGTGGCGTGCTGTGCTTTTCCAATCAAGGGATGCAGTGAAGACAAATGCATGTGGGAAAAGATATTTTCGCGAATGTCAAGGGTCGACTGTACTCCAGTTATTTAATGACACAGTCTAGGGCTTTCAAGGTTCAGGTTAAGGTCTACTTTTGTCAATATATAATCTTTTATTTGCAAAATTTAAAACTTAAACTTTTAAATTTAAATTCAACGGTTATGGTAAATAATTCCTGTGTTAGAAAGTAGGATGTTTCCAAAGTTCTGGGAATTTAGCTATAATTTTTATTATTTTGTTAATTTTCGTCAATATTACAATGTAGTTTTTCAACATAATCTACATTTAACTGAATACATTTATCCCAACGATAAATTATTTTTTTTTAAGCCGTCCTCAAAGAACTTTTTCGGTGTCTCCTCAATCCACCTATTCCAACAGCCTTGGCACCCAGCGCGGCGAAACCTTGCTAACGCCCAAACAATCATGCAAGATGTCATGAAATTGTCGTGTACCTATCCCTAGGCGCACACTAATTTGACGAATAGTCATTCGCCTTCCCTCTTTCAGTAGGTCTTCGACGGCAGTAATGTTTCTTTCATTTGCCCACTGCATGGATCGTCTTCTAATGTTCTACCGGTTTTAAAACGATCGATCCACCGATAAACAGTACTTTTGGATTCTGCAGACTCACCAAATACTCCTTGCAGACGCTGAATAATTTCTGATGTTTTCACACCTTCTTTCCACAAAAAGAAAATTATTGCTCTTTGAGATTTTGCTGCGTCTTCCATGGTTACAAATACAGTGCTATGAAAACGCGTCTATATCAGTCGAACACCTAAATCAGACTGAACAATATTGCACTAGATAGTTGCATAAACATGTCAAGACTTGTCTGGCACCAATAACATTGCCTATAAGTTCTGCGTAATTTAATTATAGCACAATTCCCAGAATTTAGGAAACATTCCTCGTATTTTGTTTAAGTACCTACTTTGTGATGGCGTTAGGTCTTGTGGTGGCCACTGCTGGTTTTTTATTAATATTTTTAAGTAGCATTTTTACATGCTCAGTTTATAGCACGTACCAGATAACTTTTCAAGATCGGCATAAAACAATTATCCTGTATCGATCAACTGAAAAATGAATTTCTAAATCATATCACACGTCAAGATCCACTAAAATATAAATAAATATATAGCCAGTGGCGTACGCAAGGGGTTGATTAGGGGGTAAATCCCCCTTCACGAAAATTCGAAACGAACTAAAATTATATTTACCGCATTTCAAGATTGCTCGCCTTTTAAATACGTATAAATTCTGAAGTTGTGTAAAATATCCCCCCCCCCCCCCGGAATATATTTCTGCGTGCGCCACTGTATATAGCAACGATAGTGCTCCGCGACGATTTCTTCTCGTGAAAAGTGCTCCGCGGCTCAAAAAGTTTGCGGAACACTGGTGTAAAACAATTCGAGATAGAAGCACTAAGTACTTCGCTCTTGAAAAAATATGCGCCTATTGACGAAATTATTGACTGAAAGCCGCCCTTTTTTCGGGAGTGGATCCGTCATTTCGCGCCCGACAGAACAAAATCATCTAATATAATATTTAATATTTCGAAAATTAAAATTTATTTTACTTCTCCAACATAAGATGTTTCATCAAAAATTTTTCGTTTCTCTTCCGTCTATAAGCCGTGTCAAAATGATACTTAAGACTAGGATTCATGGTCCAAAATTGCTCAATCTCTGTTCTGTGTAAGCTCAAATTAAGTACCAGTAACTTATGCTGTTCATACCATAAATTTGATTTCAAGTAGTCATTTCAAAATCTTTATAGTATATATTATGACTACTAAACCTGTCCAATAATTTAAGTACTTGAATAATATCTTTAATTGAGAGACAGAATATCTTACATCTCTTTAAGATTAATAAAACTTCCTCAGGATATTGAAATGGAAATAAATTCTTTTATTATGTTCGAAGTGTAAATATACAACAAAAGGTAAACGAAAATCTGGCAGAGGTCCAAATAATAAATTATTACAGACAAATAATTCTTTGATCAAAATCGAATAAAAGGAATGTTTATATAATTTATGAGACCTTAACCAATTGAAATAAAGATTTATTTAGAAAATGAAAACCATTTATATCATATAAAATATTTGAATCATCCAGCCAAAAATTCTATACAATAGAGCCCACTTGGTTATGTATACAACAGTATATATGTACGCGGATTGATCAATAAATAAGACTTCCAACTTAATAACTCTATATGTAAACACGATTACATTACCAACCTAGAAGTTCTAAAAACAACAGTTATTCTAAGCATTGAAGCACTAGTGTACAAAAACAACTTAAGATGTGTAGCTCATGCTATCCGAATGGAAGATAGTCGACTGCCTAAACACATCATTTACTTCAAGCTAGAACATGGTAATAGAAACTTGTGGACGTCTTGGAAAATGTATAAGGATTCCGTCAAAAATATTCTAAGAATATGCAA
Organism: Liopterus haemorrhoidalis; assembly: GCA_963971575.1. NCBI lineage: Eukaryota > Metazoa > Arthropoda > Insecta > Coleoptera > Dytiscidae > Liopterus > Liopterus haemorrhoidalis. The sequence goes on along the minus strand of OZ020612.1, from coordinate 58,952,752 downwards.
TTTAACGAACTTCCCCGGGGAACAAATAGCTACAAATTTTCTTGCCTGGAGAAAGTTGACCTCTGAAGCAATAAATATCTTTAAGAAGAAAATGATCGAACGTTCAAAGATCACTAGAGACAGAAGAAAACAACGTACACAAAGAATATGAGACACAATAGCTGACCACTTTTGTTATATATGCGGAAGAGTTTTCACTTCTCGTATTGGGCTCTACAGCCATGGACGATCTTATTCGCACAGGACTTTATAGTCGCTATTTAGCTATTAGTGAAGCACTGTCGTCGAATTTTGACATAATTGGGTATTTACGAGGTGTGTAAATTAAGTAACCGGACTGGCAACATAGCGTTTGAGCTGGCAACATTTGGAACGCGGGACTTGGAGGGGCGGAAGGTGAACATGTGATACACCTTCATTACGAGTTTGAACTCGTTAGAGTAATTTTGTTGTCCGTAGCGATTTTATTCGTGAAACAGTTTTTTCTAGTGCGTTCTAAAAATGAGTGACATTTATTTCAAGCAACGGTGTGCTATCAGGTTTTGCTTCAGACTTGGGCACAATGCAACAGAAAATTTAGCAAAACTTCCGCAGGTCTACGGAGACAGTGTTTTGTCAAGTACTCAGGTCATTTGGTGGTTTAAGGCATTTTCAGAAGGAAGAGTGTTGATTGAAGATGAATCACGCAGCGGAAGGCCTTCATCTTGAAGAACCGATGAAAATGTTGACAGAATCCGGGATCTTGTGCATTCAGATCGTCGGTTAACAGTCGGAATGATCGGGGAAGAGTTGAATTTGACTCACACTACCATTCATCAGATTTTGATCAATGAATTGGGGATGAGAAAAATCTGTGCAAAAATGGCTCCAAAAAAATCCTTTCACAAGACCAAAAGGAGATCAGCAGGCAAAGGTGCCTTGACTTTTTGGAATCTATTGAATATGATACCTATTTTCTGGAACGTGTCATTACTGGTGACTTGGGCGTTTGAGCACGACCCGGAAACCAAGAGTTTTTGGCCAGTAAAAAAATTCCTGTTGTTCCTCAGCCTCCTTATTCATCTGACTTGAGTTGTGACTTTTTCCTCTTCCCATGATTGAAAAATCACCTCAAGGGACGTCATTTTGGGACACTCAAAAACATTCAAACGTCACCAACCAGCTGAAAGCTATTCCAGTATCCGAGTTCCAGCACTGCTATGAATAAGCACTATAAGAACCGTCTCCAGTGCTGTGTGGCTTCCCAAGGAAGTTATTTTGAGGGAGACAATATTGAATTGTAATTTTATTCGATTAAAAAAAAAATTAAAAATTAGTCCGATTACTTAATTTACACACCTCGTATGTATGGGGGTCCGCACACAAAATTTACAATTTTTGGGAAGTTCCATGCCAGAAAAGGTTGAGAAACACTGGTCTACTGGAATTAGTCATATGTGTTGACCCCTTCGACCGATTCAACGATCGGAATAATTGTGGTTTCATTTTTCTTTAGCATGCAATAACTTTTTAATTTCATCGAATCGAAACTATTTTGATATAATATTTGATTTAAAATTGCTCCAGGAACACGGCTTCCTCAACACAAATTCCTCATGAACAGTGGCGGATCTAGATTTTTGGAGGCCCAGGGCTTAAAAATGCCAAGAAAACGCATGTGCCTACACATGCTCTTCACTTATGTTGAATTTTTTTATAAGTGAAGAGCAAAAAAAAAGTTCCTCACCTCCCAAATCTAAGTGAAGAGCAAAAAAAAAGGTCCTCACCTCCCAAATCTAAGTGAAGAGCAAAAAAAAGGTCTTCACCTACAAAATCCAAGTGAACAGGAAAAAAAAAGGTATCTGTCGGGGCCCCTTGCGGATCCGGGGCCCAGGGCTTAAGCCCTATTAGCCCGTATGTAGATCCGCCTCTGCTCATAAATCATCCTGTATGTTTCAAATATCTTAAAGATACTTTTTGATACTGAAATAAATTTTACTATGAGTTTATTCAGAGTTCATCGCCTTTAATGTAATTTCGCATTATGATCTCTGGATTTTAAGGCAATTTAAAAGAAAATCTTTCCGCTGTTATCCTTAAAAGAGTGTCACACAATTTTTCATTCTTAGAACAGACGCTGAATCTCTTTCAGACTATATATTTTAAAATAAAAAATTCTGAACTTTATTGGCTAGTAAACAACTTAAAACTATATAACTTAGTTTTGTTTAAACTACACATATGGAGGTTTTATTTGCTGGTTCGACTGTTTTTCAATTTCACAACTAAATGTGTTAGATGTGAACTTTTAACTGAAACAGGTTTATTTTCAGTTTTTTTTTTTAAGAAAGTATTTTTAAAGCTGTTAACGAGTTCTCTATGTTTAACAAAATTGTTTGAAGTACGTTTTGCTGCAAGACACTAACAGTTTACACATTGTTAAAGTGTAGAAATATTTAATGAAATACAGAAATACAAAATTAAACTTTTTTTGTAAATTAAATTTTTATTTTAATATTAACCTGTCTATTTAATCAAGCAGACTAAATTATGTTTTTAATCTCCTGTTGTATGAGAATTACTTAATTTTATTACTACAAAGTAGCAGGGGCATAAAAACTGTGTTTTTTTTTCAGCAATTTTCTGAAGGTCACCGTAACTGAAAACTGATTTTCGTTGTACATTTTAATAAAAATATTGCGTTGTTGAATTGTAAAATATATCTGAAGAATTCTTTTATACCAAAAGCAGAATATTAAATTGTTTATAAAATAACACACAAATAAATCCTTTTGTTAATTATACTAAACTATAAACGAAAAACAAAAATATATTTAATTAAATCTGTCAGACACAAACACACTCGAACGTTTTTTTAACGCTCTTCATACCAAAGATGAGTTTAACAACAAAAATGTGAAAAAATAATAGGAAATAATGAAACAAAACGAACGCAAAAGGGAGCAATTTCCTGTCGTTCGCAAACTGATTTTCATTAAAACTTCAACATGGCGGCGTTATTTCAAAAGATAAATTAACGAAGATTTGCAATACTCTTCTAATTATCCAATACTGAATCATGATGTAAACAGCAGTTTTAAAACTTGGTAACTATAAGATTGTATATCAGTGGCGAAACTATTGGTCCGCTAAGACTGCAACCGCGGGGGAACGTCATTAAGGGACCCATCAAACCACTAAAAGACTTTTAGTTGTCGCTGGGTCTCTTTAGACAAAATATACAAATCTACATTTTGCATTTTTTTGTGTTTTTGCCAAAATTAATTATTTTTAATTCAAAGCTAAAATATTGCTAATAATTTTATGGATTTTTTGTATTTCTGGCTAAAGTATTGTGTATTTTTTTTAATTAAAAATACAATAAAAAAAATATAATTTTTTTAGAGAACCTAGTTAATGTGTCTACACAGTGTAGCGTGCAGTGTTTACTAGACTCCACCTACTATTATACGTCGTGATTCAACCTATTGTTTGAATTACTTTTTTTAATAATTTTTTATCACTTTTTTTTAATCTTTTTTTAGTATCAAAGAGGAATAAATTATTTATAGTATTGAAATACTTATAAAACAAATAACACATTGTTAATAGTGAGAAATACGTTTCTGAAATTGAAACAAATGAAGCCATTTATCAATATATTCCTTATTAATTTAATGAAGACTGGAATACGAAGCAAATCCAGAAAAAATCGCTGGGATTTTTTGGGTTTTGTAGGTATGATCAAAAAACCCGTATACCGTCATTTTGTCGTCTGTCTGTCTGTCTGTCTGTCTGTCTGTCTGTCTGTCTGTCTGTCTGTCTGTCTGTTCAGTCTGTCTGACAGACAGAGAGACTGTCTGTCTGTCTGTCTGTCTGTTCGGTAAAAATTATAATTGTAAATATTGACGGGCCATACTTCCTTTTTAGGGTTTTGTAGGTATGACCAAAAAACCCTTATACCGACATTTTATCGTCTGTCTGTCTGTCTGTTCGGTAAAAATTGTAGCCAAACGGCTAAACCTAGAGAGTTGAAATTTGGCATGCTTATACAACTCTTTGACCCGCACATAGGAAAAATACTAAAACATCTAAAAAACATAACTCCCTAAAAATATAAACAAATATGTGATCATCGAAAAAAAAATTTTTTTTTTTTAATTCTGAGTAGGGTATCAAATGAAAGCCCTTAGTACGTGGATTAACGATCAAATTTTATTTTTGCAAAATAAATTATTTTGAAGCCATTTTTGCCAAAATTGTGTAAAAAAATTTTTGTCCCACACCCTGTAGTCCAGATGGTTTAAACTAAAAATCTGAAAAAATTCTAAGTAATGTACATTGGTGTGAACCGGAATAGTACAACAGGAATTTTTGGTCAAGTTATGTTTTTGGAAAAAAACGCAAACTACAGTTCGAGTCCTCTCAATTTTAACGTTTTTTTTTTTGCATTTTTATTTTGTTTAAATTATTTTGTCAAAATTCTAGTTATATTTTGTTAAATGTTGCATTTAATTTTTAAAACCGTAAATTTAATAACCAGTGGGAAGTGTTGAAATTATAATTTAATTCTACGTTTGATTGTATACGAAATCAGAGGGCAGAGCATATGATTTAAGCAACCAATGAAAGCCATAGGCGCAATTTTCAAAATATTTATGAACCTTGCTATATAAAAAAATACTGCACATATTAAAATTCATAAAAAAATATTTTGACATAAAATTTTTTTTGGCATCCCAAATAATCATCATTCAGTTACTAAATACCTGCAAAACCCTGAAATGTGTGAAAATTCACACTTCACATCAATTTTGTTTAAATAAATTAAATTGAAGCTCTCAGTACTCAAATAACGAATAAAAATGATCAAAAAAAAAAAAAACTGTTGAGTTTGATGTGATTGTAGAGAGTGACGGACTAAGGAAAATCGGGGCCCTAGGCAAGGTTCTCATTGCGGCCCTTACTAGTTTAAAAAATCATAAAATAATAGGAAAAATGTATAATAAAACCGTCTTGCGGGCCCCAAAAAAATACGGGCCCTAGGCATTTGCCTAGTTTGCCAAGCCAAAGTCCGCCCCTGATTATAGGAAAAATATTCCTAGACATCCAGCATTATGTTGGTCACTTATTAAATACCTACAAAACCCTGAAATGAGTGAAAATTCACAATTCACATTTCTTTTCTTTCTATTTTGCTTTTTCATGCCTTTTAAAATTATTAATTTGCTTTTAGGAAATTTAAATGTGAATGTAGTAGTTGGCCGGACTGATTTAACATTTTTATATTTTTCAAGGTAGCTGTCAATTGTTGTTTGCAGGTTAATGTACCAATGTTACCAATTTTATGATATAAAATATTTAGTTTCATAATGAAATTGATGCCATTACCAAATTTACTTACCTAAATTTCTCTTCGGTGGAACTTCATCTACTATCTCTCTTATTTAGAATGAAGTAAAGTTTAACCTTTCGTTTCTTGTACTGTATTTTTGGCCTATAATAATAAGGTATTATATTTAAATAAACAAATGCGTACTACAAAAATCTGAAGGTTACACACGAAAATAAATATAGTTGAGTACTTTCTTTATCATTTTACTTTTTAACTTGCTGCCAAAAAAATAACAAAAGGCAAATTAAACCTGTTTAATTATTGTTTATTTTTATTCTCAACATTTTTGAATTGCATCCAAATGGCGCAAGTAGAGCCAAAATTGCTAGACACCAGTAAAGAGGACTCGATAAGAATTGCGAACAACAATTAAGAAAATTGTTATAATGTTAACAAATAAAATATAAGACGAATTTTGTTGTGATATTGTGTATATTGCATGACAGTTGGGGAGATCTGCTCCCCAACTGCTATGCAGTGGTTGGACGGCCTGGATGTTCTTCTTTAATATTTATGAACTGATCATACACCCTTAACTTAATACATACTTAATATTGTAACAATATTAAGTAGGTGGCAGTGTGTTGTATTTACGTAAAATAAACTTTCGCCTGTACACGTACTTGAAAGATATGACATTGTGTTAATAAATTTCATTATCTTCACTGCAGAAATCCATCGTATTCTCAAAACTATAGAGAAAATAGAAGAAAACAACACAGAACAAAGGAAATACATAATCTGCACTGATTTCTTAAGCTCAATACAAGCAATTTGCAACCCTCCCGAAGTACCAAACAGTAAAGAAAATACAGGACAAAATGAAATCGTTAAGAAACAATAGCTACCAAATCATTCTTCTATGGATACCGTCTCATATAGGACAGCGAGGAAACAAAAAAGCAGATAAAGCAGCGAAAGAAGCAATCACCACCCCTGAAATAAATATACCAACTCCAAAATATGATTACACCAAATTATTATTGGAACGACTATTGGAGGAACACTACCGGCAAATTAAGTAAAAATAAAAGAATATATTGAAAAATGGCCAGCAAGAGAAGACAGAAGAGAACAAGTAGTACTCACAAGACTACGAATAGGACACTCCAACGTAAAACACTAAATCTCCCTAAGACAGAATGTACAGCGCGCTACATTTGCGACGGCGTTGCGTTAGCGCCGTTGAGAACGGCGTTGAATTTTCGCTTGCACACAATGCAATAATTTTTAACGCCGTCAAAGTGTCACGTGACAACCTATATCTGTGTTTATACGTGCCCTTTCTTTTATTAAAATTATAATAGATGATGAAGACTTGTGTGTGATGTTATTTATGTTGTATGCAAGTTATTTATACATACAAACACTTTACCATTCAGTAAAAACTGAGGTTAGGTGTTTTACGTCAACGTTCAACGGCGTCAAAAGTTGAAGTTGACGAACATTCTGTATCAACGGCGTTGGAACGTCGTTGGACGATACACATTCTGTGCACTTGCGTACGACAGCTTGATTTTAACTTTCCTCTGACAGATAGCGCCGTCCAAACGCCGTCCACGCGCCGTAGAACTCGTTGCATTCTATTCTCCACTTAACAGTAACTTCAAAAAACACCAGAAGTAAAATGCGACACTTGTGACACATCACTAACAGTAAAGCACATTATAACCGACTGTACAAAATAGAATCACCACAGGCAATTATGCAACATACCAAGAGATATTGCAGAAGCACTTACAACCTTATCTACAATGAAATATAACATTATAAATTATCTTAAGGCCATAAATATGTACAAAATTTGTAAAAAGAACACTGTACCGGGTATTAAAAGCATAGATGCTGAAGCACCCAAATAATTGTAAAAAAAAACTCTAATATTTTGGATTACCTATAGCAATACTTTCTATTCATAGTAGTATTTTAAATTTAATCAATAAAGCAGATTCGAGTTTAATAACTCGTTACCGACAAATATTGTTTTACAAACCCCTAATCTAAAAATTCATTAGCCAAGACGAGAGCTTAACAAAAAGTAGCAATTAGTTTAACAGTGTACGGATCATTAGGCATTGTTTACTTCTGTGGAAGTTAATGGCGACCGCGAACTCTGTCATTCCCTCATGATCAATGTGAAGTGAAAATTGCTGTTCATCTCGCCAATCCATCCACCACATGACACCTGACAAATGCATTAATAATTATCGATTTTGTGAAATGGTACGAGAGATCACCAAATAGATATAGAAAAGAAATAAAAAATATGAGAATATTTCCTAGATGACACATTTTTGCTTGATGCCTTGACGTAAATACTGTTGAACTGTATTTTTTAGGATTTTTAGGGTTTTGTAGGTATGGCCACCAAAAAATTCTCAGAACGTCACGCTTGTGTTTGTTTGTACGATAAAAATTAAGCCAAACATAGAAACATGAAAGTTCAAAAAACACATCACGAGATATCTATCTAATCTAAATTGGTCTAAACAACCCACTGCTGGCCAAAGGCCTCCCCTGTTGTTTTAAATTTTTTGCGATCGTTGTTGTTGGCCACCGATTGTCGAAGGAGTTCAATCATCTATCCATCTCGTCATTTGGCGCCCTCTGTTTCCTTTGTGGTTTCTCGGAATCCATTCTGTACTTCTCTTGCTCCATCGATCATCTTTGTTCCCAGTGGCGGTGCTAGCTCTTAAAATCTGGGGAGGCCACGAAATTTTTGAGGAAAATTTGGGAGGGCCAGGAAATATTTGAAATTATTTTTTTATCGTTTACCCATGAAAATACAAGTGATGAACTAAAAAAAAAGGTCCTCACTTCTAAAATACATTTATCTCCAAAAAATTCTGGGGGGGGGGCAACTGGGGGCCAGAGCAATTTTTGAGGGAGCCCGGACCTCTTGCTAGCGCCGCCACTGTTTGTTCCTCATGATATGTCTTCGAGATATAAATAGAAACAAATATGTATTTAATGAAAAATCATTTTTTTATGGGCTTTTCGCCAAAAATATGTCAAAAAATTTTTGCCTCACCCTTTTTCCCAACAGGTTTGATCTAAAAATCTGAAAAAAATCTCAATAATGTATACTTGTGGGAACCAGAATAGTTCAACAGGAATTTTTGTTCACATTAGTTTGTCATTTAAAAAAATAATATTTTTTTAAAAATATGTGTATACTATGTGATATCAAAAGAAAGCTTTTGTGACTTAGATTAAGGAACGAAAATTAGTTTTTTAGAATATTTTAATTTTAACACGATTTCTCCAATATATATATTTAAAAATTACTGACCCGCACCCTTTCACGCAAATGGGTTAAACTAAGTATCTAAAAAAATCTAGGTACATATGTATTTGCATTTTTGTTGCTGCTTTTTCTTTTTTGGGCACAATCAGTCGGATTGAATTCTGGCCTCACACATATAAGTCCTCCTCCTTGATATGGAACTGTTGGATATTTTTGGTTTACCAATTTTATTGCTATCATTGCCATTCCATGTAAAGAATTCTAAATATGTAACCTTTACATTTACTCCCTCGCACGATATTATTACGTTTACTGCCCTACTAATTTATATCGGAGCACGGCCGGATGTGCATTAAAATTTATGGAATTCAAACGAATGTATTTTTAGTTAATCGATCAAGTACCAAGAAAATGATAAATTCCCAACTAAATGCATTAATATCTTAAGCTTTTCTCATTAAACTATGCAACTGCACAAGCTCAAAGTTTTTGTAAAATCAAAAGTTCATAAGCTCTACTATCGCGTTTCTCTGCATTCATAAATAACCTGAAAGGCTTTATTAACATAAAAAAAGAACGTTGAAAGGGGATTATTGCTGATTTTTAAGGATTTTTGCTCATCAAAGTGGATGTAACAATAATGACCAACTACTATTATTTTCATAAAGAAAAATTTTGAACAAAACATGTTTCCATAGGTTTTTTTCTTAAATATTCATTTGGAGTAAAATAACTCTTTAATGAGTTAACTTATACAACTAGTTAATTAACTCAAAAATCACAACATCTGTATAATGAAAAAATGGAAAAGGACGATGTATGAGTCGTTCGTTCTTTGGTTGACGGTTTTTTTCTGGTAATACGGGGAACGAAGTTAAACGGCATCTGATTCAGAAAGATTTACCGTATTGCTTGGGGCGTTTTTATCATTTTGGGGGACCAAAATTATTTTTAATTAAAGAAAAACGTGCATGTTTTGGACGTTTGTCTCTGTATTTTTTATAAGTAGGTGTACAATAACATACGATGTAAAGAAATAAGCGAATAAATCCGAAAGTTAAACAGCATCTGATCCGGACAGATTTACCCTATTGCTTAGAGGCATTTTTATCGTTTTGGGGGATCGAGGTTATTTTTAATTAAAGAAGTTTTCGTTTGTCTATGTATGTTTTTAAGTAAGCGTACAATAGCATACGATATGCAGAAACAAGCGAATAATTTTACCCACCACGAAAATAAATTTCAGAGTGTAAAATGATATTAACGGCTCAAAATGGCTTTTTAATTCGATTTTATAGCATTAAATTTTATGTTTCAAATGACCGGAAGTCTATATAATGCATTTTAAATGTTACAAATATCTCAAGGACACAACTATCAAATCTTTGCTATAGCATACCTCATTTTAATTGTCTTTTTCGGAGTCAAATTTTGTAATTTTCCTGTGGAATAGTTTTTTGGTAGCATTATAACCGAACTTGTAACTTATTTTCATAAAATATGTTTAAAAACCGTGTGACAAATTCTAGAAGTTGTTTTTATGAATGAAACTACGCATCTTAGTAACATTTACTTGTTCTTTGAAAAAATGTTATGTATCTTTTATGATTTTATGCACTATAAAAGGTCGGAGGCGAAGCCCTCATCTTAACGTAGGAGCACTGTTTGACTTAGCCGACCCAGCTCCTAGTAAAGGATGGTTTCTAATTTTTCTCATTTCTAAGTTGACGTAGACGTAGAATTCTACGTCTACGTCAACTTTGTTACCTTAAAATTCTGGAATGACTGAGCTTATTTTGATGCAGTTATGGCCAGCGTATTAGAAATTTGTCTGGCATAAAGTCTTTCCAGCCAAATTTCCAAATCACAAGGCACAAAATCAGTGCTTTATGTGGCCTACGTTGACTTGAGAGATGAGTGCATCTCACATGTGGCATTTTCCTGAGAGTACAGCGACACACGTGTTGTCACCAAGTGAATTCATTAGCATTGTCGTTTAAAAAATCCTTTACTTAAATTCAGAGCCACCATGTGCACTAATTAATGCATTTGTTGCACTATACACGGGCAGTTCAGCAAAGTGGCGATATTTTTATAATCCTACTACGAGCAAGCAATCTTATTTTGTACATCTGCGGCATTTGGGTTCGATAAGCGATTGATATCCAAAGCGGCGACCCTGCTTAAATTATTTGTGTCAAAAACACATAGTGATACAATGGTAGATTAAAACAAAAGGTACCGAAGCAGCGGGTATACTGCTAGTTAATAATAAATGCTTATGGACAATGCCTGGTCACGACAAGTTAAGAAAGAACTGGCTAATAAGCTGACAATCCTTACTGAAACATAACAAGATTTTCTTCAAAAGATATCAAGCTAAATTGAACAATCTTATTGGCCAGTTATGAACTGGCCAAAGAACAATTACCAAATTAGCCTTCCTTTGAATCATACTATACGTTGAGAATTTTCCCGGTATCTGCTATGAACAGCGGTTATTGTACATGAGAATTATTCAGTTGTGTCAAGGAAGATATGCTGCCGACAATACACGAATAGACATCTGTTCGTACATTTTATCTTATACGCTTCCATAATTTGTATCTGTATCACGTACCCTTATGCTTGAAATAATTCTGTGCAGATACAGCGGAGCAAATAATTCATTAGCTCTGTCAATAAGAAATTCTTGATTCTGTAACTGAATTTCTTTTTTCTAATATATTTTTCATCTTATGGTAACTATGGATCAGAAAAAAATTCAAAAACCTTTAGTTTGTTACTTTCAGCCTTTGTTAATACTTCAACGTCATTGATTGAAGAGTTCAATACGGATACAAATGTTTTTCCGCACACAAGACACGCATACTGTCCAAAAGATTACATTCCTTACCCGACAAAATAATTTTATTAACGCTAAATTTGATTTTATGAACGACAAAAAAAAATGCGCGACTAAATTATTTAAGTAAATAAAAAAAATGTAGTTGAAAGACAAAATATATCAGCTAGCCCAGCGTTTCCCAAAGTGTGGGCCGCGAACCGGCACTGGGTCGCAGAAAAATTTTGCCGGGTCGCGAAAAAAATTGTAAAAACACAATAGTGTGTATTTGTGCTCTTTATTACTATACTATATTCTTTATTACTATACTATACTCTTTATTACTATAAAACTACTGCTTTAAAATAAAATTTGTTTTGTAAATAAAGGTTTTTTTTTCATGGTGGGTCGCGAAAAATTTTAAAACCTCGTACCGGGTCGAAAAAGTTTGGGAACCGCTGAGCTAGCCCATGTCGAGATCGAAACGTAACTGTCATATGGAAAATAAAGTCCCTCAAGGTTCAGTTTTGGGACCTCTGCTTTTCTTAATATATGGTTGATCCTGATGGTATTAAATAAAAATGTTATTAATAACTAGCAGGATTGCTTGGAATAATTGTTGCTGGTGGTGAAGGCTAGCGCGGGTAAATTGAATCTTACAGCCAACTGGAAAGTGATGTAAAGATAACTTAACAAAATGCACGAAACAAGCACCGATTTTGATAACACTCTATCATAGGTAATTAAAAAACTCATATTTATAAATCAAAACACAGTAGCAGTTGTAATCAACGACAGAAATTTGACAGTTGCATTTAGAGTCACAACTTGAGTTCAGACATATTGCTTACGAAAATGATAACAAAATCTGAGGTATCCGTCTAATCTCGTGACGTCACCAGATAAATCTGAGCAATCTGATCAATCTTGTGGATTGAATAAACGTAAATACCTAATGTCTAGGTGTCCCAGTCCTGACCTGGGGTTACCTTTGTAACAATATTTTGTAGTACAGTTATATTTTCTCCGTTTTCTGTTTTCTTCTTACCACAAAATCTCAAATAAAGTTATTCGCTGTTTTCCACACGGTGCGAATAATTGCAGTCTTCTTCCAAGATGAATCCTGGTTGAAGCATGTTTTTGCAGTGCTCAAATTTCTACAAAAATAATAAATAAAAATCATAGAACTTGAATCATGATCGACAACATTTCACATTTAAAACGAAGGGTTACATTATCCAAATTTATGGTGAAAAGAGAGTCAGAATTTGAGAGACTCAAAACCAAATACCGCACAAGCAATGAGAGGAAAACGATTACAGTTGATAGGACACGAAATGAAAAAGAAACGTCAATTCGAACTCTAGAATAGAGAGTATTATTTTTAAACTGTCATCGAAAAAAACAGAGTAATCTTAAATTTCCCAAGTGATGAAACAATAGAAGTTAAGAGGGTTTATATTAGGCTGAAGAAAGGTGTCAATATTACTCTGTTCCAAATATAGCAGCTCTGCTACTACTCTTGAGAATTTGAATTGGTACGGTCAACCCAGGCAATGTGATTTAAAAAATATAAAATCTAAAAATAGGTAAATGTCCTCACAAAAAAAGTATTGCGTGACTACGTAAGCAGGGAATAATATAAAAAATAAACAGGAAACTGCCCACAGATTTTATATGACTGAATAAAATATCAACTTAAAAAGATTAGGAAAATCTTATACTACAGTTTGTAGATTGCCTCTGTTTTTATTCATCTTCGTCTCTGATTCTCCGCCTCTCATTCGTCAATATACAGGGTGTATCGAGATAGAAAGAATGGAATTTTTCTCAAAAACGCGTAAACGGGTGATAAAATTCTTATTATACTATTCCAGTTCACATCAATGTACACTACTTAGAATTTTTCCAGATTTTTAGTTTAAATCGTCTGGGCTACAGGGTGTGGGACAAAAATTTTTTTTGCACAATTTTTGCAAAAATCGCCTTAAAATAATTTATTTTGCAAAAATTAAATTTTGATCCTTAATCCACGTACTAAGGGCTTTCATTTGATACCCTACTGAGAATTAGTTCCCATATTTGTTTATATTTGATCAGATTAGGATTTTGTAGGTATGACCAAAAAACCCTTATACCGTCATTTTGTCGTCTGTCTGTCTGTCTGTCTGTTCGGTAAAAATAGTAGCCAAACGACTAAACCTAGAGAGTTGAAATTTAGCATGCTTATACAATTCTTTGACCCGCACATAGGAAAAATACTAAAACATCTAAAAAAACATATCCCCCTAAAAATATAAACAAATATGTGCTCATCGAAAAAAAAAATATTTTTTTATAATTTTGAGTAGGGATCAAATGAAAGCCCTTGGTACGTGATTAACGATCAAATTTGTATTTTTGCAAAATAAATTATTTTGAAGTGATTTTTGCCAAAATTGTGCAAAACAATTTTTGTCCCACACCCTGTAGCCTAGATGGTTTAAAATAAAGATCTGAAAAAATTCTGAGTAATGTACATTGGTGTGAACCGAAATAGTACAACAGGAATTTTTGATCAGATTACGTTTTTGGTAAAAAACGCATTTTTGTGATTTTTGGCTAATAATGTACACAAATTATAGCTTTGAAACACGCTACACTGGAACGTGTATGCTGGTGTAGTGGTTTTGACGCTCGCATTTCACCCAAGTAACTCGATCCGAAAGGGATCGAACCCTGCGATAAGAGACAATATTATTTATTGTTTTTTTTTTTTTAATTTTTATAATGTTTAAATTATTTTTTCAAAATTCTAGTTATATTTTGGCAAATGTTGCATTTAATTTTTAAAAGCGTAAATTTAATAACCAGTGGAAATTGTTTAAATTATAATTTAATTCTGTTTCAATGTACACGAAATCAGAGGGGCGGAACTTATAACAACCAATGGAAGCCAAAGGCGCAATTTTTAAAATTCTTAATGAACCTTGCTATATAAAAAAAAAAATACTGCACATATTTAGAAACCTATATAATGGTATTAAGCGTTCGAATTAAAATTAACAAAAAAAAAAAAATTAATATAAAATTTGTTTTGGCATCCCAAATAATCATCATTCACTTACTAAATACCTGCAAAACACTGAAAAGTGTGAAAATTCACACTTCACATAATTTTTTTCAAATCTAACCTGTTTGGTTGAACTCTATATGTTAAACAGATTTTCAGTTAAGATGATGATACGCGAGGGGAAATATCATTTGACTTAGTTGTGAAAGGAATTACCTAACGCTTGAGCAGATTATTTGTCCCATGTAAACACGAGATTGTCTACTGGCATGAAACGACGCTCAACAACGTTTGTGTTTCCGATCACTGCTATCGATGCGACTTCTATTTTAGTAGCTTTAACATGCTAATGACTTAAACCTCAAATACGATCACGTGACTTAATAATGTACGAAATAGGTGACTAGAATTAACACAACAACGCTCTCATTGCAATTTTTGAACTATACTTAAGAAGATTTGTTAAAGGTTTTACTTGAGGAAATCATTGTATACAGGATGTTCAATCTAAGTGTGCCACCATTAGAGATGGGTCGTTCATGAACGAGCCGGCTCACTGAGCCGGCTCAGTACACTGACCGAAGTGACACGGTTCACCAAACTGAAATGAGCCGGCTCACGGCTCACTGTATAGTTTCAAGTTTCAAGGATACGATTAGTCGGGCGATTGTGAGCTGTGACCGGAGTGATCCGGATCTGGATCGATGTCATGTTGAACGTCGCGAGAACTCGGCGTGTAATGTATTATCATAAAGTGTATTTTGTCATCAATTTGTAGGGCAGTTTATTTGAAACTAATAATAAAAATATTAAAAATATTGCCCAAATCCCAGATGTCCGATTTATAAGGGCAATAAACATCGCCATAAACTTAACACATCTGGTTTAAAATACAGTAGCTACATAAAGTGAATTGTTTGTTTCAAAAATGTTAGATAAGAGCTGGGGCTAAACGACGTTTTACCTACGAACGAACAACCAAGCGACCGACAACTGACTGACCTGTGTCTCGGGATCATGTTTACAGTTCATATATTGCAAGAACCAGATTTAAGCAAGAGCCGGCTCTAAGCGACGTTCTACCTACGAACGAACGACCGACCTGTGCCTCGGAAACATATTTACTTAACCGGATCACTGAGCCGGATCAATAAACCGGCTCAACAAACTGAACGACCTCCACTGATCCGGTTCCGCAAACTGAGCCGAAATTCCCATCTCTAGCCACCATTACTATCTCAAGAATTATAAGAGATACGAGATTGGTTAAATTAAAACCAAAGAAATACCATTTTGCATGTCTATTACAAAATTATTAATACATTTTTTTTATGATCAGTGGTTCTCCAAATATGGAACCCAACTTTCTTATTTTAAATGAGAACATATTCTTTTTATATTTTTGTTCGGAAGGAATTTTTTTCTGAATTCAACGAATACACAATTTAGTACTCTTACATCACAAAAATTTTGAGAAAAATGCTTATTAAATTGACATTAATTTAAATCAAATCGTACAGGAATTAGCATGCAATGAATGAAACAAGCTCACGCTTACTACGGCTCGATGAAACTACCTTGTAATGTTATGAGTCCATAATTTTCAATTCTATAAATATGAATTGTTATCCAAAGAATATTTACGTTAATATCCAGTTTTCCAAAAGATTAACTTCAATTTTAGAATTGTCATTTCATGAAGACTAAAACCTTTTACTGCAGAATTTATTCATAACATATTTTTGAATATTTTATATTTAAAGTAAAAAAGGTTAAAAGCTAAACTGTATATGGAAGTGGTCCAACATTTTTTTGCTTTGAAATTTTGACAGTTAGAAGTTTAGTTTTAGTTTTCTTTTGTTAAAACGTTTTGCAGATAGTATTAATCAAAAATGTGTTGACAACTTAAAGTAGTAAAACAGTAAGTATAATTAAAAAAATAAAACTTCGCTAATTCATCGCTGTTATATTTTTCATTATAACAATTCAGAATAGATCAATAAATGTATTAAACCGTGAATTTCTACAACCGACGGTTCTTTTTCCTAGCATATTTTCCTAAATCATAAGTTACTGCAGCTCAGAGCTTTCATCATACGAGGAGTATTTGATAAAGTCAGAGACTTTGATAAGAGATGGCGCTCAGATTGCAAATTTAATATTATTTTTGACATTTACCATTCTGTGTGAAATAGTACATTATGAACGACGTTCGGAAGCGGAAGCAGACAGACAGGAAAATCACTATATTCACCTAACAAATTTCCTAAACGAGGAAGTTGTTTGATTATATAATGCAAATTTATTATTTTAAAAGAGACCAAAAAGCAAAATAGAAAAAGTATTATAATAAACTCGTTACATACGACTTTTTACCGCAACTGTCGATTTGAAAACTTGTCGTTTTGTGACTCGTTTTCTAACTTCGACACTTGTGGCAAAATAATACCTTATGCAACTTCTATTTTAATATATATATATATATATATATAAAAGCTTAAATATATAAATTTTTAAAAGCTTAAATTTAATAACCAGTAGGAAGTGTTGAAATTATAATTTAATTCTATGTTTGAATGTATACGAAATCAGACGGCGAGGCTTATGATTTAAGCAACCAATGGAAACCATA
Organism: Liopterus haemorrhoidalis; assembly: GCA_963971575.1. Classification (NCBI taxonomy): domain Eukaryota; kingdom Metazoa; phylum Arthropoda; class Insecta; order Coleoptera; family Dytiscidae; genus Liopterus; species Liopterus haemorrhoidalis. The sequence continues at coordinate 58,935,623 of OZ020612.1, read as the reverse complement.
GGCGCAATTATCAAAATCATAATGAACCTTGCTATATAAAAAAAATACTGCACATATTTACAAACTTAAATAATGGTATTAGGCATTCGAATTAAAATTCATAAAAAATATATTTTGACATAAAATTTGTTTTGGCATCCCAAATAATCATCATTCAGTTACTAAATACCTGCAAAACCCTGAAATGTGTGAAAATTCAGACTTCACATCAATTTTTTATTTCAATCTCGTACTACCATTTTCAGCAATCGTCTTATGCAGAGTTTCCCAAACTGTGCTCCGCAGAGCACTTGGTGCTCCGCGAGCATTTACTAGTGCTCCGCGATCTACTAGTGTTGCTATATATATAGCAATGATAGTGCTCCGCGACGAATTCTTCTCGTGAAAAGTGCTCCGCGGCTCAAAAGGTTTGGGAAACTCTGATCTAATGTCTGGTATGAAAATTCGCAGTCAGTTGAAAAGACCTGTTTTACACACTAATTACATGAATAACTATTTTAAATGGTTAATAAGTATTAAATGTTTGCTTTGCGATTGTTTATAATAATAATAATAAATAAGTTTATTCAGTAAATAATTAAAATACATAAAATTACATGGTTAGCACACAGCACCCGTTACAAAAGTAACATAATCTGTATTTGGATATGTTGTTGTATGATTGGTTATCAGATATTTGAGTAATATTCTTTAATTCTAGGAAAAATTTCAAAAAACCTAACAAAATTTGAGAAATATGTGATAATGTTATGTGAGAGTGTAAATGTTATGTGTTTAAGTGTTGAAGCAAACGATGTTTCGGAAACCTCCTCTTGTGTCGTTTCGGTAATTCATCTAGGTTATACAGACCAATTGCACTTATTAATGGGTTCGTATGAATACTGCACTTTTCATAGAATTTTTTTGCATTTTTTAATACAAATTCTTCTATAGTTGGCTGATTTGCTATTTCGTGTATGAAAGTAATGCGGTTATATTTTCTTAATTGTGTAGCCATTCGCAGGCATTTATTTTGAATAACCTGCACGTCATTTAAATAGCTTGTCGATACACTAGCCCAGGCTGCAGATCCATAAGTTAATATTGGTCTGATCACTATATTATACAACAATAATTTATTTTCAGTACTTAAGTAACTCTTAGTATTAATTGTTTATAATAATGTTGTCAACTATATATATATAGTCTTTTGTTTTACCATAAATGATTACAGGCCATAAATTTTATCATGAGGTTATCAATAAAACAAAGCTGTCCTGGGAAAATTGACATATTGAATGAAATTCTATGAAAGTTATTGCATGTTGGTATAACTAAACAATGCAATAAATTATTCTGAAAACAAGAATATTTAACCAGCTGAGGTTTTACTACGTCATACACGATTGATCTGAGATGAACTATTTTATTAAAACACAAGCGCTCCAAAAATTCATTCTTTAAAAAAAAAAAAACATAAAACAAGAATGTTTTTAACCAATCTAGTAACATAACGGATTCATTTCCATTACAGGTTACGTTTGCCTGCAGATAATTAGAAATTTTAACTGATTTTAAATTGATCTCGAGATAGTACAGAAAATGAAGCTCAAAAAATGACAAAACCTGGCAATTTTTTCGTCCAGCATCGATTTGGATAAAAATTTGGAATTAGGCTCATTTCACCCTCTAGTTCATTTTCTACATTGTGCCGTTGTACGCTTTTTGTTTTTTAAGGGTGAAAACTACCCCTAATTGTAAAAAATTATAAAATAACATTTTAAACCTTAACATGGGTAAAATTTGGTTTGGATTAGCTAAATATGGATCGTTTTATGCTTTAGAATACAATTTCATAATGTTTCAACCATTGTAAATTAAATTCCTTAAGATCCCTTAGTTTTTAAATGGGGTGAGTTTGAAGGGCTCGAATAAGGTGGTGTTCGCTTGTAAATATAGGTTTTAAACGGCTATATCTCGCCAAATATTCACTATACAGAAAATATATGCACAGGAAAATTTAAGTCATTAAAAAAACTACAATTTAGTGCTCTATCATTTTTTTCGTATCTCCAGTAATTTCGGAGATATTTTGAAGAAAAGGGTGAAAAATACGAAATCGCAAAAAATAGTTTTTTCTTTAAACTCCAATTTTTCTAAAATTAGGCATTTTAAATTGGTCAAACTTCTTGGGTGTACTGAAAATACATATATGAAGAGAATCACGGAAGGGTGAGGATCAATTTGAATTAGAGGGGTAAATAGCGGGTTGTTTTCACTGATTTTTTCGTAGAAAAAAGTACGTACCGACCTTATTTTGATCATAAGTCGCTTAATTTTTATGCTAGAGACTTTTTTGTTTTTTTTGTTTGAAAGGTCTATTGAAATACTTTAAAAAAGATTCAATGAGTTTTCCTCGAAAAATGCAAATTTTTCCTGTTATTTGACTTTGAATCTTTCAAATTATGCATTTGGCGAAAAAAAGTTAACCATTAACATGCCGTATCTCGGTTCGTATTGGTCGTAGAAAATTAATAAAAAAAGGATTTTGTTTTTTTTTTTAAAAGCTACAATTTTGCTTTCTACAGTTTTTTTGATAAAATGCGTATTTTTTGAGTTATTCGCAAAAAACTTTTTAAAAACATCGATTTTTTCATCGAAAAACTGTTACTTTCAACCGCGAATAACTAAAAAAATATTAGTTTTACGAAGAAAATGTAAAGAACATTTTTTTCTTAGAATTACTTTTCCCATCGATTCCTATAGTTAAAATGTAGTAAAAAATTTCCACCCCCGAGATGGGGTGGCAACCACCCCCAAGGTTTTAGCGTACACCGGCATGATGTAGAAAATGATCCTTGGGCTATTCCCTACCTTCTGTGAAAATTTCACTTAAGTCCATGCTGGACGAAAAAATTGCGAGCCAAAATGCTTCATTTCCTGTACTAAGATAAAATAATTTTCTGGAAAACAATAAACCTTCTTAATTACAGCAATGATTAAACTGAAAATTAGTTCTAGATTAAGATCATAACTAGTACAGTAAGTTAAATTATTGTTTTGATAACTTCCTCGTTCGTTCTTAGTTGATGTTCTACTTAAAGAATAAAACTCTTGACAGTCTTTGCGCTTTCCCATAACTTTTCCAATTAGTTTTCCGTTGCTCTTTTTTCTCTCTGAATATTGGAGTTTTATGATATTTATTACACAGGTTATAATAATTATAACGATCTACAATTATTATAGATAGTTGCAAAAGACTTAAAAACCTACAAAACCCTAATTATACTTGAAGAAAACTACATCCGAAGAAAACTCGAAGAAAAGTGGAAAGTAGCATGGCAAAATAACCAAAATAACAACTTACACCAAATAAAAGATAGTGTAGGTAAATGGTCCTCACGAACTAACAGAAGAGAGCAAGTGATATTAACAAGACTGAGACTTGGGCACGCCATGTACACCCACGTACATATATTCCAAAAAACCGAGAGACAGAGTCATTCAATACCTTAAGGCAGTGGTTCTTAACCTTTTTGAAGTCACGGAGCACTTTTGACCATAAAGTAAATTCGCGGAGCACCAAAATCAAAAAGACAAAAAAAACAAACAAATACATCAAAACAAACACCGGAAAAAGAAAATAAAGATATTGATGGCGAAGATCTTGCAATAGAACTGAGATTGTCTCAAAGAACAAAAGGCAATCCTGAGGCAATTTTAAAATGGATTTATTTACAGGGTGTAGAAAAGTTATTTCCGAATTCTATCACAGCTTTACAAATTTTACTAACCCTGCATGTTTCAGTGGCAAGAGGTGAGCGCATGTTTTCAAAACTCAGACTTAGAAAAAACTATTTAAGTTTCAGTTTAAGCCAGGAAAATTTAAATGGATTGGCCATCATATCAATAGAACATAAAATAGCCGAAAGTATTGATACTGAAGAAATAAGAAAATAATTTGCTACCTTATAAGCCAGACGGGTTCCATTGAGTTAGAATGCCAAAGACTTCATTGAAGTTTAATGTAGTTAATTTTGTTGTGTTGTTTTTTTTTTTGTTTTGTTAGGCGCCAAATTTTTCCTGCACACACAGGAAAAATTTGACAAGCCGGCCCTGGGTAGATGTAAACAAAAATTGCTAACTACGGATATATTAAATGCAAGCCCAACGCCACAGGGTAAAGTATTCACACAAATAATTTAGGCCATGTATTTAACTACAATGAAGTAAAAATATTAGATGTTGAAAGAAATATAATAAAAAGAGAAAATTCTGAGAAATTACACATATTACCAACAACAAATACAAATATAAATAAATAAAATATCGCCACAAACATACGAATGCTGACGAGGAAATAATTATTTTCATTGTCACAAAACAAAAACAGAGTTATGTCTGGCACAGTGAATAATATAGGCCGGTAGAGTCAATGCTCTATCTGGGTAATAAGATATGATTGGAGTCAACACTATAATTTGGATTTAAAAATTTCGCGGAGCACTTGCAACAAGCTCGCAGAGCACCAGTGCTCCGCGGATCACCGGTTCAGAACCAGTGCCTTAAGGATATCAACATCAAATCAAAAATTTAACTTAAAATAATTCATTTGTACAAACATATGCATGTAAACCATTGTGTAACCTGGTGGCCAATAGCCATAGTAGCTGAGGCAACCAATAATTATTTAAATTAAAAAAAAAAAAAAATGATTCTCATAGGTGAAGTTTTTGTAACAAAAAATAAAATACAAAATTTGTTAAAAATATTGTGTAAAAACAATAAGTTGAATTTAATAAGTTGGTAACGGTCAAGTGGTTTAAACAAATGTACATCAATTTGATTAACGAAGATTTGATTTTATTATTGAAGATGAGTCTCCGTTAATGTCCGTAGTAATGTGTATGATTCAAAACAATAAATAAAACATAAATCTAGAAATTTATCAAAACATTTCTAGAAAGCACCTTTTGAATTTACTGGTTTTTACTTAATTTTTAAAACGTGGACTCGTCGAGTATTAGGCCGCATTCAGAGCTCTAATCAATAGCTTATGCGCTGTAGCTTATGGACTGTTCACTGTCACCAGAAAGTTTGTCATATGATAAGACGTGAAACCGTTCAGACCTTCAAATTTAATACGCTGTTTGTTGTGGATTGTGCATAATTTTCTAAACTTATAGCTAGTGAGATGTTTTAATGAGACAGACATATAAACACATTGGTTATCGCATTCTATCAGTGACACCGTAGTTATAGAATGCTTTTACATAACCTAACATAATGTCATCATTAACAAATCTTGCTCAAAATTACAAAGACGGACAGTAAATATGATCAATTTAGGTAATTAGGTAGTTAAAATCTAAGACAACAGAATTATAAGAACTATAATACATATAAAATATTTTACGAAGCTAAATAGTTTCAAAATTCACAGATGGAGGGCTTTTCGTGACGTACTAATTTATAACAGATGTGAACGGTACATGGAATGTTAAAAAGAATGAATAGAAACATAACTTACAGCTAACAAAGCACAGTCTACAACCTCTTAATTTAAAGAGCTCTGAATGCGGTTTTAGAGTCAGTCCCGAGTCCGAGTAATTACCCAAATATTCGACGAGTCCGAGTCCAGTCGAGTCGAGTCCAGAAACCCTACTTGAAACGACATCTATTATTTATTGGACTATACTGAGTCTATTAGAGTATGAGCTGAGTCGACCTCCGAAGTGATCTGTGCCACGTTTCTGTGCTCCTTGTGTAATTATACAACACAAAGCCATAGTTTAAATGGAAAAGTTGACATTCAAAACCATGTTTTAATTCATTTTTTCGATACTTTTTTTTGTTTCCTAGAAGTTTGTTTCATTTAGCTAAAAAAGCTCATTAACTCAACTAGTTGTTGTCCTAAAAAAGTCAAACAAAACCCGTTTTCACTCCCTACTGATAATGATCAGAATGATTTAAACGGTCATACTGTGCATTATTACAGGTATCGAGTGTCACGCACGTGTACAACTGCACGAGTCTCGCTGGCCACGTGAATAAAAGCTTTTATTATTTTAATAACGTTTGTAGCGACGCCAATCCACTCTACCTGTTGTTCTGGAACTATGATTCATATAAATTCCATCGAATATAATGAAACCACAGTTTACTTACAGATTTCTATTGGCATATATCTTTTATTAAACTCACTGTTCATTTTGATAAATAAAAGAAAAATTATACTGCATTTTCTATAGTTTTTGTTTTATTGAGTTGCCTGTACAAAAAATTATAGCCAGTACATTTTCCCAGAATTCTCACATGCTGTAGAAACTTGGTCAAATATACAATCAGAACAATTCTGTAAAAATTTACTGTGTAGTAACGTATATAATCATATACATGCAGAAGACCTCCTCCTCTTGAGGTTGGTTGGTCGACTGATCAGTTGTTATGAATTGGATTCAATACTTGCAAACCCTGTAAGTGAAATAATAAAAGGTGAAATAATAAAAGTATAATGACTCAGTCATGATAGTAACTACCCTTCCTCATAGAGACAAATTTAGTTACAATGGTCATAGTAACTGAGTTACAGAATTGGTCTGTATATTTGAACTAAAAAATTTTCAAAAAACCATGTAGAAATCTGACAATTTCGTCGTTGTCGTGCGTCCATCAAAAATGGATATTACTCGTGAAGGTTTTCGTTGGATGATTTTTTACGATTTCAGCAAAGGCCTAACTCAACAACAATGCATAGATTCGCTTCGTTCAATTTTTGGTAATGAAGCACCATCAGAAAAGACTGTTTACAATTGGTTTGCAGAATTTCGTCGTGGTGGTCCGTCCGTCAGTGATGAATCTCGTGAAGGTCGACCAACATCGGTTGTGATTCAAAAAAACATCGATACTGTGCGCAAAATGATTGAAGAAGATCGGAATGTGACCGTGAGATAGAAACATCCTTTGGCATATCGCAGACTGTAATACATTCGATTTTGCATGAACATTTAGCTGTGAAAAAATCTGTTCCTTATGTCCGAATATTGTCCGAAACTCAAAAAAAAGGCTCGTGTTGATTGGTGTAAGGGAATGCTAAAAAAATTCAACCTAGGCACTGCAAAATCCGTATACATCGTTACAGATGACGAAACTTGGATTTATTCATATGAATCGGAAACAGCAAAAATCCACTGTTTGGGTCTTCCAAGATGAACCGAAACCCACAAAAGTTATTCGTTCACGAAGCACTTCCAAGGAAGTGATTGATTAATTCGTCGGTTGTACTGGACAAGTCGCAACCATTCCTTTAGAGGATCGGAGAACAGTTAATGCTGAATAGTATACAACAATTTGTTTGCCAGAAGTTATCGAAAAAATCAACTAAAAACGTCGCATCATTCTTCATAATGACAATGCAAGCTCCCACACAGCACGTTTAACAATTGATTATTTGAAGGAGAAAAACATCGAATTAATATATCATTGCCCGTATTCACCTGATTTATCACCTGACTTTTTTTACTTCCCCAATGTCAAACAAAAAATGCGGTGACAGCGATTTGCATCACCTCAAGAAGCTGTTGAAGCCTTCGAAAACCATGTTTTTGAGATACCAACTTCAGAGTGGAAAAAATGTTTCGAGAATTGGTTTGAATGCATGCACAAGTGTATAAATCTTAAAGGCGGATATTTTGAAAAGCAATAAAACAGTTTGCTCCAAAAAAATTTCTTTCTTAGTTTTTGTAAAAACTTAAAAGGTAGCCCTCGTATACGGAATACTAACAACACTTTTCACTCGGAGGCACAAACTGTTAGTATACTTGTCTAACAAGGAACTGAAAACCGACTGAATACCTACATAAAAAAATCTCGTTAGCAAGTAAACTCACTCGATTGTTACAATTTTCCTTGTTTCTCTAAAGACTTCTGGATTGTTCCGTGGTTTCCATAGGTATGACTTACTAGAACTTTCCAGATTATTCCACTATATTCCACCATAGGCGTCCCATGAGGGAAATCAAAGCATTTTCGTTTATAATAATGTTACTGCTTTGTACATTTAGACCAGTGATTCTTAACCGGAGCGCCAGCGCCCCTTTGTGGGCGTTTTGGAGGTCTGGCGGGACGTTTTTAAATTTTTAGCATTTAGGGGGCGCTGCAGAAGTTCGAGTGGGCATTGTGTCAATATAGAAAATGAGGTATGCTCATTTGCTCATTTTGCATTATTAAAGCCAAAGGAGTTGAAAGTATTGAGCTTTATCAATAAATTCAAATTATATAAAAATAATGTTTGTTGGCGAGAATACCATCAGTTTCCTTCTTTGCAACAATTAAAAGAAGATACGCTCAAGGATTCTGATTTGGAAACATACTGTAGCCACATTGACGCCCTTATCGAAGATATGGTAATACGATTCAAAGACTTGCAGGAACTTGTGATACCAGCTTGGTTAATTAATCCATTTTTATCAGACGTAGAAAGTGTCAGTCAAAATTTAAAAGAGCAGTTTATTCAGCTACAAAATGACTGTGAAGCCAAAATAATATTCAATCAATGTGATTCTAATGCTTTTTGGGTTCGTTTTCGCTATCAATACCCTCTTCTGTGGAAAGAAGTAAAATTACCCATCGTAGCATTTCCATCTTCTTATTTAGTAGAAAAGGGTTTTAGCGCAGTAATGCATATATTGAAAAAATCACGAAATCGATTACAAATAAGCCAAAAAGGAGATTTGAGATTATATTTGACTAAACTTGAACCTAATATTACGAAATTGGCGCAATCACATAAGGCTCAAGGATCTCATTAACATTTTTTTTTAATGTTTTTAATAAAAAAATTATATTGAATTATTTACTTATTCTATTTAAATATTATTATAATGTTGTATGTGATATTAATTTGACATAAATGGCAATAAATACATAATGTTTATAAAAATAATAACGTGTTTTATTTCTATTTCTCATCATTCTTTATTTGTAGTAGGAAATTAATTGCATAAAATACATACTTACATAGAGAAAAACTTAAATTTTAAATTTTATTTTTTGTTGGAGGAGGGGGCGTTGGAAAATTTTACTGTGATAAAGGGGGCGATTATTTTAATACGGTTAAGAAACACTGATTTAGACGAATATATTTTTACTTTAACTGCCAATAGTTTCAAAATGCCTTTAACTTGCAATTTTAGTTTTGAGATCTATCTCAATGTATCGGTCTATGTATATCCACATTTTTTTATCAATATTTTCAATTCTAGAATTAAAATAAAACCTAATCCGCTGATGGAAATCATAAAATGATATTTACTCGAAATTTGAAAGCACGTATGAGTGTATGTAGGTGTACCACAACTTCAATAAAATTAAACGATTCACATGAAACCTCGTACGTGAAGCAGTATTGCACGCAACTCCAGATTTAAAGCGTGATTTTATATTTCAACATTTTATTTCTTTATCGTGTAGGCATATTTTGAATACTTTGTAAGTTTAAATACATTATGTTGTTAAGAAAAGGAAGTTTAATATATCATTGTCAATTTATATCAAAGAAAAATGTGATGAATTGGATTTATGTAGACGTAGATTTTTGATGATATTCTAAAAGATCTTTTTTGTTACAGGTAAGGCTGGTTTTCTTCTTTATCGATCTGTATGTTTGTAAGTATCAGAGCTTTGTCAAATACTTAGTAAAAGTATTTCAAATATGAAATATCAGATACCGATGAAAGAATTTGAAATAACAAACTCTATTAGTAGGTAATCACTGATAAAAAGTATTTGAATTATCAAATACTTTTAAGAAGTATTTGAAATAATATATTTCAAATACTAGCAATCACCGGTCAGCAACATTTATTACGTCGCGGGCTGCATGCATTTTTTTTTTATTTTTACTTTGCGGGCTCTGTTCAGTAACAATTTTTTAGACGGGCCGTACTTCTTTTTTAGGGTTTTGTAGGTATGACCAAAAAACCCTTATACCGTCATTTTGTCGTCTGTCTGTCTGTTCGGTAAAAATTGTAGCCAAACAGCTAAACCTAGAGAGTTGAAATTTGGCATGCTTATACAACTCTTTGACCCGCACATAGGAAAAATACTAAAATTTCTAAAAAACATATCCCCCTAAAAATATAAACAAATATGTGCTCATCGAAAAAAAAATTTTTTTTTTAGTTCTGAGTATCGTATCAAATAAAATCCCTTAGTACGTGTATTAACGATCAAAATTTTATTTTTGCAAAATAAATTACTTTGATGCGATTTTTCCCAAAATTGTGCAAAAAATTTTTGTCCCACACCTTGTAGACGATGTAGTGATGGTTTAAATAAAAATCTGAAAAAATTCTAAGTAATGTACATTGGTGTGGAGCCGGAATAGTACAACAGGAATTTTTGATCAGATTATGTTTTCGGAAAATAACGCTTTTTTTGTATTTTTTGCTTGACCATGTAAAATATTTAATACCTAATGTAACACAGTAAAACAGCATGCTTTCATGGTTAGCATTCTCGCGTTCTAATTTGTAAACTAGGGTTCTCTACCGGTCTCGAGACAATTTTATTTCTTCTGTTTTTTTTGCATTTTTGTTTTGTTTAAATTATTTCTTCAAAATTCTAGTTATATTTGGGCAAATGTTGCATTTAATTTTTAAAAGCGTAATTTTAATAATCAGTGGAAATTGTTGAAATTGAATACACGAAATCAGAGGGGTGGACTTAAAACAACCAATGGAAACCATAGGCGTAATTTTCAAAACCTTAATGAACCTTGCTATATAAAAAATATACTGCACATATTTAGAAATCTAGATAATGGTATTGGCATTCAAATTAAAATTAACAAAAAAAATATTTTTACATAAAATTTGTTTTGGCATCCCAAATAATCATCACTCACTTACTAAATACCTGCGAAACCCTGAAATGTGTGAAAATTCACACTTCACATCAATTTTTTATTTAATTTTTTATTTTAATATCTTTAGTTGTGTTCACTACGCTCGACATTAAATATTAAATAAATAGGAAAAAATATTATTTTTTCTTACTGGTGGACTAAAATAAAATCGTTAAAATCGTTCAATGGGCCGCATTCTTCCCATGGATTGCCGGTGGATGATCCCTGCTTTAAATATTTCGGAATTACTGGAAGTATTTCGAATACTGAAAACGTATTTCAAGTACGAAAATTATTTGAAATATTTAAAATATTTGGAATATCGAAAAAGGAAAGAAATATTTTAACATACATAATCTAGAACCAAAATAAATATATGAGGGGTCTAAATGCAAAACTTGCCATGTCCACTCTATGTCATTATTTAGAGTGACAAGTTAGGCAAGAAAAGTTTTAACGAAATCGTGAGAAATGATGAATCGTGAGGTTTCTAATAACCTTTGCGAGTACAAGCGAATTGTTACTGATTAAAATACCACTTTTGGCTAAAAATGGTTATTAAAGAACTTTTCCCAAGACCCAATCATTTATACAAGTTTGCAAAAGAAAACAATCTTGTAAGTACGTGCAAAACATTATTTAAATGTGCCTCGTGAGAACGCTTCGCAAGAAAGCTTAATGTAAGAACAAGTTCTCACGTGCTTGATAGGTTTACACACACTCTTGATAGTTAATAAAGATGAAATTAAAAATCGTAAGAAATTAATATCTAAAGTTCAATCCTACACCGGTTATCGCACCCACAACATTCTGATTTTAGTCTAGTGCCTACGCACCATATTTTACGTTGATACTGCACTTGAATGGAATGCCATCTAGCACACGTGTTCTTTATAAAAATTAAATCACTTTGACCTGCAGCACCTATTTGTTAAGTGAGGCACATTCAAGATGGCGGCGAAAATAGCGCGCCAATTACGATAACGATAACTAATTTTTATGATAGAGCGAAATAGCTAAATACATATTTGTAGAATGGACCTTTAGCTACAATTTGCCGCGTCGTACGCGAATTTCTGTCATTTAATTTACAAGATACCGTCCATAATTCATTCTCAGACGCAAAAAAGCGATTTCCGAAATGGCTAACGTATTTCGTATAATATGGCTCGTTTTCTATTCATTTAATGTCGTAGATTACGAATCTGTTATCAAAATGGCGAAAATTATAATTTTGACAGATTTTTTTCCCAATTTCGAGGCATGATGATATACCCTATCACTGAAAATCTGTGTATATTTTGTTTCAATTCTTCCTAAATCTGTAGGCCATATCCTTGGCTACAAGAATATGTTCGGAATTTTTCTCTGAGTTGCACCGAAAATAAGATAACGGCCGAAATGCGTAAAATTTTCGCCATTTTGACAACAGATTTGTAATCTACGACATTAAATTAATAGAAAACGAGCCATATCATATGAAATTCGTGAGCCATTTCGGAAATCATTATGGACGGTATCTTGTAAATTAAGTGACGGAAATTCGCGTACGACACGGCAAATTGTAGCTAAAGGTCCATTCTACAAATATTTATTAAGATATTTCGCTCTATCATAAAAATTAGTTATCGTTATCGTAATTGGCGTGCTATTTTCGCCGCCATCTTGAATGTGCCACATTAAATTTATTTACTGTTATTTTTTATATTTGAAATTCTGAAATAAATTAAATGCTTCTAATAAACTATTTATTATTTTAGTTCTTGGCTATTGACCCCTGTAAACCAAGTAAACCCGGGAAAACCCAGGTTTTAAATTAAAAATCCCGTCAAACCCGAAACCCGGGTTTTAAAAAATTTGCTCAAAATCGAAAATCTTAGTTATGACATATGTTATATGAGCTAATTTCAAATAGAAATCTATTTAACAATGTCTACCGATGTAAACAAGATAAGTGACTATGTTGAAAAGAGACAAATTTAGTTACAGTATTGCTTTTGTAGTTTAAGAAATAAATTAAGTGCCATAACTTAATAAAATAGCCTCTTATAAATGAGATTTTTATGGATCAGTGTATTCGTTGCCTGATCATGATAATTTCAAAAGCATTTTTCCATTTTTAATTTATTTTCCATTCAAGATAAAACGATTCTTTTCAATTGTTATTTTTATTTCCCATTCAGTTTTTTCTCCCATCATAATCATAATTTTGCTCGTTGAACACAATAACAATTGACATAATAGAGTTGTTTCGTATTTCTTAAATCATTTGTATCGAAGCAGAAAAAGATATTGTTGAACTGATCCATTTTTGGCTCAACTCCAGATTCTGTTAGTTAACAAATATAGTTTCAATGCCAATTAATTTCTCAATATGATCTTGGTCACCTGTTATGAATAAAAATGTTAAATTCAGGAATGGATAGCGATCAAGGTTAATGCAATTTCGTAAAAATGTTTCCTTGTGTTTAAAAGCATATTGAGCAAAAAAATATAAAATAATTAATAGATCCTTGAAAAGATACTAGTCGTTAACATTAGTAGCTTTTAAGCCATATCATACTAGACGTGGAGATAAATACACGCGAGTAGTCCATCTATTGTTACTTGTGGAGTTCCACAAGACACAATTTTAGGACCATCATTGTTAATAATCTATGTCGTTTTGCTATTTTATTAGATATTGTTGGTGGCAAATTCTCAAGTCTCATGGTCTCTTCTCAGTTGATTTACTTTCTTCCTCCATACTACATCGGGTCTGGTTTCGTGTACTAATGCTTGTAGATTAAATGCACTGTATATACTTTATATATCTTATATACAAAAAATATCAACATTACTTTGCCTAAATTTATAGTTATCGTAAAAAATACTAAGCGCTACCGACTACTATCCAAGCAACCACTGAATCTAAAAACACGTGCTATTATACGGTGCTTCCTGCTACAATATCCGATTATTATTGGTCGGCTTGTAGTAGTTAAGTTTAATAATTTCGTGGGTATCGACGGTGGCTACATAAACATCCTATTTTCTGTATCAGATACGTTGTAACTATGAAGGACGCGTTGCGCTTATTTATAGGGATAGACCCACAGAACACTGATTACACAGCCCAACAAAATGAAATTCTTGTCTTGGTGCCGGAGAAGTAAGGACTGATTTTGGATATTTTTGATTTGCTCATTTCAAAAATATTTACCTTTTTCATAGTAGCTCTAGTTTTTGAGATACAGGCTATTTGATTTTAGTTTTCTATCTAAAAATGGTAAACCTCCACCTTGGACTAGGGTGACCATTCGTCCCGCATTTTAATATTTTGTCCCGCATTAAGATGCGTCCCGCAAAAGTCCCGCATTTTAACATTTTTTCCCGCATTGTCCCGCATTTTGGATTTGGGAGGTGAGGACCTTTTTTTTGCTCTTCACTTGGATTTGGGAGGTGAAGACCTTTTTTTTGCTCTTCACTTGGATTTTGGGAGATGAGGACCTCTTTTTTTTTGCTCTTCACTTGGATTGATGAGGACTTTTTTTTTTGCTCCGTCCCGCATTGCCTTCTTAAGAAAATGTTCACCTTACCTTGGACAGCAAAGTGGATACACAAAATATCTTTGTTTTTTATATGTTTGGGACAGCAGAGCTAAGGATCAGCACTGGGTTAACAAAAATTGGTCTTTAAGATATGTCATGATTCAAGGAAAATAAAACGTAATCAACGAACCTTTGGCTGCGAGAGTGAAAATCATATTTCCACCCTTGCATATCAAGTTGGGGTTTATGAAGCAATTTGTGAAGGCTTTAAATCGAAATGGACTTTGTTTTGGCTACTTGACACGTAAATTTCCTGGGATTAGCACGAAAAAACTGAAAGCCGGGATATTTTATGGTTCTCAGATAAGGTAGCTTATTAAAGATCCACAATTTACCGCATCAATGAACGAGATTGAATCTAATGTTTGGTGTTCATTTGTTCAAGTAGTACAAAATTTTCTTGGAAATCACAAGGCAAAGAATTACATAGAATTAGTGGAAAATATGCTTTCCAACTTTAATATTCTCGGTTGTAACATGAGTATAAAAGTTCACTACCTCCACAACCACTTAGATCGGTTTCCTGAAAACCTAGGTGATTTTAGTGAAGAATAGGGGGAAAGATTCCATCAGGATATTAAAACTATGGAAGATCGTTATCAAAGAAGATGGGATAGCCACATGATGATCGACTACTGTTGGAATCTTCAGCGAGACTGTCCTGGTAAACTCTATACTAGAAAGTCGTATAAAAGAAATGTTTTAAGTAATGAGTGATGAATGTATATTTATCTATAAATAAAAAACATTATATCATTTCTTCACTTCTTTTATTAATTGATATATGTATATTTCGACAGCTATACTGTCATCTTCAGTAGTACAGTAAATTACAATTGAAATTTCAATTTTCGAATTTTCAAATTTCGTCAAGATTCCACGCCAAATATTGGAGAGAGTCACGACAAACTTTTCCCAGAGACTGGTACACTGTAGAGAAATTTGTGGTCAACATTTCAGCGACATAATTTTTGCTTCATGATGTTTTTTTCTACTTTTATGATACTGCATGTAAATTCCACTTTGCCACTTTACAATAAAAAAATTGATACGAAGTGTGAATTTTCACACATTTCAGGGTTTCGCAGGTATTTAGTAACTGAATGATGATTATTTGGGATGCCAAAATAAATTTTATATCAAAATATTTTTTTATGAATTTTAATTGGAATGCCTAATACCATTATTTAGTTTCTAAATAAGTGCAGTATTTTTTTTATATAGCAAGGTTCATTAAGATTTTGAAAATTGCGCCTATGGCTTCCATTGGTTGCTTAAATCATAAGCCCCGCCCTCTGAATTCGTATACATTCAAACATAGAATTAAATTATAATTTCAACACTTCCCACTGGTTATTAAATTTATGATTTTAAAAATTAAATGCAACATTTACCAAAATATAACTAGAATTTTGAGAAAATAATTTAAACAAAATAAAAATGCAAAAAAAACAGAAGAATTAAAATTGACAGGAATGGAACTCTAGTTTGCAAATTACAAAGCAACGACGAAGCGCATTACGCTACAAGGGCTTACTTATCTACTGTGTTACATAGCAAATTAAATATTTAACATATTTTAGTTAAAAACGCAAAAAATGCGTTATTTTCCGAAAACATAATCTGATCAAAAATTCATGTTGTACTATTCCGGTTCACACCAATGTACATTACTTAGAATTTTTTCAGATTTTAGTTTAAACCATCTGGGCTACAGGGTGTGGGACAATTTTGGCAAAAATCGCGGCAAAATAATTTATTTTGCAAAAATAAAATTTTGATTGTTAATCCACGTACTTTCATCTGATACCCTACTCAGAATTTTGAAAAAATATATTTTTTTCTATGAGCACATATTTGTTTATATTTTTAGGGGGATATGTTTTTTAGATGTTTTAGTATTTTTCCTATGTGTGGGTCAAAGATTTGTATAAGCATGCCAAATTTCAACTCTCTAGGTTTAGCCGTTTGGCTACAATTTTTACCGAACAGACAGACAGACAGACAGACAGACAAACAGACAGACGACAAAATGACGATATAAGGGTTTTTTGGTCATACCTAAAAATGAAAAAATTTCAAAAACTTATTTATTTGTCCCATTTACAAAACCGCCAGGTTACACGGCGGACCCTGTATACAGAATTATTAACAAAAACTTTAATATAATTATGGGTTTTGTCAGATCTTGACAATGGTGACAATAATCGCGTGACAATCTCACACTCGAAATGAACTGTCACACACAGCGACAAGTGGAGCTGAGTATGCACGGTTACCTCACAAACCCTGGTGATATGCAATTATTATTCAGTACAGCTTTAAGTGAAGTAATGTTTTTGTTATGTATTTAATGATTCTATCTACCTACGCAAATGCAATATGCATATGTTCTCTTAAAATAACATAATGTGTTAAATATCTTATTAACAGAAAATTGCCAATATGTCAAAATTTGCGTGGAAGATTATTCATTTTTGGCAGTGATTGAATTGTTTGCTTATTCATATATGTTCAGTCCATTTATCTTCAGCATGACCTTTGGGAAATATTTTTAAAAAAACAACAGTTTTTACACAAATATATTTTAACACTATGAACTTGTGAAATTTAGTTTTCGTACAAAAATACAAATGTATTTAAAAGATTTGGTTGTTGAAAGAGACAAATAGATTTCACTTATGTACGCCAATAATCTTAAGTGGGTTCAATTTATTGAAATAAACTGAAAAAGTTGACCTCAAATTTATTGATGCGTGTTCAAATTTCATCAAAAAATATACCAATTTATTAATGAAAAAATTAATCAATTTATTTTGAAAATAGAACAAGTTCTATTTCTCATACATTTTTTAGGGAATTCTAGGTATATTTCTGTCTGTTTAGTTATTACCAACTGTTTAGTTGTAGCATAAACAAGAAATGTATAGGTTATGTATTTCATTTTCTCAAGTGACAGTTCCGCGTAGAACCGCAAACAATCTAACCCACCATCTTCTTTAGGCTATTCCAAACGTTTAGGCGGAACTAAATGGGAATTTCATTCACTTAAGTTGTCACGAGAAGGGGCCTTGCTTGGGTTATTTAATTTTTCACGCTAGCGTGCGAAAATTTAAAATTTCAACAGTGAAACCATGGAAGCGAATGACATATGTCTATATAAAAACTTGTTTGCATATTTTAATCACAAAAAAATAAATAAATGGAAAATTTGTATTAAGATTGACACAAAAAATCAAAATATAAAGAAAATGACATTTTAAGATGATATTAACCTTAACCAAAAAATGTTTATTGTAAGTACGATTTACTAAGCTTAAACAAAACGGCCGAAAGCACGATTTAAATGATGAAAGTAACTAGATTGCAAAATCTAGTTCCGCCTAAACGTTTGGAACAGCCTAATAGGTATTTTCTTTTGTTTTTGATTTTATTTTAATGGCCTTTGCTGCTTTGGCAATTAGCCAGGACAATTATTATTTGTGAAAAATTGCATGCCTGAACGGGCTTCGAACCCGAGACCTTAGCAACGCAGAGCAGATGTGTTACCACTACACTACGCCGGTCGGTCTTTTGATTTTTGAAATAAAATAATTAACTACCATTAAGGCATAAACCACTGCTCATAATGCACGTTTTTGTAAAGATTTTTTTCAATACTTTAATTTTGAAAAATATTTAAAAAAATTAATCGTCTAGTAACTTTTTGTATTAAATTTTTACAGTTGGTAATGTAAAAGTTTTCAAAAACATGATAAATAAATTGATGTGTGTATAAGCTATTTCAAACGTTTAAGCGGAATTAAATGGAATTTTTATTTATGTAAGTTGTCACTAGTTCAATTTTTAATAAGTGAAGAGGGCTTTTTGTAAACAAAATAATCAAAAATCTTATTTAACCGATAAAAATTAGTTTCAAAATCTAGTTCCGATTAAACCAAAAAAATAGGCTATAAAGTGTTCATTTTATTTCCAAGGTTATCAATAAATTGGCCAATTAATTGATAAAAAAAAATATCAATTTATTATTCAATAGTTCAAATTGGTCCGCTCCCAACCCGTATTAGGTTACCGTGGGACTTGTAGACCTGAAACTTTACTCTTTGGAGTAAAAAGCTCGTGCTCAATATAAAGTAGCAATACGGTAGTGAAAACTAAGGCTCAATGAAACTACTATGGACGTTTATGGACTGAAAAAGAAGAAGTTAAAATTGGTAGATACAAGGATACTCGGATATATCGAAACGTCAAACTGAATTTTTTTGCACCATCTAGGGCCGGTTTTTGAACTGTTAGTTAACTATAATCAAATAGTTAGAAAACGGTTGCTATGGTTACTTATGGGATTGCTATATTGTGAACGTAGTTGACTATTTGCTTATAGTTTACTAAGCTTTTAGAAACCGACCCCTAGAGATTTAAATCTAATCATTGGCTTTTTAAGTTTAATCATCAAGATTACAAGGGCATTGAATTGACTTCATAACAAAGTTAAAAGTCCTTCAAAACTCTGATGCAAAAACGAATACGGCCGGTGAAGTTATTTCTGGAACATATTGAAAAAAGTTTTACCTATTAAATTATAAGAATTTTTTTGAAAACTTATTGGACACGAAAACTTTGTAGGAGTATACTGAATATTAGTCACAGCATTGTTCAACACAATAGTTCTCAAACTGTTGATAGGGATTAGGATCATAATGAAGGAGGCCTATAGGTCAAATACTCACAAGTGTCAACATTTTCGAAATTTGTCATAATAACGGATGATTTTTAGAGGTATAGGACTTTAAAATGAAATAAAACACATAAAAATCGAGGTAAAGGCCATGGTATTGGCTTTACTGGAAAGATAATTTTATGCCATTAGTGTTTAAATATAATTTCGGGCATATGGGCGCGGCTGGGTCGAATAAAGCGCAACCTGAAACCATTTAGATCACTTTTTGGAGCAGCTGGGGCCGTATATCAGTAATAACGCTGGGAATATTGACTTCCAAGTCGGCCATCGTCTCTGGTTTATCGGCGTAGATTAGCAACTTCACATATCCCCACAGAAAATAATCCAAAGGTCTTAAATCGCATGATCTTGGCGGCCAATTCACAGGTCCATTACGCGAAATTATGCGCTCAATGAATGTTTCTTTCAATAAATCGATAGAGGCGCGCGCTGTTTGTCATGTTAAGCTGTTTTGTTGAAACCACAACTCTTCCACATTAATGCCATTCAATTGGAAAAGACTAAACAGTCAGTAATCATGGCTCTATAGTGGTCTTCATTGATTGTAACGTTCTGGCCGGCATCATTTTCGAAGAAATAAGGACCAATTATTCCACCAGCCCATAAAGCACACCAAACAGTGACTTTTTGTGGATGTAACGGCATCTCAATTTTGTGGTGAAAATGAGGATCAAGAGCAATCTCGTTTTCGGCCCATTCACCGAACGTACGACGCACACGATGGTCATGCGGCTTCAACTCTTGCACGAACTGGATCTTTTAATCTCGTAAACCAAGATCTTTCCGCAAAACCTTCTATAAAGTGGATGGACACAGCTCCAATTGCTGTGCACGATAGTGAATCGATTCATTCGAGTCCTCCTCAATTCTACGCTCCACAGCAGCAACAGCTTCTTCGATGCGCACTGTACGACGTCTCTTCGAATGCGTATTATCAATTAGAGTATGCGTTGTGCGAAAATGATCCATGGTTATTCGAATTACCTGCTCAGATGGATGATTATGTCGACTGTAAAATAGACGTAGCGCAAGTATCGCGAACTGAACCACGATTTTCGAAATAAATTTGCACAATTTGCAAGCGTTTTTCTAGCGTAAGTCTATTCATAGTGAAATGGCAAACCAAACTGAGCACAAATCGGCTATCAAAATGGCCGTCATTGGAAACAATGTTGCCAATTCGAAAAACAAACCTCTAAAAAATAAACTTTAGTACCAGATGGTGCAAATTCAAATAGAGCATCTTTATACCAGCAGGCAGAGACATGTTCAACTAGAGTGATCTGAATTACGTCCGTTATCTTTGTTTATAAAGCATACAAGATTTATTACCACTGCTTATATATCTGCTACAAAATTTTCATATGTATTCATGTTCCTAATTTTGTCTATATATACAAATTATACCTTAGTTATATTATTTTATGAACATTTGTGTTGATTTTCTGGTATTTTATGTGAGACATAAATTCAACGTTTGGCTGCTATTTCAGAGATGGCTGTTTAGATATGCACCCTCGGTTTGAAGACATTTTGACTGTACATGTCAAATATTATTGGTGATAAGGGTCCTCTTAACTGAACTTTAATATCAGAAATCTTGTACATTTTTAAAGCAACATCAAAAGGTTATTTTCTTGGTTATGACAAGTTCTACATATGAATCATGACGCATCATCAAAATTTAAAAAAAGCATATCTCAAACACGATGATAAGTAGAGGCTTCTGGTTTGAAATTTTCATCGCTTTTTTTGCATAATCACAACTAGAAGAAATAGAGAAAAGCGGAAATTTGAAATTTCTCAAATCCTTTATACTCCAGAAATACGAGGTGTGTAAATTAAGTAACGGGCTGATTGCATAAATTTTTTGATTCGAATAGAATTACAATTTAATATTGATTCCCTCAAAATAACTTCCTTGGGAAGCCACATAGCGCTGGAGATTATTCTTCTAATCCGCATAGCAATGCTAGAACTCGGATACTGGAATAGTTTTCAGCTGGTCGGTTTCGGAAATTTGAATGTTTTCAAGTGTCCCAAAATGACGTCGCTTGAGGTGATTTTTCAATCTTGGGAAGAGGAAAAAGTCACAAGTCAGGCGAATATGGAGGCTAAAGAGCCACAAGAATGTTTTTACTAGCCAAAAACTCTTTGTTTCTGGCTCGTACTGAAATGACACATTCCAGAAAATGGGTATCATTTTCAATCGATTCCAAAAAGTCAAGGCACCTTTTCTGATGTCTCTTTGGTTCTGTGAAAGTTTTTTGGAACCATTTTTGCGCAGATTTTTCTCATCCCCAATTCATTGGTCAAAATCTGATGAACGGTAGTGTGAGTCAAATTCAACTCTTCCACGAGCATTCTGTCAACCGATGATCTGAACGCACAAGATCTCGGATTCTGTCGACATTTTCATCTGTTCTTGAAGATGAAGGCCTTCTGCTGCGTGATTCATCTTCAATCAACTCTCTTCCTTCTGAAAATGCCTTAAACCACCAAAAAACCTGGGCCCTTGACAAAACAGTGTCTCCGTAGGCCTGCTGAAGTTTTGCAAAAGTTTCCGTTGCACTGTGCCCACGTCTGAAGGAAAACCTGATAGCACACCGTTGCTCGAAATGAATGTCACTCATTTTTAGAACTCACTAGAAAAAACTCTTTCGCATGTTTTTTTCTACTACTATAAAATTTAGGGCATTTCTTGTAATTGCTTTTTTTGTTGGATTTTATTCAAAACCAGAAAATTTAATTTTTCTAGGAGTGGGGAGGGTTTATAAATATTTAAATTTTTCTATTCAATTTATTAAATCGCCCCCTTCCTCAAAAAATAGCTGGGTCCGGCAAAGAGGTGGGTAAATTATGAATATAACTACAGATTAAAATGCCAGTGATTTATAATGAACCCAAATTTATATATTAAAAACCGGGTTCTGGAAACGACTTCAAATTTTAACAACCGGGTGACACCTTTCGGACTCTGACAAAAGAAAGATGTGGCAAGAAATATGGAGAAGCAAACAACAAAATAATACTCAAACGTCAACAACCTCACAGCAGAATATGGCAAAAATACTTTAGGATTAAGTAAGTGAATTTTTTATACAATTGAATGAATTTTTTAAACAACTGAATGAATTTTTTACAACCTTAACAAGATTGAATTCCCTTTATTCGCATGCGTGTCATTTTCCCACTGTAAACGTAACTTTACTGATAATATTCTAAAGCAGGGGTTTTGATTCAAGACATTAGTGTCTGGAATTAGCCCCAGAGATGGTAAAAAATAGATGGTTTCTTACACGTAAAAGATAAATTAGTTAGTTCATTGACCGACTAAGTTTTGCGTAGAAAAACTTGTTGCCTTACAACATTATATCTAACTTTACGGTAAATGTTATGTTTAATTCATAGAATTTAAATGAATATATTTAAGTACATGACACAAAGATTTGCATAAACCAATGGGGTTGTATGAATTTAACATAACACAAGAAATGATTATCTATTTCTATTTAAAAAAATT
The DNA here is from genome assembly GCA_963971575.1 of Liopterus haemorrhoidalis. Lineage (NCBI taxonomy): Eukaryota > Metazoa > Arthropoda > Insecta > Coleoptera > Dytiscidae > Liopterus > Liopterus haemorrhoidalis. The sequence goes on along the minus strand of OZ020612.1, from coordinate 58,912,884 downwards.
ATAGAACATGTTGCTGCTTTAACAGTTAAAACCAAACGGTTTTTATGTGTAGCGCCACTGTCACCTATTGATTTATATATGTACTATTTTGGCTTTTCAAAACTAGTTCCCGCGATATGTTTTTTTGAACTCTCTATAGTTTTCCTATATGAAGGTCAAAGACTGGTACAAACATGCCAAATTTCAATTTTCTATCTTCAGCCGTTTGACTACAATTCCTACCGTATAGATAGGCAGACAGACACATGATTGACGTTATAATGGTTTTTAGGTGATGCTTACAAAACCCTAAAGAAAGGAATTAAAGAAGATACCAGACTCTGCCTCAGTTAAAAAGTAATTTTTAAATTATTGGTGCTACAAAAATATTTATTTATATAGTCGGATTGCTGATAGGTGACTGCTACATGTATGCATCAAGTAGTGCATTCATATAATAATCTAGTTACCATTTTTCAGCTATTTTCAAAATGTCTTTTGTTATTTGTTTTAGCGTTCAGTGTCTGTTAATAATATTCATTAATAGAGTTTGTGGCCAATTAACAAATTCACATACTTTAATTTTAAATCTGCTAGAATATTTTAATTCCGAAAAAGAGAACAATGGGCCACTTATTTCTCCATCTTGTGTCCATCAAAGAGTAGCAACTGCCTTGAAGATTTCGGAATCAACAATTCGTAGAATTATAAAATGTAATAAATTTGAACATCTCACTAAAAAAATCACGAGAAAACGAAGGAAATTAAAATCTGAACCAGTTTATTTTATTGATACATTGGCACAAATGTATGGCCATGAAGTTCTAAGATTACCTCCTTATCACTGCCAGTTTAACCCCATTGAACTAATTTGGGGTATAACAAAAAATTATTATGATAGACATATTGGTCAAAACTGATATAGTGACAATGAAGTTTTGAAAATGTGGCAAGTAGCCTGTGATCAAATTAGTTGTGAAACTTGGGCAAAATCTGTTAAAAAAATCGAAAATTTAATAAATAAATGGTGGGAAAGAGAAAGGATTGTTGATGATATTAATCCAATAATAATAAATACAAGAAATGACAGGGATAGTTCAGATGACGACGATACCATGCACTACAGTGACTTAATAAAAATATTCATTTAAATACAACTTTTAGCAATACATTATATGAATAAATATATTTTTACTTAATATTTTATTACTTTATACTTAGGGGAAACATAAAAATTTAATTTAATTAAACAACAAATTATAATCCAAATTATACGTATGCGTATAAGTTATTATAATTATTACCTTAAAATTAATAATTTTGCTTGTTTGAGTACTGCTGTGAATTTATTTTCGCGCTCTAATTAGTAAAGATATCTACGAATCATGCCGTTTCTTTCTAATGCTTTGTTTTTTATTAAAATACTTTGGAAGGTTAGTTGTCAACTTGCGTCACTATACGTTACTAGGTATACTTGGTATGCAAATAATTATAATGATGTAGACAGAGAAAGCATACAGTATTGTTTATCGATACTTGTAGCAACGAACAGTCACCTATCAGCAATCCGACTATATTCCTGAATTTATTTTAATCCTACGGAACCCTTGGATAATTCTCACAGAATCCTGAGGTTCCGGGATACGCAGTTTAAATACCGCTGATCTAAATGAAAGATTTAGCGTAGTTCTTTATTTTTTTTCAGACGATACGTTGTTGTCTATCTCGCCTTGTTTCTTTTTTAATAACGTTTTCCCAGTTTTTTCTAAAAGAGTTTAGAACTGCTATTTCTCTTCCATATTTGCGCATTAGTTCAAAATTAAAAAATCCCTAGAAATGAAACTGGTCATAAAACAAAATAAAACATTAATTTTTTTACCAAATGCACATTTCCTTTCATTTTGCTACGAATTCATTTTCATGCAGCATTAAGTCGAAGTATACGCTTCAGTATTTAGATTTTCTTTTTTCAAAAAAACAATATTTTTTCAACAAAACTTTTTTAATTAATAACTATTGGTTATACGAGTAATATGTCATGTTATAGTAGTAATTAGGATATAAATTTTATTGAAACATATATGATAAAATTAACCAAAATATATTTAGTGCCCCATTAAAACCTAAACTAGCAATTAACGTCACATAAAATTAATACATTGGTAAATTAGATCTATAAATATTTGTTAACATTATTTTGATTCAGAAAAAAAAACAAGGAAATTACAAAATCAATAGCATTATTTAACTAAAATAAAAGAGAATTGTCTACTCTCGATAAGTGTAGGCATTAATAACTCGCAATATGTTATATGACAACTCAGTGATAATTATATAAGGAGGGTGCTATGTGCTATCGAGGTAAGGGTAATTCTTACTCAAACTGAAAATGCTAGTTAAATATTTTGCCAGTATATATTAGGTCGTCAAGGATGAAATTTGTAGTTAGTAATATTGCCAACTTTAACAGCTTATTATTTGACATTGGCTTAATATTTTACCGTTCTGTTTTTTTTTTTTTTTTTTATTGGAAAGTTACACATCTCGCCTGTTTAAAGAAATCATTGTATACACTAAAAAATATCAAAAACTTTTTTTTAAATTAATTTTGTTGAAAATAGAACGGTCGGAAATTCGCACATTATGAAGTTTGAGTTCTTACGTGGATCTACGGCATCGCTGACCGCGCAAAACACTAATAGGGTATTTGGCTCTAGTGTTATTACGCAGCAGATAATATCAAATTGGTTCCCCAAATTTCATACAGGTAACCTAAAAACAAAAAACAAAAAAAAGAAACCTGGCTCATCGATCACAGCAGAAATATACTGCAACCAACTGGACGAAATGATGCAAAAACTTAAAGAAAAACAGCCTAGATTGGTCAACAGATCGACTCCTATTCTATTGCATGATAACGTTAGACCACACACTGCACAAATGATTGTGGCAAACTACAGGAATTGGAGTTGGAACTTTTGCATCATCCTCCATACTCACCAGACCTAGCCCCCATTGATTACCACTTCTTCCGCAATTTGGACAACTTTTCAATAGGAAAACAGTTTAATTCCACAATGCTGTAAAACTGGCCTTCCAGGAATTCATTGACTCTCGTCCGCCAGGGCTTTATACCACCGGCCTGAACAACCTGCCGCTTAAATGGGAAAAGTGTATAGACAATATGGGTGCATACTTTGATGAATAAAATAATTCCTTATATTTGTAAGTTATCAACCAACTTAGCCTTTTTTATTCTACAAATTTAATTTCTGACGACCTAATATTATATATTCTTTATTCCCCCTAGACCTTGCGGCGTTTAGGGTATTAACTACTAAAAAAATAAAAATAAAATTAAAATAACATTACAATTTTTGTTTTTTTTTTTATATATTATTACAAAATTTTTATTTAATTTCTTTGTTCTTCCTTCGTTGTCTCTGTCTTTCCTCCTATTCTCATTCCGGCTTTCCTTACCGATCTCCTTCCTTCTTGCCCCCAGTTCTCTCGCCTATTTTTCTCCCTTACCTTCCTCACTCATCAGTACCTTTATCTCTTCCTCCCAAAATGCCATCTCTTCGCTAAATGCTTCAAGGTTTCTTGTTCTTCCTTACATATTCTATAGAGCGTGCCTTCTGGCTTTGCACTGTACCTATTGGTTTTTTTTTTTATTTATTTATTTATTTTTTTAAATTTTACATCGGCCTATTTCTGCGACGAAGCTAATCGCCGATGCTAGGGGGCGAGCTCCTACACCTGGATGAAGGGTGAATGATTGTGAAAATGGGAGTAATGTAAGCATATTATTCTCGCCCGAATAATATCACCAACCGAGACTTGAACTAGCAACCTCACAATTCAGACTGTTGTTACAAGTCAAAACTGCGATTTAACGAGCTCGGCCACTTCGTTGGCAAGGAAGAAGAATAAGAAGAAATAGCTTACTAACGTGGTGACCCCGACGCTAGATTAAATTTCAAAACTATTTCTGGCATATAAAAACCACGTGATCAGTCCACGTGAGCTGTTTACACAGTATCGAAAAGTCGAAATTCAGGTGCAGATGCCCTGTATTGATATTCAAGATACTTGGAAATATTCAAACCTTAACAAAACAAGATGAAAATTCATTGATTTATAAAATAATCGTTAAAAAACTCTGATATAATTTATGTTACTCATGTCTAAACATAGTCTAAGTGCTCTAAGTCTTCTTAAAGAGATATTAGTACTGTCAATCACTATGTTTTGAAAGTTTTATTTCCAAAACAGGTGCAAGAGCCAAGCGCACATAAACCAAATTATTATACTGCCAAATTGTAATGTAACGTTCAAAAACTAGTGCCAATTGTGCGTTTCTTAGAAATTTTATCTTACAGGCCCTTGTGTGACACACAAATAAGAATAAATGATGACTATAATAAATAAATTTAGAAATATAAACATAAAAGAAACGATTTACAAGATACGACAAGTTTTTAGCAAGCAAAAAAGGAGTTTGCGTTTAACTTTCCCCTACAAAATTTTAAATTGTGTGCTTCGTATGTTATTAAAGCTTACTGTAACGATAAGTCTCGCTACTACAGAGAGATCAACGTTCTTTTAATGTTATATTCTCTTCTTTTTCCTTTCTTAATAATTCTTCATAACTTCATTATCTTGAAAGCCAGTAAGTACATACCCATAACTCATACAGTCATATTTTCCAATTACAGGAATTTAAAAAACTGCTCTTATGTTTTAACCTAAAGTGCAATAAAAGCAGATTTTTTAGATATGTTAACATTTCTTGTATCATTACAAAACAAGACTGACAACAGTGTCTTATAAAACAAAGTTCGCCTAATCTAGCCTAATCAATGGTAAATGAAGAAGTTGTTATAGTGCGTTCAAAGGTGAGTTTGCAGTATAGGTCTTATGGCAAATGGGAGCGGTGGTGCCAAATGTTGAAAAAGTGTCAAATGTGTCAATTATAATAATATGAAAAACTCGTATGATTTACAAAAATCAACTCTTATAAAACTCAAAATAACACTCAACAAAAACAAATTGCCATTTGTAAAATAATGCTTCTTCACAGATCAGCACGTTTTAGAGCTGGCAACGTCGACAAGCAAGAAAAGGATAGCGTCATTGTGTAATCCCATTAGAGAGTATGAAAAAGAACTACTCCATATGCTCTGTACTGCAAACTCACCTTTGAACGCATTATAGAATGAAATTACCTAAAAGCTGTAATAAAACCTAGTATCACACAGAAAAAGAAAGGCAGATGTAGGATGACATCTATATCATTTTCATCTATAATATTATTTCACATAATTGCAAAATAAAATATTTTGAAATCGTATTTCCTTTGTTTTCCGGACCGTATTTTCGGTTATTTTATCTCTATCTGTCGTTATCACTTCTTCTGTTGCTACAGACTTTATCGGTAAATGTCCGTTACTCGATAGCTACTCAAGTTCTTCGCCAAACATTGACAACCGCTCGATAACTCAATTCCTTTCTATCTAACATTCTCAAAGCGAAATATAAAGTCACAAGATACACAACAAAGATATACAAATGAAATAAAAACTATTTACTGTTAGGGTTTTGTATTTCAAGTATTATTACCAACACAAATATAATGATTTTATGTGTTATAAGTGCAAATAAACCACAATATGAATTCTTATACTGGGTGTTCAAAAAAATATTTTTACAACTTGATTAGCCACTATTTTCGTTTGTTTCAATTTTGCCATTTCATATTTAATATTCGAGCAATGTAGACGTAGCAAACTTGTTATGGGCGCTTTTGCAATTGCAAACTGATCTTTAATAATAAGTTTTACTTTGTATTTAATCGTTGTCGAATATTAATTCTACATAAAGATACATACATTTAACTAATGATCGTAGTAGTGATATGATGGTCGGTAAAGTGTATTTCTATTCATACCTCTACACCTTTATGCAATTAATTTCTCTAATTTTACACCACAATCTCTTTCAACACCTGTCTTGCTAATTTATAATAATTATATATAAACATTCATATTTCTAAACTAAAAACATTTTTTCCTTTGTTATCAGAATGTCGGACGCAACAACTAAAATGAAATATTTTATTATCAGTGGACATAATCATGAAAAGAAGACAAGATTGCAATGGTAACATCCAAACACGCACACAGAAAAATGGTCTGGGGAGTCCATTTCGAAAATATATCCGTAAAATAATTTTTTTGATATTTTGTGGAGAGGTTGGGTATATATATCAATTTAATTTTGATTATAATATAATTTTTTTTAATAAGAAATGCGATTTTTACTATCTTAGTTTTTATTAAATTAGTATATGATTTTTTTTTTTTATTCTGGTGGAGGGACCGGAACCGAAGTTCCCCTGTTTTTTGCGCGTCTGGTACCATATTTGAGAGAACTTATAATTTCAAATACTTGGGCACTATACTAATTCAGGTTCAGCAAGAAAAACAGAATTCAAGATAGCAGCTCCCACCATACTTTTATTAAATTAATGATGATGGCTTCGAAACAGTTTTAGTTTTGTATCAAATTTTGATGAATGGTAACAGAAAAAAGACTCAGAAACTTATTTAAAAAACTCAGCTTGAACAAACAAACTGCGCCCAAGATGGATGGACAATTTACAATGCTATTTACAAGAGCTATGTGCCAACTGTTGGTTAAAAGTTACCTTGATTACAGAATATTTGAAGAGGCTAATAAAGGAAGTCAAGTCCCACGACGGGTTGTATTGCCATAAAGAAGACTAAAAGCCACTACACAAAAAAATAGATTTGACAGTTGATATGGATGAAAGAGTATACGGGAAGATTAAACAGCATTCAACCAGTGGGAATTACAATATCAATGCTGCTGCACTTGGTTAAAATTAACAAACAAAGGCTGTTGTTAATTGGTTGGTGGTAATTTTATTGGTAATAATTGATTATATGTCTGATGAATGCTTTAAGTAAAAGAAGAAATTCTTGGATCGGACACATTTCAGACACACAGGACTAGTCAATACCATACTGGAGGGCGCAGTAGATGGAACAAACTGCAGGGGTAGACCCAGACTGGACTACATTGGACAGCTGATGGAGGAGTTAGGCTGCCTCTCTTACGCCCAACTAAAAAGACTGGCCCCGGGTCGAGACGCGTGGAGATCTGCTTGCCAAACAGAGTAAAACCTTGGATTGAAACCGCAGAAGAAGAATTGATTAATTTCAAAACAGTTAATGTTCCGTTATACAAACTTTTGAGTTTCATAATCAGATATTGAGAGATATTCTATTATTTACAAATATCTAATTTATTAGTCATTCGGAGAGTATTGTTGCGGCAAAGTTAAATGAAATTAATTAGATGCTTGTAGTGGATATGACAGGTGATGAGTATAAAAAAGGATCTGGAAAGATTTAACATCAATGGACCAGTGGTAAGATTTCAAATGTTGCACTTGAGTTCAATGATAGAAGTAAACGATCTAAAATCTCTCAGTTCACAAATAGAATAATAAAACCTATTTTTGTTTGTGTAACATCTAACATTGTAACTAAAATAGAAGTCTCTTAACGTAACGTGTTTATTTATTTTATTAAATATACCCAGTTTCTCATCGTTAACTTGTTAAAAATATCTGAGGACAAATCATGAAGGAAACTTATAAAAATAACAAAATCAAAAGAAAATATTGGAAGGTAAATAATAGGAAACAAAAATATCCAGAAAAAATATAATTACTTGGAGACTTGACGTCATTCAGAATGAAGATTTTTAACGGATTCTGAATTCAAATTTATGAAAATATAATATAATAAGAATGTTGTCCATAATACATTTGAATTTATATTATCGCGTGACTCAGCCAGACACGTGCCAATTTTTAAATTTTGTAAGATTTTCAAGGATATAGTTCTAATTTATAAAGTTTTATAACGAATACGACCAATCTTACCAGGGATTTAAACCTTAAGCCTGTAGTACACGATGCAATTACTCGAACTGAATCTCTTACGATTTGACGTACGATAATTATTGCATTGAGAATTTTGCTCAGAATTATCGGATGTAAAATTATTGTAGTATACCATCCAATATTTATCGCTTTGAATCTGTACCAATTGATGAGCACTACGTCTATTTTTGTAAGTTGACAGAATTCAAATAATTGTACTTAACCTAGAATTGACAAATAGTTTTTGGACAATTGGACAATGGACAATTTTTAATGACTGATAATATTAATCTTTGCCCCAAATCAGTAAATCTCCTGGATTCGCAAAGCCGTACCGTTTTCTGTTCTAATTTATTACATTTGAAATTGAAGGGAATTATTGTTTTATTTATTTTTTGTTATTATTATTTTTGTCTATAAAACTACGAACTAAAATACAGTGACCAGTATGACAATTTCAAATAAACCGTACAAGATATTTGTAGTTCTGAAGATTCTAAAGAGAGATTCTAAGATAACTAAGGTTGGGTCCAACGAGCGCATTCAAGAAACTAGTTAGAATAATTGACAAATATTATAATAATAGCGAGATGGAATTCAACTATTATCTGTTATATACCTGTATTATATACGTCAAATACAAGGCCGCTAGCTCAGATATAGGTAAGGAGATTAGCAAGAGGTTCCACAAAATTCCTAACATCCTTAAGTGGCAGATTTGTATTTACGAATTATATACAAGGTGTCTCAAAAGAAATTTTATATTTAGTGGATCGATTAAAAAAAAAGTAAGCCGTATATAGAAAAAATGTTTATTAATTATTAAAATACACTTTTTGGGGATTTATTTCTTAAAAATAATATCGTCTAAATGTAGACCCTCGCGTTCTCGGCACTCATTTAATCGAACAGTAAAATTACTTATGACGTCTCGGCAGGTGGACTCAGGGATGGCTGCTATTTCGTGACGGATATTTTCTTTCAAATGCGCCAGTGAAGTCGGTTTATTGGCGTAAACTTTAGATTTAAGATAACCCCATAGGAAAAAGTCCATAGGGGTTAAATCTGGACTGCGTGGAGGCCAATTTATGTCACCTCTCCGGGAGATATATTTGCCTGAGAATTAAGCCTCTGACTGGCATCTTGGGGCTTTAATTCTTGTACCAATTGAATTTTGTAGGGGTGCAGCTTTAGGTCTTTGTGCATAATGCGATGTAATGATGATCTATGCAAATTTAAAGCACTTGCGCGCTTCCGAATTGAAAGGTTCGGGTCGTCACGAACAGACTGATTAACATTCTCCACGTTTTCTACCGTTCTTGATGACCTAGGTCGCCCGGATTTTGATTTATCCAGCGTTGTACCAGTCTCTTCAAACTTTTTAACCCAATGTCGAATGAGAGGAATGCTTGGCGCATCATTTAAGTGGCGAAAACCTCGAATACTGCAGAATTTTCTACGCGCTACAGTCGCCGAATCACCGTTTTTGTAAAACTCTCGCACGCATAACGCGCAGTCTGCTCCCGAGAAACGCTCCATAGCGACTAAATTCCCAACAGCCAGGCTACCGATTGACATAACCCCCGCGCCCCTCGGATACGTTGCGTTCACGCAGTAAGCTAAATAAATATAAAATTTCTTTTGAGACACCTTGTATTTGACTCGCGCTTTGAATCTACAAAATTTCAAATTCGATTTTTTTTACATTTTATTGGTGATACGTTGATTAATTTCCAAATCAGCTGATATTCCAATATACAGCCTTTAGTGTGCCATTAACAGGTAATGAGGATAGTATTTTATTATTTACAATTATATAATTTATTAGTAGGAATTAAATAAATTCTAAATTAAATAAACAGTATAAGAGATCTTTTCTACTTTCTTCGAAAGATACGGTCATTCTGAGAGTATTGTTGCGGCAAAAGTCTCTTTCCTCTTAATTAAGTTTCTAAGTTGCCGTGAGAACTTCTGCAAACATCACGGAGTTTTCTTTACTCATATTACCAACAAACTAACAAGATAAAAGTCCAACTTATAACTTAATTCAAATTCTGCCAATGTATTCGATATTTTATGGTCTTATAAAGTTACACACAGCCACATATGTAATTAGATTTAAAGATAAGCTTACATGTCTTTCGTTTTATTAATTTTAAGAGTTCTTATTACTACAAAAACTAAATTTTAATATTCAGGGTTATATACAACAAAAACTTCCATGTAGAGTGCGATTGGATTATATAGAAAATTCTCTATACATCTTTTTTTCATTACTATTCGAGTAGAGAACATCAGGTTGCTTACATCAATATGTTCTTTCAAAAAGCTTTTGTCATATATTTAACGATACACCTCTTATTCCAAAATAATGAATTTGGTCTAGACCAAAATCGATTTCTGTACAAGGTGCTCTACTCTTAACATAATTCAGTGGCACTTTACCTGCAAATTTCTGGTCATCATATAAATCTGATTCAATAAGAAATCAGAAATAGAATTTAAGCTGCTCCTATTTTATTTATTATACAGATAGCCCCCGACTTGTGACGGGATTCCGTTCCTCTATCGTAAGTCCATTTTAAATTTATGCCTTTTACATGAGTGAGGCATAAACTAAATTTAAAATGTAAAAAATAGTTATTTGCTTATTATATAGATGGCCAAGTGGTGGTCAGACCCAACGCCAATAAATAAAAATAAAAAATTATTTTTATAATAACAATAATTTAAAGCACAGTCACAATCAGTTGCAGACATATTGAAATTTTCAGGTCATCACCAATTGTCAAAGCCGCGAATTTTGCTACTAAATCTGCGTTCAGAGCTCTTAAATTAGTGGACAATAGGCTATGACTTGTGCACTGTTGATTGTCACTAGCAAGTTTGTTATATGATAACGCGAGCAACCGTTTAGAGATCTAAATTTTATACGTTATACGTTGTCGATTGTCGATAGTTTTCCAAACTTATAGTTAGTGAGTTGTTTTATTGAGACAGATATATAAACACATTGGCTGTTTCAGTCTACATTGAAAAGAACGTTTACATTGTATGCCTTTACACAACCTAACGAAATTTTATCGCACCGATTACAGCAAATCTCGTCCAAAGACAAACAATAAATATGATCAATTTAGATAATCAGGTTAGGTTATGTTAAAAATCTAGGACAGTAGAATTAGGAAAACGGTAATAGATAATAAACATTTTACGAAGCCACCGTAATTAAAGACGCACTATTCGTAACGCACTAATTCACTTAGCTGTAAACGCTGCCTTGAACGTTAAAACTATCTACTAATTTTATCCACAATGCACAAACAGTCAACTAATTTAAAGAGCTCTGAACGCAGCTTTAAACAAACATAGATAAAGTCCAAGAAGATTTACTTGCGAGGGAATCATTTTTTGTCTTTAATTTGTCGTAGATTCTATTTTAAAAGTAATTAGGTCTTTTGGGAACCTATTCCGACATGGGCCCGGATTAATCCGGCTACTTTTTTTTAGTAGAGAAGTTGTGTGTATATTGGTTAGCATAAAATATATTTTTTAAAACTAACTCATAGGACGCCAAGCTTAGAGTTATTTAAAATTTTTACCATAACTGTCTTTAAATTCATTCACAAAAACTATAAAATGACGGACTAGTTGAATTTAGTTGCCACACATGCAAGCCTTACTCATTTGGCTATCAAAAGTTGGTAACCCTTTCAAACTTTTGTTGACAGTGGTCTATACGTAGGCGTATGATGGCGGTTTCATCCCTGTGGTTAATCCTGCAGGAAGAATCCCATGGAACGTTTCTCTTAATCTTCCTCAACTTTACATTTTGTATGCTGTTCGAATCATGTTGCCATTTGGATAACAACAAATATGATAATACTTAAAGTATTATATAATTCATTATGGGTATTAGTGGTTTAGATCTTAAACCATCCTTCGCCAGATACTGCACTTCAGGCTTACCACAAAGTAGCACGTCATACGCGAATACCTGCCGGGGAAAATACATACTGCCGCATTACAGGCCCTAGAAAGGTGCGGCAGCGGCTAGTGCACTACGCCGTGCGTATTCAAAGAGCGCAGAGAATTAAGCAAAATTAAATCAACTACTATCTCATTTCATAGTTATCGTTAATAAACATTAGCTACTTATTCGTTTGTAAAAATACAATTTTAAAATGGAGGCAAAATTTAAATGACTTATAAACATTAAATTTTCTGGGACACTCCGTGTTCATATCGGTTATTTTTAAATTGAATTATTCGTGATTACAATGTTCGCTATTAAATTTTTGCAGTTTTCTATTTAACTTTTAAATCACATGATAAGTTAAGCGTGATCGTTTAATATAGTACTATTACTTATAATGTATGAATGTTAAAAATTTCACATAATTTCTGATGGAATTTGGAAATGGTAACGTAATAGTATAATGTCTTCATTATTGATCAAAAAATTATAGTAAATATTTTAATATTATACTCAGAGGAAAATTATAATATTACGCCACTACCTGAATAAGGCATTTCTGCGCCTTGACCAGGGGAAAATTTGTGCAAAAAACTCATCCTAGTTGTTCATTGTTCATCACTCTAAAAAATTTCCTTAGCAGAAAAATTATATCAATTTGAGACAAAACTTATGTTCCTGCAATGTTAGGTACAACTGGTCTTATGAGCCTCAGCCTCATTGAGCCGAATCAGTACACTGACCGAAATAAACTAAATATAAATGAGTCGACTCACTGTTAACTACATATTTTCAGGGATTTTGTTGGGCGTTTGCTATATTGTGAGTTGTGACTGAAGTGATGCAGATCAGTGTACATGTAGAGCTTCGAGAGGATTTGGCGTGTATTGCATTAAGGCCTTATCACACTAGAGTTATTATTCAAGTCTAAACTTGGAAAATTAAAGTCTTTGCATTCGAATTGAAGTCTTGTGCGTGTGATAGTATGAAGAAAAAACCTAGGTTTTGAAGACCAGGCAAATGAAACAGGATACAATTTCTCGGTCTCTTTACCCAGGTCTTATATCTGACGCATCTTTGTTTTAAAATAACCATTCAAAATATAACTGTCAACGGTCATAATTTCACGATGTGCGCATGGGTAAACAAACAATTTCCAAGTCTTAACTAATATTCAAATACCGTGTGATATGTCAAGACCTGAAGACTTGGATCCTGAAAAATACCTACAAAAATAAGACTTGGATAGCGTTCTAGTGGATACGCCTTTTATCCACATAGAAGCTTGTAAGCCTCGTTTATAATAGTTCCATAACTTAATGCATAGAATATCCATAATGTTGAGATAAAGGGTAATGTTAGAAAATAAATAGTGTTAATTTTAACACTGAAAAAGTAATATTTCATAAAAATATCACTATCTAAATAAATGAAGATTAACACGGTGATTTGGTTAAAACTATTTACTTTATTTAAAAGAAAATTTTATCACCAAACTGAGAATGAACTTTTAAACTTATACATTTTTGTTGTGAAAGGACCTGCTTTTTTGGACTCGTTTACAGAGCCGTCTCCACGATATCCACTAAGCCGGTTTTGCGAACCAAGCCAAATTGCCGATCTATTGTTGACTCAAACTAACGTGTATCCCTCTAGCGGCAATAAAGCGAACACTGCAAAAAAGTATACTGTCATTGTTTACGTATAGTTTAGGATGTTTTTTTTTCTGCTCTTTTTCACTCCATTTTTACAACGAATAAAGTGATAAATTTAATAAACAAAGATTAAATACACACTTTGTTGTGTGTATAGTTGCCATTCAGAGAAAAAACGTCTCCCAATATTAGATGTATTTATTAGAAAAATTATAGTGTATGACAAAGTTTCTTTATTAGTTCTGCAATTTAATTTTAATACCAACGAGAAAAATTCCTTAAAAGTTAATAATTGCAGCATTCATACTTATGTTTTGCTACAAGTGAAAAAGAAAGTTTATAAATGATTCTAAAATTTTGTTTCTATTTATTGAAGGGAATTCCTACTGTTCAGATGTTTCTAAACAAGCTGCTAACGTTGAATTTTTCAATTTCCGTGTCTCACATTTGCAAGAAAATCTTTTAATGTTGTATAAACTATTGTTAATATAATTAAAGCCCCTTCTTATTTTATGTGGGTGTTTTGTAAATGTGTTAGTTTGCAAATATTTGACAGTTTTCTTGTATAGAAATCTTTCTATAAAATTTCTAGAGAAATATGTAGATATTAAGTATTCAAATAAATGTTTTAATTTCAAAGTAAAATATTTTATTTTCTCTGTGAGTATAACCTAGTACCAACATTATAACCTCTGAAAATATCCATTTACAAACAGCAACTTTCAACCTTGATCCCGTTCCCAACATTTTACTTTAAACGTTTACGAAGGATGCATTTTTAGTACTGTTGACCCATATATAGCTGATCTCCCCGGAAAAAGAAGTTTTAAAATCGAATTTATGTTCGTAAAAATAACTGAATTTTTGACTTTGATTCGCACATTTAATATTTCTCCTGATGTTATTTGATGTCTGTAGGAGAATCTATTATTCAACATCATTTTAAAATTTTAAAATCAAAAAACCAAATAAATTCGTATTTTCTCTGCCATGTTATTTATTCTTTTTCGTAAAACACCTGAACATCTAAAATGCGTTAAAATCCTCTGGGTATTATCTGACAGTGTCGCAGTTTTCTGTAACACCACATTTTCTAGACGATTTTTTCTTGTCTCCCACTCAAAATAAACAGCATATGACGGTGATCCTAATGAAAAATACATTGAACCTTTTCTTGCGAACACGCACAAACGGCACGCAATGTTGAAAACAGCATTAAGGTCTTATTATTGATCCCATGTTTACCTTTAAAGCTTTTTAGATATTTTATTTTCCATTTAATGTTAAGTGTGGTTATATAAAGAAAAATAGATGGCACCACATCAAATTTCAGGCGTTTTAATGTGAAATAAAATAGTGATAATAAAAAATATTTGGTTTATTCATTTGAAGGGTGAAACGTCGGCTAAACCCTTTTTGAAACTGCATTATGTCACGAGGGTAAAATGATAGGTAATGGATTAAAAGAATAACAGTAGAGTCCCATAGGTTTAATAAGACGTCGTTTAGAAAAGCGTTTTTCGTCAAGGGGTCCGCGAGCTGTGTTAATAGGGTCCTTGACCCGTAAGGGTCTTTGAGTCGTAAGTGCTGTATGCGTTTTTTTCTCACAAACCAAACACAAAAAGTATACAGTGGAACCTCGCACTTCGAACACAATCCTTTCCAGGGGATACGACTTTCGAGTTGTTCGACTTTCGAATTTATTTCAATAATTGCATGTTTCATTTTATCTATCTATCTACATATTTATCTACCTATCTATCTATCTATCTGTATGTTATGGCCAATGACCGAATGACGGGAAGTGTTAAGAACGACCGGCCAATGACAGGCATAGAAAAAAATAATAAGCAAACTGCATTGGCCAGTAGCTGTTAACGGTGCCCGCATTCGATCATTGGCTGTAACATGTCTATATATATAAACAAAAGTCCTGACTGACTGACTCATTGACTCATCAACGCCCAGCTCAAACCCCTGCTCATAGAAACTTGAAATTCTTGGATGAAAGTGGAAGAAAGAACATGTAGAATGTGCAGGGAAGGTAAGGAGACAATGGAACATTTGATGGAACAACGTGAAGCAATACGACACAGAACGGAAACGAGAAAGAAAATTTTGGACGAAACAGGAAGAGAGTATGAATGGATGAAAGAAGTGAAAAACAGAAGGGAAGAAATTGAGCTAAGGAGTCAACGAAGATATTAATTAAAGGAGAAGAAGAGTAGATTTTAAGCCGAAAGGCGAAAAATATAATTATTATTAAGTAAAGGTTAATTAGTGTAAGATAAAATGGAGAGATTTTTCAAAATTCAACCTCTAAGGAGGTGAATCGGCTTTGTGTTTTATTAGAAAGGTTACTCATAGAAATGTTTAAAAACTAATTTCAGGATTTTCCCCAATCAAACCCTAAAGAGGTGAATCTACATTCAGGATGAAATGTAGAACTCTTCGTATCTTCTATGTTTGTTGTGTTATAACATTCCTATTTGACATATAGATACATATCTTTTTAAAATCTTTAGAAAGTATTTTGATAGTTTTTTACATTTCGTCCTTAACCCTTTGAGGACAGAGTTAAGAATCAATTTCTAAATACTTTTTTATTCATAAAAATTATTTACTATTATTAGCTACTCATAATTATCTTCAGGAAGATGCAAACAACTTGGAAACTCTACAAAAATTAAATTTGGTATCAAGGCAACACATTGCACTATGGTTATTACCAAAAACCAGTTATTATCAAAAACTTCAGAAATAATTTTCACATATGTGGTTAGCAGGAGTAATCAGTTACCCTGAAAGGGTTAAAGGGGTATATTGGTATTTTTAATTCGATTGAACTTTCCTTGGACATAGAAATATGAAATTCGGGAAGTATATTACTTCCATGATGTAAGCACCCATTTAGAAGGATTTTTCGAAAATCGATCCTAAGGGGTGCAACAAGCTGAAATGTGCTTTCAGGGATTCCTGATTATATCTTAAGACTAAAGAGATGTACAAAATGTACTTACAGTAGTAGAACTTGTACGTAAAATTATAAATTTTTATGTGTAGTAGCAACTAAAAAATATTTACTTTGTAGTGTAAATTTGTAGTTTTACAATAAATTATTCTTGTAAAATAATATTTTCACCGATCCGATTAAAAATTAGATATATTACTGTCTGTGTAAAAAAACATTATTTTTGTTGGTCCGTGGCTATCCACGGTTTAGGTTGAGAAACAGTATTATACAAGGATATATGGTTTTATGAATCCCCTGGATCCAAAGTCTATCAAATTCAAGGGGCATTACAAACTAGTGACGTTCGCGGATTAATTTAAAAGATATTGTTTAAATCTGTGATACTGCGAATTCTTCTTTGTAATACAATTCATATTACGATCTTTGTGGTTTCATTTAAAAAATAAAATCTTCAAAGATGTACAGGAAAACGTTTTGAAACCCGGAGTGGTTTTCAAAGGAACGCTTTCTGTTATTAAATGTTTACATTGTTTTTTCTTTGGCTTTTGTCAGTTTGTATATTTTGTAGAAAATATTGTAAACAATTCTGATGGATTACTGCTAGAATTTTGTCTCAAAAAAGAGAAAAAACAATTTTGGATGAAAATTTATGAGTGATTTTGAATTATTAAAGTTGTTTACGAGAGCTCTAAAGTTCATTGCCCTTTAAAAATTAAATATCAATAAATAAATATTTTATTTTCTTCTGTAAAAAATATGAGTAACGCAATTTATTACTACAAATTATGAAAGAGTTATTGCTTGAAGCGACTAAAGTGCAGCATTTAATTGTACAAGAAATTAATTGAAAAGTAACTTTTACAACAATACAAACAATTCAAAAGTCATTAATATTACAAAAATGATGAATAAATTATGAGTTAAGAAAAAGTTTAATTAACGAATTAATTAACAAGCTAGTTTTATGAACTGACAAATAGCTTCTTAAGAAAGCAACAAGTTGATAATTTCTATTTAAAAGACATTTAAGAAATGCTAAAAGAAATATTAAAGAAATTTACAGAAACTTTAATACCCGGTAACATAAAACATTCCTATATCTAGTTTTACTTAAGCCGTTTAACAGGTTTAGGTTCATAGCAAGTTAGAAATTAATATGTTACGAATAGACCGCCATCTGTGTTTTTTGAAACCAGCTACTTAGCTTCGAAAAATGTTTTATATGTATTATCGATCTTATAATTCTGTTGTTTTAGATTTTAACTACCTAATTACCTAAATTGATCATATTTATGCCCGTCTTTGTAATTTTCAGCATGATTTGTTAATGATGACATTATGTTAGGTTATATAAAGGCATTCGAACTACGGTGTCACTGATGACACCGTAGAATGAGAATGCGATAGCAAATGTGTTTATATGTCTGTCTCATTAAAACCTCTCACTAGCTATAAGTTTAGAAAATTATCCACAATTCACATCGAATAACGAATTTAATTTAGAGGTCTGAACGGTTTCACCAGGTCTTACCAGGATGAGGTCTTACCATATGACAAACCTCTAGTGACAGTAAATAGTCTATAAGCTATTGATTTAAGAGCTCTGAATGCGGCTTTACAATTGTTGTAACTTTAAAACTAGATATAGTTAAGATAAGTGCGTTGTTGAAAACAAATTCGTTTTAGCTAAATCGAGTTTTAAGGCGTATTCGAGTTTTAAATCGCATTTGACAGGTTTAAAATTATAATGGATGGATTGTTTTGGTAACGACATACAGTTATAAAATTATAAGTTTATATTATCTAACCCTAATAATTAAAAAAAAAAATTAATACATGCCTTTTTAAATTGCTAATATACTATAATCTTTGATAAATTTTATAAACAGCGTTGAGAAGTAGGTCTTTAGAATGACGTTGTTGCTTTCTATGAGGTCGTATGCCTCCTGTTGAGAACCAGTGTTTTAAAATATACATCAGATGATATGTGTATCTGTCAGGAAGTTCATTTGTCTGCAGCGAAGTCTAATATCGTTTCAGACAGCCATTGTTCGTTGCATGTCTGTTGCAGAAGCACTTTATTTATTTACCCAACATTTGACAGATATGAATAATCCTAACTGTCTTGTAATAACTGTGATTCACTGTTTTATTCTTAGATTTTACATGACTACATTTATTGTTTTATACATAAACTATGTGAAATAAATAGTACCGCCAACATTATTAATTATGGATATTAATTAGATAGTCATCAGGATCCAAAAGCGGAGTTAAATGTAAAAACCTATTGTTTCATTTTGATATTTTCCAAATACCTAACTAGACAAAGAAAAAATGGCGAATGAAACTAAATGAATCTAAATCGGTTCATATAAACTTCACTAAAGGCATGCGCATAGTGAAAGCCGGTTGCTGGTTGCTGGTGGCTTGTTACTGACGCTGGTTCGCGCTGGTAGTCATCGCTGGGAAACTAGCACCAGCTTCTACTATACGCGCTGTCATTGATACTACATAGGATATTCCTGCTCGCAGGCTGACCTTCGCCAGCGCTGGCAACCAGCTACCAGCAATCTGCTTTCACTATACGCGTAACCTAACAGATGTTTTGAACATTTCTCGGTAACAATTAACGATAAAATAGGGCCATATGCAAATACAGCCAAATATCTTAGTGTGGGGAGCTACGATATATAAATATGAAATGTCACGGTTGGCTGATTTATTTATTTCATTTGTACTTACTCTGTACATCCCTCACATTATGGGTTCCAAGACTTGCGAGCGGATCAAGTCTGGACCCCCGCTATTAGTCCGCTAGCTGGTTGCTATGATTCTTGGAAGGATTATGGGTTGTTTCAATTAAACTCAACATTTTAGCTAATCTACTTTAATTATGATACGGTTTAAATATTTACATTAATTACACTAGACTTACAATTACGTCGATACAGCTAAATCCAAATGAGACATTCACAAACACTAAACACTGGACTCTTTAGCACTAATCACTAATTTGTCCACTGGACACCACAGTCCTGACTGACATCCTCTAAAACCATTTATATCTCACATGTCTTTAACTGGGCACTACACTAACGTTCATACGGAATTACTTGTTATATTTTACTTGACTTGACCGACAACACTAAATGACTCTAACCCATGGTTAACAAAATCTCACACTACTTAAAAACACGACTTAACTTCTTCACTCTTTAGGCTCAACTCTTAAACATGGTCTTAACCATACGACGGTTTAAGCTGAACTACTTTTGTTAACATCTTAACGTTATAATGGTTTTCAATCTACTGCCCTTAAAACATGACTACTCTAAAATGCTTACTTCGCCCAACTATTAAATGTCATTTAACACCTCTTGATTGTCTGTCTTGTGCTATCTTAAAATTCATAATTTATTGGTGATAACTCAGATAAATATCCCATTAGAAAATAGCCGAATCATAATATTTATATTTCAGACAAAATTAATTATTATTTATGTGCTTATGGTTGACGTATATTTTTTTAACACAATAATTTACGATTCACTTTTCATGTTACATTGACAAAAGTGTCAAGTTGCAATAATAAACAATCTACCGTTATCTTAAATGCCCTTTCTAAGCAATAGATTATTTTTGTACCGTTTAACAGATTAAATATTTTACTCTAATTGAATGATTATAATGAATTTATTTATGAAATTTTATTTATGAAATAATACCAAAATTACCTCCCTTACGTTAGCTACTTCTACCAGCCAGTCGAACAAGCAGGATTCAAGTCAGGTTTTGGCACAAACGACCACCTTTAGACGATCAAAAGCTTAATAGAAAAATGTATTGAATATAACAAACCACTTACACTCACTTTTGTCGACTTCGATAAAGCATTCGACACGGTCGAATTGTGGTCGATAGTAGCAACATAAAACGACTATAGGATAGACTAGGGTTACAGCTAGTTAATACACTATATACATACTCATGCAACAGCTAGTATCTCACTCAACGATGCATCAAACGCTTTTAGAGTAAAGAGAGGAGTACGCCAGGGCGATACAATATCTACAAAGTTATTCACACTGTATTACAATACGTTATAAAAGATCTGTCCTGGGAAAACAAAGGTGTCTTAATAGATGGTGAAAGGCTAAATCACCTAAGATTCGATGATGATATCGTTCTCATATCAGTCTTCTCGGAGATGCTGCCAAGATGCTAGAAGACCTAAACGAAGCATCGAGAAAAGTTGGTCTCAAGATAAACACCCAAAAGACGGAAATAATTACAAATCTCGTCCTCAGTAGGAGACCAAATATTGACAACGTCGAAATAGACCAGTTCGTTGCAAATATTTGGGTCACGAAATAAGAATTGGCAGAGACAATCAAACATGCAAGATTTTTAGAAGAATTTCACAAGGATGGACAGCATTTGGCAAGCTCCGAAACATTTTCAAGAGCAAAATCTCATTATGCCTTAAAAACAAAGCTTTTGAACTATGCGTCTCACCTGTTCTGACTTACGGTGCCGAGACCCTAACTCTAACAAAAGCTTCAGCTAAAAAACTTCAAATAGCTCAAAGAACTATGGAGGAAATCATGTTGGGCATCACCTTAAGAGACAGAATACCTAATGCAGAAATTCGCAGCAAAATCAAAGTAACTGACATCCTTGTGAAAATAACTACAATGAAATGGAGACGGGCAGAACACCTTGCCAGAATAAAATATGGACGCTGGAATAAACTTATACTCCAATGGAGACCTTGGGCAGATAGACGGGGTCGAGGAAGACCACCTACTCGCTGGACTGAGGACATTAAACGTATCGCTACTTATTGGATGCACGAAGCCCAAGACCAAACAAGATGGGAAATACTAAGGGAGGCAGTGAATTGAAACGGCTGATCAAACAGAAAAGAGAGGAACAGGGTATAAAATATAGAAAATGTATTGGCTGAGTACATGAAACTCTTCTGTCAATATATAACAAATCAGTTTGTTATGGTTACTTTAGCGACCGTTCACAGCTATCATTTAATGCTCTGTACGTTTTTCCTTATAGAATATGGAAAAAAGTTTGCAAGCTCTATTTTAAGATTATTTTAATAAGACAGATATAAAAACACATAAACTGTCTCACTTTACTCACCCTAACAATATGCTGGCAAAAAAATTGCTGTAATTGGAGCTACGTAAGTTTATTATTAAAATATAGTAAACAAGTACGATCTCGCCAACAGTGGGTTCGTAAAATGTCACATGAATGCAGTCAGGACTTCGTAGTAAGTTGTAAAACACAGATGTCACAACATTCATTACGCATTAATTTTAAGAGCTGTAAAAGCAGTTAGGCTGTTATGAAACATTAATAACTGTCTATTAATTTTATCCACGACTCACAGCGAGCAATGTATTAATTTTAAAGCTGTAAATACCGCTTTAGGAAGAATTATATATTTTTTATTGCGTAAATGACTTAAATAAGATATAAAACAAATTCAGAAACATCGTTTCTTTTATGACAAGAGAGATAGAGATGGAATGGAGAACAGAAGACAATCGAGGAGAACAAAGGGAGTCTAAGATTATGTGAGTAAACTTCGATCAACAATCAGACAAATCCATTCAAAGATAACATCTTATGTCTCGAGGGTAGGTTATAGAAATGTATTCACACCAGCAATCAATAGTCCGACATTAGCATGTATTGTTCTAAGATCAAATTATGATTATTATAGAAATCGGTTGCCATTTGAAAAAAACATAGAAATTGAAATTTAATGAAAAATGAGTTTTGTACAACACTGAACTTGCTGTATTCTTGTACAGCTTTTAGTATATTTTTTTAACAAAGCTCTCGTGCAGTAGTTATTCTTGTATGGGAATACAGGAATCAGCAATTCATAGAACAGAGTAACCAGTTTAAAATAGAGATGGGTGGTTCATGAACGAACCGGCTCACTAAGTCGACTCAGTATACTGACCGAAGTGACACGGTTCACCAAATTGAAATGAGCCGACTCACGGCTCACTGTATAGTTTCAAGTTTCAAGGATACGAGTGGTCGGCCGATTGTGAGCAGTGACCGGAGTGATCCGGATCTGGATCGATGTCATGTTGAACTTCGCAAGAACTCTGCGTGTAATGTATTATCATAAAGTGTATTATTTATTGTCATCAATTTGTAGGGCAGTTTATTTGAAACTAATAGGCGTAGTCTGTATTTTCTTACAACCATACTGTATAAAAATATTAAAAATATTGCCCAAATCCCAGATGTCCGATTTATAAGGGCAATAAACATCGCCATAAACTTAACACATCTGGTTTAAAATACAGTAGCTACATAAAGTGAATTGTTTGTTTCAAAAATTTTAGATAAGAACCGGGGCTAAGCGACGTTCTACCTACGAGCGAACGACCGACAACTGACCGGGTTAAGCGACGTTCTACCTACGAGCGAACGACCGACATCTGACCCGGTCTAAGAAAGAGCCGGGTCTAAGAAACAACCGGCTCTAAGCGACGTCTACCTACAAGCGAACGACTGACAACTGACCGGGTTAAGCGACGTTCTACCTACGAGCGAACGACCGACAACTGACCCGGTCTAAGAAAGAGCTGGGTCTAAGAAAGAGCCGGCTCTAAGCGACGTCTACCTACAAGCGAACGACCGACAACTGACCGGCTCTAAGCGACGTTCTACCTACGAACTAACGACCGACCTGTGTCTCGAAAACATGTATACTTAACCGGATCACTGAGCCGGATCAATGAACCTGCTCAACAAACTGAACGACCTCCACTGATCCGGTTCCACAAACTGAGCCGAAATTCCCATCTCTAGTTTAAAACACAGTATGAGACGATTGCTAAAGGAAGACACAATCAGATAAATTCTGTAAAAATTTACTGTGTAGTGATGTTATTACAAGATAAAATATAAAAAATATAATGACTTTCATTCATGATAGTAACTGACCTTGCTCATAGTAACGAATTTAGTTACAATGATCATAGTAACTGAGTTACAGAATTGGTTTGATTATCTTTTATGATTATACCATGTTTCAACACATATTTCGACATGTTTATAAGAAAACTAATTTAAAATAAAAATGTTTTATTCACTTTATTGAATATTATTTATAATATTTTTATCATACAACTTGCTTTATTGATTTTTTTAATTTATTATTTTTTTCAAATCTAATTTCAAAAATAAAATATAATACATGTCCTTTTATTTTGTAAAAAAGTATATTTTCAAAAAAAAAAAATCCAACTCCTCCCAAGTTATAGCTAGCTACTCCCACGCATCCGACTTTAAATGAGTTACGGGTATTCCCCGACAGCGCCATAATACCCAACTTGTTGCAAACTTGTGAAAAGTAATGAACTGTATTTTTTTATTTATGAAATGCTAATCAGAACTTTAATTTATAATGTTTTGCCGTCTATGGTTTTATGGAGAACGAAACTATACTAAAATATCAAACTAATTCTATAACATAAAAAATAACCTATAAATTCTTTGCTCTAAATTGCTTTAATTGATTTTTATATTTATTTAAAAAATATATACATATCTGCTCAGTATAACATATTCTGCAAAAGCGTCTGATGATCTTACAAGAATATGTAAACTAAAATGAAGCTGGGCAGACATTAATTATAATCGTTTTACCCAAAAATTTATGGAATGGAGAACAAGAATGAATAAGCGACTCATATGTAGACTTCAAACTAGGTGGTCCCATGACATCAAAATGAGTGCAGAACATAGCAGGAAGGTAAGAGCTTACAACAGAGCGGCGTGGAAAAACTAGGGGATACAGCCTGACGTAGTTGATGATGATGATGATGATAATATATTTACTACAATGCCCACCTGTTAACACTCATCTCAATTCACAAAAAATATTGTCACGGGGTGGATTCAAGAACGGACATCTTTTCTACAAAATTTATTATACAAGGTGTCTCAAAAGAAATTTTATATTTAGTGGATCGATTAAAAAAAAAGTAAGCCGTATATAGAAAAATTTTTTATTAATTATTAAAATACACTTTTTGGGGATTTATTTCTTAAAAATAATATCGTCTAAATGTAGACCCTCGCGTTCTCGGCACTCATTTAATCGAACAGTAAAATTACTTATGACGTCTCGGCAGGTGGACTCAGGGATGGCTGCCATTTCGTGACGGATATTTTCTTTCAAATGCGCCAGTGAAGTCGGTTTATTGGCGTAAACTTTAGATTTAAGATAACCCCATAGGAAAAAGTACATAGGGGTTAAATCTGGACTGCGTAGAGGCCAATTTATGTCACCTCTCCGGGAGATCAATTTGCCTGAGAAAATTTCACGAACACGTGACAGAGACATATTGGACGTGTGTGAAGTTGCTCCGTCCTGTTGGAACCATGTTCTTTGGTTATAGCCAGGAAAGTTTTGCAGTTCAGGTACCAAGAAGTTGTCTAACATCTCCAAATAACGCTCTGAATTCACTGTAACTGAACGCCCCCTTTCGTCTTCAAAAAAGTAAGGGCCGATAATTCCTCGCGCCGACATCGCAGCCCATACGGTCACTTTAGGCGAATGTAGGGGTTTGTGATGTTTGCGTTTCGGATTCGTTGCACTCCAGTAGCGGCAGTTCTGCTTATTTACGTGGCCATTAAGATGAAAATGAGCTTCATCCGAAAACAAAATGTTGGTAAACGTTGAAAATCGCTCAATCACCTGATTAACGAAATTAAGCCTCTGACTGGCATCTTGGGGCTTTAATTCTTGCACCAATTGAATTTTTAGGGGTGCAGCTTTAGGTCTTTGTGCATAATGCGATGTAATGATGATCTATGCACATTTAAAGCACTTGCGCGCTTCCGAATTGAAAGGTTCGGGTCGTCACGAACAGACTGATTAACATTCTCCACGTTTTCTACCGTTCTTGATGACCTAGGTCGCCCGGATTTTGATTTATCCAGCGTTGTACCAGTCTCTTCAAACTTTTTAACCCAATGTCGAATGAGAGGAATACTTGGCGCATCATTTAAGTGGCGAAAACCTCGAATACTACAGAATTTTCTACGCGCTACAGTCGCCGAATCACCGTTTTTGTAAAACTCTCGCACGCATAACGCGCGGTCTGCTCCCGAGAAACGCTCCATAGCGGCTGAATTCCCAAGAGCCAGGCTACCGATTGACATAACCCCCGCGCCCCTCGGATTCGTTGCGTTCGCGCAGTAAGCTAAATAAATACAAAATTTCTTTTGAGACACCTTGTATTATAATAATTTTACAACACAATACAATTAATTGTCAGACTGGCTGCTGGTGTTGACTGTTAGTAGCTGATGTAAGTCCCGTTCTTGCCCCGGCTTCTCCAGGATCGGTCGAACCACCCCCATGTATCCGCACGAGGCGGACACGTGGATAAGCCCTGTAGACGGCACGCACATCTCGGGTTGGTGACTTGAACAGCTGGGCTGGTCCTTGGGTAGCGTGCTCACAAAAATGATCGAATGGATAACTACTACTACTACGACTACTTCAATGACTGACTCAATGAATCACTGACTCACGACTCTATTTCCTAAGACCATTTTATAACTGTTAACCAGGACACTATGACGTCAGGTCCTACCTCAATTGTTTTGGAAACATTATTCATTTGTGTAATTGTTGGCAGCAATTAAAGACCATAGTCGGCACAATTGAATAATGTTTATCAACACATTAGAAAGTAGTTCAAAACTTATGTTGACAATCACACAACACTTTGCACATTCTTTAATTCCCAAAACCGCAAGTCAGCAACCGCGACCTACACGGCATAAACGCCGCTCAAGGAATTGGGACATTAGCATACAATTATATCATAATTGTGACAATATATCACCATAGTCCTAGTGAGGTAGTAACGTTTTTATAAATTTGTGTTATTGAATTGGAAAAAATACAAAGTCTCTAGGGAAGTCACAAGATCGAACGGTAGCCAATGAAACCTTCAGAAACTCCTTTTTTCGCGAGGCTCTATGGAAGTCATCAGATATTCGACGCTTGGTTCCAGTATTGGTTCCTGTTCTTAAAATTTAAAGTTTAGGGTTAAGGTTTCGGTTATGGTTTTGTAATTTCAGTGGAGTTCTTGGGGTTTTGGATAGGTTTGTCGGCCCTAGATGTACTTCACAATTGTTATGATCAGTACAGAGATATGTGACTAATGCAATTATTGTCTTGCAGCCACAAAACCTCGCATTCTCTATTTTTTCCCTTTTTTCTTTGCTGTCCGGATTAAGAGAATCCGTATTATCGGGGTCCAGATTAACGAGGTTCTACAGCATTTGAAATTAAAGGCATCTGCTGAATTTAGTTGTTTTAATAAGATATTCTGTTATAAACTGCTTCAAAGCTTTGACCTAAACCAATTCTTAATAGATGGTTTCCAGATTATTGGAATCAAGTTTGCGTAACGTTTCAGCATTAATAATATCTTATCATCCCAATCACGAATACTGAAGTCTCAGAACTCAGAAGGAAATTATAATCTGTGATCTGTAATAGTAGAGATAACTGCTTATATAACTATCTAACTCATTATGAAATGTGATTGGTTTACAAGATATTGATTCCAAGAGACTTTTTTCTTTTAGTGTACAGTAAAGTTTTATCTATGATGTTTTGCTATACACCTTAAAACTTTATTTGAAGTTACGACGATATTCTTTAGAGAGACACTTCACTGCAAAATAATATATATTTGTTTATTTCTTTAGTAAGAGCTTTTAGTTGTTTATTGGAAAGTTAGGTTTTATGATGGTAGAAAGGGTTAATAGAATTTTACATATATAACACGTAAATGAGACACGTAAATTTATAAATTTATGATATATAGTTTTCAAAATAATAATAATAGCAGGTAAAGATAAAAATGATATAGGTATATAGTAATAAGCAGAATAAAAATGAAAACATAACATAAACATAGATGGCAAAATAATAGAACAGGAATGAAAATTCAAATACCTAAGCATAGTTTTCTCGGAAGATGGAAAATGGATACAGAAATTATGGAAAGAGTAGGCGCAGCAGGAAGAATGTTCAACAACATTAAATCATCGTTCCTACCTAAAAAGAAATACCAACCAACATCAAGGTCAATCTTCAAAAAAGTGACAGTACCGATTTTGAAATACGCCTCAGAATCCTGGACCACTTCAGAGAAGCACAGGTCCAAACTAAGGAGCTATGAAATTAGATTTTTAGGGAAAATTGAAGATAAAGCAAAATTGGACAGAATAAGAAATGATTTAGAGAAAAACTAGACACAGAGCCAGTGGAGACTATAATAGAAGATGGAGAGCTAAGAAGGGACATACACACAGAATAAGTGAAGACAAAATAGTAAAAAGAGTTTTTGAAGCAAGAACAGTGAAGAAAGTTAGACCAGGAAGACCGTGAAAAACCTGGCACCTAGAAATAAAAGAAGCTACAATGAAGAAAGGCGTAAAGTGGGAGGATATAAGAAAATATACAAAGGACAGAACACGATGGAAAGAAGTATGGAGGACAACACCAGAAAATAAGTAACTCGACTACAGCCTTACACCGCAAGATAGAAAGGCTTCAGAATTAAGTTTTCAAAATAAATATTCTGTTTTTCTTATATCTTCTATTATATGATTGATTCACTCTGTATTTTGGATGTCGTATTATGTAACAGTATTATTGAAGTTTGCTTATTTAAATTGATGACATAATTTCTATTTCTTTAATATATTGAATACTTGCGCAGAACTTTTATTTTAAAATTGTCTTCAACTTGACATCTTGTTTTGAAATATTGGTTAAGATCAACTAACCAGAACTTTTAGTTTACTTATCCCCGATTGCATAAAAGACTTAAGACTAGATGTAAGCTAAAACTGGATGTAAAACAAAAAATTGCCTAGCAACGCGTTGCGTTCTAGTTTTAAGACTTTTATGAAACCAGACATTAGAGAAGAAAGATTCTAAAATGCAAAATTCGAAATTATATATTATGATTTAACTAATAATAAAATTACTGAAATATTTTCTGTCCCCAAAGAAATATTTTTGATCAAATATTGACTGAAAGAAAATATAAAATTTTAAAATGAAGTAAACATTTGAGTTTTAGAAACATCATTTACAAACTGTTTTCTCTGTCAATGTTAGATTTAAGAATAAATTTGTTTATTTTACCAATTTACAATTTACTTAAACGTCAGTACATGAAGTTTACAAAATTTGAATTGATTATGTAAAATAACTTACTAAGTTAGAGTGCAATAAATAACATTACACTGGTTTATTAAAACTAAAAACAAAATTTAAAATAACTCTTTAAAACACTCAATTGGATTAGTTTTTAATAGAGATGAGTATTTTGGCTCAGTTCTCGTAACATGATCAGTGAAAATCGTTCAGTTTACTGAGCTGGTTCAGTAAACGTTCCCAGTTCGCTGTATCAGATCTCTATCACAGACTTGTTTACTAGACTGAGAATTTTGTTCAGTGGTGACATAGATACTGAAATTTTGAAAAAGTGATCATTTTTAATTCTCAATCTTATGTCAGGGACTCGAATATTTATATTTTGAAGAAGTTCTGGGGCATTTAGTTTGTTATTAAATAATTTAAACACGAAATTCCAAGTGTAGATGTCGCGTCTCCATTCTAATGTTTTTTGCTATTATTGAGAGCTAGGTTTTTTAACTAGTTTGCATAAGCGATTCGAAAAGGATATGTTCCGGTTAATTTCAGGACCAGGCTTCTTACAAATCTCTTTTGTACTTTTTCTATTTGATTTTTGTGGGACATTGTTTTTGGGTTTCAGATTGTATTCGCGTACTCTAATTTAAGTCGTGTTATTAGGAAATAAAAAATAATTAATAAATAACACTGGTCAACAAATTTAAACATTTTTTTGGCTAACTTAGATCTGATACTTGTTTTTAACTAATTTTGGAGTGCTGATTACAAAAATATTAACAGTTTCTGCCTATCACGTCAAATTTTTGTTTTTATTTATTTATTTATTTATTTGGACACTACAGACATAGTCCTTTTTGTGTCCGTAGACAAACATACAATATACATACATACTAACATACTCAATCATAAACAATACTTTTTTAAAAAAAAATGTACAATTTTATATAAACAAACATTATTGTTTTATGGTTGACTAGAAATGGGAGTTTACTAGTGTCGATTTTAAGATTTTTCACAACAGAAAAATATTTCGAAAAAATTTATTAAACAAAAGTTGCTATAAAAGCAATAACTAACAACTTTTATTTGAGACATTTTTTGGTAAAACGAAAAAAATTTGAAAAATTTTTCCAAATTTATCCCTAATAGTTTTAGATCATTACGGATCAAACATTAATTTTTTCTAGACAAAATAAGATGTGAAAATTCCAAAAATTTAAACCTCAAGTCTCTATCTCTTACCTTTTTTGAGATAAGATTTTTTTTTTAAATTCCATTAAAATCAAAATTTTTCCTAATAGTTTGAGATCATTACGGACCAAACATTAATTTTTTCTAGACAAAACAAGGTGTGAGAATTCCAAAAATTCAAACCTCAAGTGTCTATTTTTTCATACTTATATGTAACGTTTCCATGGTCATGATAAATAATATCTGTTAGAAAATATTAGGCCATGTTATTTCTATTCTGCTGCTAGAACGTATTTTATACAAGTACTTTATGACGGCGGTCGGTCCTGTGGTGGCCACAGCTGATGTGATATTTGAGTTCAGCAGCACCAAATTAGTAAGAAACAAGTCTTAGATGTAAGTCATCAAAAATTGTGTTGACCAGTGTAATAGAATCCCAACACCTAGATAGGCGTATAAGGGGCAGATAAGATAGTTTTCGGTTTCTAGACCACTGGCAATAAATATAAAAGAATACGCTGTCAGTGTGGCGATTCAAGCGGTCCTATTATCCCTGTGTCGTTCAGTTGACCACAGAGCTGACTGTGAATTTCGGACGAAAAAAACCCGAAAGTGGTAGGGGGATTCTAACCTGCGCCTATATATTTCGTAGACAACCATCTTACCACGGAGTAATGGCAAATATTGGTAAATATTTTGTTGAATTGATAATAAGGCTAAGCATGAATTTTTTGGACAAATTATAAGTGCAAACGGTGGTTCCACAGTAAACTTAAGTAGACATATCAACTGCTATGTGCATAATAGAATAAGCCACACCCTCTCGAAACTCGACATGAATGCCGATCCAGCTCACATCGGTTACAGCTCACAATTCTGCAAACATCCAACTGAATCCCTGAAACTATGCAGTGAGCCGTGAGCCGGTTCAGTTAAATTTGGTGTTCTGGCTCACTTTGGTCAGTGCACTGATTCTGCTCAATTAGTTGGTTCGTTCATGCCGTTCAAAGACGAACCGACTCAGTGAGCAGTTTTTCTCTTCTCTAGTTTTTAGCTTCTTACACATTCACCCATATTGCCTTATTAAGTGTTAAGTCTTCTAAGTATCATATATACCAATGCACGATAGCTTCTCTGTTAGAATACATTATTTTAATTTTTGCTTGGTTCCACTAGCTGTTAGTTCAAGATTTTAGCTTTTATCAGAAAATTGATCTCATTTTCGTGATTGTGTCTAATGATTTAAAGCTAGTGCAAAAATCTCAAGTTAGAAACACTGATTAAATATAATTTATGTCAAGTTCAGGTCCACCAATATCTGAAACTAATATCCCAAGTTTCAATAGTTTCTTATCCATTTCCAATTAGTGTCTTATCTTAATTTCAGATATTTTTACGTTAACAGTGTTACACTGTCTTAATTACAGTAAGTTTCAGGCTGGTTAGTAGATCAAATTTCCGTTCATTTACTAGATCTGACCTGGATATTGCTTGTAATTATTTTATAATGAATTTGATGAATACTGCTGCAAGTTACGGTCACCGCTAATTAAAATTAACAAAAGAAAAATTAACCTCATCTGCATTCAATTTAAAATTATGTTTAAATAGATTATACAACGTTATATAAAAATAAAAATGCATAAGCCAGTGGTTTTCAACTGAAGTGCCTCAGAACAAAAGCGTGCCACGAGTTTTAGAAAATAGTTCAGCAAAATTATTAGTAGCAAAGTCTGTTCCAAATGTTTTAGCAGAACTAAATGAAATATTTATCTTCTTAAGTTTTCACGAGTAGGACC